>JAEAOA010001440.1:1620000-1677500 GCA_016746295.1 Potamilus streckersoni
AGTAACTAGTAACCATTCCAAATTCACAATTCAGTCATGTGTAAATTCATTAATAAATGCACTAGTATACTGCAAATTTACCTACTAGCATTAGCTAATTACAAAATTAGTTCTGACCACATGCTAACAGTCTAAATAATTCCACCTCGCATCTGATAATTCTGTACGTAAGCTCAAGCCCATTTCTCAAATTCGCATGTAGATGAAACACTACAAACGTAATTCTACATACTAAACGATCCTAGTAATTAAGTATACATACTACAAAGAACTACAATTATGATGCCGTTATATTCCGCGAAATCGAGCACATAATTTACTGACTTTTTCGAAGATTTGTCTTTTCTTAGAATCTACCTCTAAGTTTTGCCGCCAAATTACGAGTGGCTTCTTCTCGGAGTAAACCCTGTTGACTCACAATCCTATCAGGCGAAGACAAAACTTTCTTTTACAAATTGGAAGATATCATTCAGGTCGAATTGTAATCACACCCTTTATATCAATTTCGACTGGATGTCGCTGTGAACCGATCCAATCAAACTTAGCGGACAATGTCCCTACTGCAATCTGTCAACGTGGGGACGGATAACAATACGCCCTGTTTACCTCGTGGACATAATTTCGATCTCGGGAATAATTTTTAACACATAGGTGTGATAAATGCAAGCCTTTGTAAAAAAAAGTGCTATCTGTCGCCTTTGCCGATTCAAGATTCCTGTCTCCGGCCGGTCATGTAACCTTGCATAAGAGATTAACACTAGCCAGCTGAAATCTTTAGATATGAAACACATGGACGTGGTAATACTCCAACGACAGATAGATTACAGCTTATACATAACTTTATAACTGGGGCTTAGCAACCATGACAACGATGAACTGTGTTTAGTCAAGGCAAATACAGACAGATTGGATCATTATTGCATTCAGTCGAACAATAATATAAATTACAATTTAGATTTCATTGATCAAACACATCTATGAGTATGACGTTAACAAAATCTCTATTAGAATGCACTATGCAAATATTAATGGATTAATCAAATCAATATGTTTCTCTATTATGTATTTGACAAAAGACTCAAAATCTCAACAAATATTGACCCATGCAGAAAGTCATTTGGATGTCGTTGAAGCAAAGTCCACATGTATACATAGTCAACAAAATTAAGAAATAAGAAATAAACCAAATCTTATTTTACTTTATAGCATTTCTTGACACAGCTGTTTTGATACAGATACAGTCATAAATACACATTTGTACTCAGTGACATTTCTAAAGGGAATATCAGTTAAAATATGGAAGCAGAAACGTAATTCAAAATCTTTATTTTCTGACATAGATTCACATAAACTTCTAGATATATTATGTTTTGGGAGGTGAATCCTAGAAGTCATACGAATATTTCTGATTTGCATATATTGCTGAAATCTAGAACCATACATATAAACCCTAATGAATAGCTATACTAATGCAAACGTTTGGACGAACTGTAGAAAATGTAAGACGTAACTTCCTGGTATTTATTAAGTGATTGACAATATATCGGCTTAACGCAGTACGCTAACATGAATGTTTCCCGGGATCCTATTTTGATAGCTAAATTATGGTCATTATCCAAATCCAGATTCGATAGCAGATACGCACACGGGAATTAGATTTCAAATAAGCGAAATCATTTACTATATGGCTATCTAGATAAATACGTTAATGAAATAGTAAAGATTCATTTTCTGTTTCAAGACATTATTGGCAACTATTACTTGCATAGTTAGGCATCAATTAACATTTTGGATAATATCTATGGTTTAGTCCTAGCATGAAAAAGTATGTAGTTCATAGAGCTAATGCTGAATAATTGTCACGGCCAATACACATTTAACTTGTTGAGTGTAATAATTCATATAGTCAATGTATAGTGATTAATATGGAAAGTTAGCATATGGTCGAAATACTCATGCTGTCATCTGCTACACGCTAGGATTTGCTTAATATGGAAATATCAAACTTTTCTTAAGCTAAACGCAAAATATTTTAAACTCAAATATTAAACAATGTCAGTGAAATTTCAAATATAAGCTACAAACATTCAATCATGCTGTTACTTAAAGCAAATTCCTATTATTAAGTGCATGATTTGTATGATTATATGAAGGATAGTAGAAACATAGTATGCTAAACACTCATAGGAATTTTAATCAAGTATGCGATACTAGTATTAATGGTTCAAAGTTGCCATCCAGTGGCATAGTGGTTAGAGCGTCTGCCTCAGATGCAGGAAGTCGCGGGTTCTAACCCAGGCCGAGTCATACCAAAGACATAAAAATGGTACTAGCAGTTGCCCCGCTTGGCTCTTAGCATTTAGAGGTTAGTGTTAGGTTTGGTCGGCCTGCTGTCAGGATAATGTGACTGGGTGGGACATCAATAATATTTATGTTTATCAGCAATAATTTACAAGAGCTTTAGACGTAGTATTTGAGAAAGAGTATGCGTATAATTCAATAACATTGCAAAGACACCCTAATTTAAAAGCGTTGGTAAAGAATTTGATATACTTCAAGGACTAAAATGTCGAGAAACTCCACGCTCTACTGTGCTTTTAAGTTCAGTCTAAGACCATTTATCGCAGCTCATGAGTCTATATAACGGATACAAATTAAATCATTGTTCAAATCATATTTACTATGCATGCTTGATTTAGAGACATTTAATCTGTTACACATGGTTGTAGCATATTTACAATTCTGACTACAGTACGTAATTTCACAAGTAAGGGCCCTGCCTGCTTGTCAATAGTATACAGTCAAAAGTCAATAAAGATCGAAAATAATGAATAATATAGAAATTCTTATGGATGCAGTCTTTCTTAAACGACCATTCCATGTTAATAACTGGATCTTCCGGACTGATCCAGTCAAGGTTTTCATGGTGTGAATGGCGTTCATATGTGTGCCATAGTTTGCAAATACACATATTTCTTTAATACATAATGATCGAGTCGATATCAGTCATTGTTAGTAGTATAAAATGGAGATTCTGACTCAATTTTTATCGCTGCGTGATAGAAGAGGTAACATGAAAGCCCTCGTGGAACTATACTAATGGGTTGTGGGATTTCTGGCTCATTTTTTATGGAAATGAGAGTCTGGTACACTTTTGGTTTTGCTCATCTATCTTACTGATATTCCTTTTTCCCATGGGCTGTGGCTCACTATTTTGTAGTCGTTTTGTGTCCATGGACGAGTGTGTTAATTCCATCGATGGAGTAACGCTAATCATCAAAGTGACCGAGTTATTTTTGATTTAATGAGCATTGTAGATATTTTATGCTGCTGTGATCAGAAGAAAGTTCTCCTGGAGTAGCAATGCATATGTCAGAGTAGTGCTTGTGCGTAATGTTGCTGGTGGGTAGTTTGGTATTGACGAGATATTTGTTTACTTCTGTGGTCTTTTTCATGAAGAGACCTTCGTCAAGAGTGATGCAGTACATTTTAGCTCAAAGTCATATGAATTCTGTGATGTGCATGCCATGAGTTTCATCTGTGAATTTTCCGAGTACTTATTGTATTGTAGTTACAGTGGAATGAATGGACTGTTTTGTAAATAATCGCTATAATCGAAGAGGTGTCTGTGTTGATGTAGGTCTGCTTTTACGTTGTCGGTGTGAATTTTATAGACGAGTGAGTCTGTATCGGTCACGAGTAGTGTGGCTTTGTATCCGTATGGGTGTTTGGTGAAGTCATAATGAAACTACAGCATGAACATCTTAAAGAACTCGAGAATAGCTACACCAACATAGATTGTTTTGCTAATGTTTGAGATTTTATAGATTCGATGGCGACGATTTCTTCCTCAAATATTTTTACGTGGAGAAAGGCATTGATGGTTACAAGCTTAGCTCCTCGTCAAACGTCATTGACACCTTCGATTTTATTTCTATGTCAAATGTTTTCTATAGTTTTTCAGAAGACGCTATTATTTATGAGTTTAAAGAAGTATTTGTCAAATGTTGTGGTGGCAGTCTATGTAGGGTTTCATCCACGGAGATTGTTTAAACTTGAGTGTTCGGTGAACTTTTCAAGAACGACTCCTTGTTGTAGAACTTGTTTAAGCAGTCGATGATGTATTTTGTATTTGGTTTTGTTTGTCGGATTGGGTACAAGTTTTTTTTCCACCTTGGCAACTCCGAGTCCGAATTGTAGTTGTTGAGGAGAAAGCATCGAGTTGGTGACAAGAATTTGTTCAGCGCAGAATGAATAATCATTATAAGCTTAGTGGAGATGGAGTAGGTACTCTTGGCCGATTTAGCCAAAATGGTCCCAGTCGTCGTGGAATACCGATTGTCTTAGAAACTGTTCACATGTGATCCAGTGAAAATCTCCCGAGGAAAGTGGTTCTTGCATGCCCATAAATATATGTTGTTTGTATCAAGGTAGAGGATGCACCCTGGCGGTTTGGCAGCTTAGTGTTTCATATTTTTGTCGTTGGCAAGTACATGATGTTTGCTAATGACAAAGAATCCTTTTCTTACTATCTGCTCGGTTAGCATGATCATGTCTGGATAGGTGAAGAGTTCTAGTGTCACTCTGAATCGCTTGAATAGAGCATCCAAGGAGAGTCCAGGTGCTGTGAAATACTAGATTGGGTCGAGTTGGCAGTGTTCATTGCACTTGTGTCTAAAATTTAAGAACACGTTTGTGAATAGGAGTATGCCAATTTTCAAGTACAGGTCATGATAATCTCCGAGAGTTTGGCAATCAAGCTTTTTCCATATATTGCACGCGTACTTGTATTCGTCGTTGGTGATGCTTGGCAAATATAAGTGGGAATAAAGAGCGTCTTGATGTGGCATAGAAGTTTCGTCGAATCTTGACCACGCATCGATGTGTTCGTAGGGATAGACTCCTTTTTGCTTGAGAAAGTCCGCGTTGTCACGAAATCCTTTCTCCAGATGAGTAAACTGAAGACAGTTTTAGCGAGTTATTCTAGCGATGCCGACATGAACTAAAACGAATAGATGAATCGGAAAGGCCGAATTAACGACGACGTGTACTTTTCAAAATTATTGGGGATGCATTTGATTTGAGTTCCGACTTCGTCAAGAAGTGGTTTGACTCGCCAATGATTGAATGCTGCCACGCTAAAATGTCCACCATATCCTGGTAGATGATACGCGATTACCGGGATGAAGTAAGGATCTTTGAAGCGTAGATCATCATTGCTCCTCGATAACATGGCAATGGTCTCTGACTTTTTTATCATGTGGCTGAAAGTACTCTTCGCATATGTGGCATTGATGTACTGGATTTTTGTTGTTGTTGTTGTTGTTGTTGTTGTTGTAGGATTTAACGCCATTTGTCAGCACAATATATACTTTACATGGCAGCCAGTATTAATGGTGGAGGAAGAACCCTGGAAAATCACTGTAAGAACTACCAACCCACAAGAAACTACTGGCAGGCTTTCTCACTTACCCACGTTAGCCGAGTCTAGACTCGAACTCACGCAGACAGAGATGAGTTGGCACTCATCCGTATAGGTCAGCGCTTTAGAACAATCGGCCACTCGGGGACCCTGTGTTGGTTTGCACTCTCTGAGTTGTGGTGGTGTAAGTAGATTCAACATGGCTGGATTGTTTTGTATTGCTTAAATGCATTTCCAGTCAGCGACGAGTTGTTCAAAGAAACACGAGATGCAATCATCACCACGTTGCTGATGATATGGTGAGAAGCAATGTTATGAAAGGAAACTCAGGTTTTATAGCCAAACGCACATGGTATGTGTTTGTGTTCCACTTCAATAAAAGAATGGTCTGGATCGGATAAGCAGGGGGGTCCTTGTACTTCTTCAAGAATGGCTTCCGAGTCAAAATCTATATGGAAGGGTTGTACGATAAATGACCAGGCGACATCGACAATGTGACTAAAATCGTCGCTGCAGTACACGATAAGCCATTTGGCTCTGATCCTCAGGTCAATGCTCTTGAGTTCCTTCACAAAACGAACGTTGGGAGCTACTCCAAGTTTGATGACCGTGTGTGTGTGTAGTTCTCTCTCTACGGTAGGTTGCAGAATGCACTTCAGGAATTCTGTATCGACTCCGCGCTGCAACGTATGAGAATGAAGGTAAATAAATTCTTTGTCAGCACCTCTTGTGGGTGGTTGGAAGATGCGTGGACTTATCTTTATTTTTGATGTGATTGTAGATCAATTTGGGTAATTTTTTGTCAATACCAGCTATTCAATTTTGACTCACGATCTCATGCTGAAAAGGCAAGATTTTAGAAGGATAAGCTATTTTTCTCATGAGAGCTTTGTACTTGTCTTGAAGTTGCTTCATGTACTTCTGAGTGGTGAGGATCTTTAGTCCTTCAACGGCTTTGTACTCATAGACGAGCTTGCCATGGGATGTGCTGCTTCTCGTCATCGCCTTGAGATGTCTTCTGACTTTTTCGATTAACTAGTGCAGAGCGATATTGAATGTGCGATAGGGTACGTGAGTATCTGCAAAAATCGAGTGATGCTCCTGAGCAATATCATGTCGAAGGATAAAATATTTTCCTGGATCTCATTTACGTGATTCCATTGATAGTGAGCAGGATTCTAATCTGTCCTTGCGATGATAGAGACGCAATATAATATAAAAGAACAAGTCTTCCATACTTTATTATTTGATTTTCATTCCTGTGTGAACGTAATTAAGAGCCGTATTACTATCTCGATGCGAAGAAGTTTACAATATATTACAATCAATTTAGGACATCGACTATTTACCTATAATGCTACAAAATGTGTATTCTGTCTCTGTAATGACCGATTTTTTTCGACAATGAAGATATTTTATTTTCGTTTACTCACTTCTTTCTACTCGTTATCATTGCTTGGGGGATAGTTACAATAGCAACATGTGAAGCGAAAAGACGACCAAAACAATAAAATAGGACTGAATAAAGTTATGCAGGTCTGAATGAGAAGATCCAGAAGGGAAGATATACCTCCTAAAAGGAAACATTAAGTGTGGCGATATCACTTGTCTTCCACTGATTTATTTGAATACTCATTATGAAATATATAACCAATCTTTTTTTTCCAAATTCGTTAAAATTAATCTAAATGATTCAACCTTATATAATTTTTTTTTAAAATTAAGGAAAGAAACATCTGTATAGGACGAAAAAGATAAATCATATTGATTTGTTTTTTTACATAATCCCATTTTGTTTGAATGCAACAACGCTAAAATATTTTATTTTTGTCAAACACAAAATAATACAATGATATTTTGTACACACAATTAAGAACGGTAAAAATCTATGTCAAAAGGAGAAATCAGTATTGAAATCGAACAAAGTAGCGTTTCTGAGTATGGTTAATTTCGTGCCAGTGTTTTCACGCCATTTATCTATAGGTGTATCAGAAGACATGAACTGGTTTACATTGTGCAAGTAACAGTTATATCAATGCAGTTTATGGCTCTTTATGAACTGCCACATGGAATATTTGTACAGCCATGGCATCAGACAGGTTATGAAAAACGTATCATGGGTGCAGTCAATTTTAATCGTTTTGAAAATTTTAAAGGGATTGCACAGCGACGTTTGTGAATACGGCACCATGTAAAGTTATCAAATGTTTATCATCTACATACCGTTGTATTTTCTGATAACTGTTTATATTGTTTCACAAACGGGCGGATGTCAGACAATGTATTTTTATTAATAACCTATATTTGCCTATTTTAGCAATACCATTAACGATTAACTAGTAGCATAGTCGATTTGCTGCTATGTTCGTTAATATACATATACATTTATAGTTATGTCACTATTTTAACATTATTTATTAAGAATAATTGGTAATTTGAATAGGAATATTTCCAAAAATAGCTGCTATTAAATTTTATATTATATAGTCAGAATATACCCCTCGTTTGTTTAACATTCCCCACCAATTTAAAAAAGAAGTCACAAATGAGGTAACATATGCATATAACTTTGTTCATTCATTGATTTATAATTTCAAAATTTCAAACCTGATTAAAAACGGAGTGGGGTGGGGTAATATCGTTATCGTATGCGCGTGGCATACCAAACGAAAGTTTCATTGTATATGACGGCCTTGCTCGACAGTCATTTCCAGTTTCTGGACAAGTTCATTTTGAGCAACTTTACATGTATGTATTTACAATATCAAATCAAGCAAAGACAAATAACGAGAACTACAAATTTGCCTTTTTATTTGGATTTAGCAAGCGGTGTAGTTTCTATTTCCATATGTGCAAAGGTATATAACTCGAAACTACCCACCTCATGATACTTTAAGGTATTATCTGCAGTTACTGTATAGAATGAACTATGTTACATTGTTGTCTAAGGAAAATAGACTCGCCAATAGTGTACGTAATTTGGCGCCTTGGTAATATGTACACTCCGTTAAGCCTTTCACTGTTTTAGGACCACTCTGTTCACAGTCAGGTTAGAAATTATAAATCAATGCATGAATATCTAAGTCATGTGCATTTTTAAAATCAAATTTAATTTAATTTTTTTTTTAACAAAATGGGAGAATCTTATACAAACAATGGGATTTAAGAAAAAACTATATATGAATTTTATGCCCTAACCATAAAGGATATTCCTTCCTTAAGCGGAAATCTAACAACAAAGGAAAAATTGAAGTTTACCCTATTAATTGTAAGCAGTAGATTGTCCCCCCTATTTTATATGAGAGATACTGCTGGAGAATTAGATAGTGTAATGTTGACACAGTCTAAGATTATATACTATCCTGACGAAGGCTTCCAACAAGATTAACACTTCGACAAATAAAGAGTAATGTGATATTATCAAGATGTGTTCAAGAGTAGTTATCCTCTTAAACCTCAACATTATAAGGGACACCTCGTCAGAAAGAATACATGCTCTTAATGGACGCATTTGTGTAAACACACGCACATAAACACGTTAGTTTATTGGGAACACCTGCCCATAAGAACCGTCTGCTAGGAGAAATATGTCTAAATGGGACACGTGGATTATAAATATGAATCACAAGTTACTTCATACAGTTTGCTTGTATTGATTATTTTAATCTGTATTCTGCTCGTCACGACAATCATCATACATGCACATTATTTAAACAGTTCTATTCAAATAAATTAAATGAATACTGCAATAAATAATTTTGTATGTGTGCGTAGTATGTGTGTGCTTGTTTTTGTTTTGTTCAGTAAAGTGCAAGTTAGTTGAATATATATTTTGTATATACACTTTTATGATTACTTGGCTAATACCATAAACAATTGAGGATACTATTACATCTGTCATGAATGCGTCTTCAAACTATAAATTAATTAGAGCGTGTCAATATACACTTTAGTGACCATATTCATTAAATCGCTTAGCTATTTCGTTAAATAAAACTGTCAGTAATTTAGGGTGACTAATATCCAGATTTATTTGAGTTTTCGTCTTACGAACACTGAACCTTATTTGAAGAATATCATTGGTTAGATGATGAAAAAGATCAGTTCGACCTGACTATTACATTTATGAGAATCCCTCCTAGAACAAGGAGATTGTACAATATAATTCTTTAGCTCGTTGTAAAGCCAATACATATTATAATTATATTGGAAAGTGATAGTGCATTTGATCCGTTATTTATAATTTTACATGCCAAGCTGGACAGAAAATAAAGTCTAAAGTGGATTTTGTCTGCGTAGTCAGCTAAAGCAGATGTAATAGTGTCCTCAATTGTTTATGGTATTAGCCATAATTTACAAGGTAAGGACAGTGCAAAGACCATCGAGTAACGTTTTGAGGGAAATTTACACTTAACCCCGGCACCCATCCCAATCCTGCGGAAGAATGATTTCTCTGATGTGGCTTAGATGGTTCAGATACGTTCAGTTACATCGAGTATTAACATAAAAATAATAAATAAATGCAACATATCATAAATGTCAAAAGTTATAGAACGCTTTTATTATGATACCGAAACTCATTGTTCATGTTGGTAAAAATGGCCCTCGTGGGTGATCAGTTAAGTCAGCCTTAACGTCGGTACAGATGACTTCTTATATATTTATAGATCGATAGGAGTAAGCTATATGAAATTTGACTTACGTTTGTATCACTCACTATCCTTTAAGATCCGCATTTCCACCTACAAGTCCACATCTGCATTACTTTAAACCATTTGTCTACTTAGGTTCTTTGTGTATGTGTTTGGGGCGTTACAAAATGTGCATTATTCCGCATAAATTTGGAATGATGTCTGTTTAAGAATGTCAACATAAGAATATAATTTAAAGCGTTTGTTTTCGCACACTAAATAGTCAGTTCGATTAATGATTGAAGACTGTTCAGTGTCAAACGTTTATAAAATACCTGAACCGATACATGACTATAATCGTTGTTGTGGCTTAGTGTGTTCTAGTAACCTATGGAATTTCCAGTCCAGGTATATTTAGTAATTTTTCATATAAAGTGAATATATATATATATATATATATATATATATATATATATATATATATATATATATATATATATATATATATATATATATATATATATATATATATAGATGCAATAAACTGACGACGAACAGTACGAAACTAGTAACTAACTAGCCTAAGCGCTTTCGACTCCCAATGAGTCTTTTTCAAAGGCAAATACAAAACATAGTTACGACAAACAAATAAACACAAAAACGTTGCGTTTGTAAACCTCTACATTTCTATCTTTTAGCACATGTGAAGATAGAAATGTAGAGGTTTACAAACGCAACGTTTTTGTGTTTATTTGTTTGTCGTAACTATGTTTTGTATTTGCCTTTGAAAAAGACTCATTGGGAGTCGAAAGCGCTTAGGCTAGTTAGTTACTAGTTTCGTACTGTTCGTCGTCAGTTTATTGCATCTATTTTAATTAATCCATGACAGACGTGATCCCTTGGTGGATCCAGTACGCTTGAGAGGGTTGTTATTCGCCATATGATTTGTATTCTTTATATATATATATATATATATATATATATATATATATATATATATATATATATATATATATATATATATATATATATATATATATATATATATATGTATATATATATATATATATATATATATATATATATATATATATATATATATATATATATATATATATATATATATACTCTAGGGTATAACCAAAAAACCCTACCGTATATATACGGTAGGGTTTTTTGGTTATACCCTAGAGTGTTATGGGGTTTAATTAATTTTTTTTATACCAGTGTATGGTTTTGGTTATATGAAAATGGGGTGGGGTGTTTCCAATATTTATTTAGGTATGGCACCCACCCAGGCTCGATTGTGGTTCAGAAGCTAAGTAGGTGAATATGGTTCTGAGCCCCCAGTCAGCAATGCCGACAGTTAAATCCAAAAGTACTAAAGGGTGAAATTAAACAGTTAAATACAAAAGTACAAAGGGGTGAATTAAATAAAACAATTTAATTAATAATAAAATTTCAACATGCGAGCTTCCCAATCGCTCGACGCTTTTGTGCCTATTTCATCATCTGAATCAGTGTGAGAATTTCGTCCTGTCCTTGGTTCTACTCATCTGTCTCTCTAAATTTCTCCCGCACTCCTCCTTTACTCCTTCGACTTTCCTCTCCACTTCTACTCCTCCTTTGCTCCTTCGAATTTCCTCTCCACCTCCACTTCCCTTTCCGTCGACTTCCTCGTCGAACCGTCGACTCCAATCCGTCGACCCTGACTGTACCGACAGTCTTACTGAGTCTTCTCTCTCAGACTCTCGGGACTCTCCTTCTAACTAAAGTTGTCCCACCCAGAAAGCTTCCTATAAAACACAAGGAAGGTGTTTTATTTTGCTTGGCACATAAACTCACACTAATCCCAGATAACTTATCATCAGATAAGGCTATCAAATTTCATAGGTCACGCATCCATTCCCACCGAAATACTCATACATTCATGAATGGTAAACACAATGTAAAATCATAACATAATAACACATCATAAAGCACGATATTAATTACTCGTATACAGGCAACGATAATTGATTCACATCAATACATAATAACCAACACATCTATTTTGCATCACAAATCATACAAATATATAAATATGTAACTATCTATGCTCTGAACATATTCAAACATACATTCATAATCTTGCTTACATAAAACCTTTCCTAACTCCAATACAAATCTCAAATAAGTACACAAATGAAACTCTACAAAGTAATTCTTCATTCAAACAATACTATTAGTAATTGCGTAAACATAATATTAGTACTTACAGTTACGGAGTTGCAATGGGTGAGTCAAAAATAAAACGAATATCTACCTTCTGAAGCTTTCTTTGTTGCAATCTTTTCCCTGCGATTCACGCTAAATTTACGAGTGCGTATCTCGGAGTAGCCTTTAATCGTGCAATCACCTAGTAATCTGCCTCGGTCTACTAAATAATTCTGGGATGGAGTCAGTTTAATATCCTCGAAACTTTGAGGTATGCCCACCCACTAGCTTAATTCTGATTGGATGCGGTGGACTAACCATTCCCAAGTTGTAAATTAGCGGAACTGTCAATATAAGTTGTCTATCATTTTATTACAAATGGCTCTTTTGATGTCCTACTAAAGGATTAGCACCCAGGTGTAATTTACCATGCCCTGTTCTGCACAAAGAACTTTTTGGCGACTACGTCTCGCTGGCTTCTTGCTCGCGGCGTTTGTCCACAGATCAAACACCTGATTAGTGTCAGTTGGAAAAACATCCGTCCACCTAGGTAGACCGTGACATTATATATATATATATATATATATATATATATATATATATATATATATATATATATATATATATATATATATATATATATATATGTATATATATATATATATATATATATATATATATATATATATATATATATATATATATATATATATATATATATAAAACTTTGACAGCATACCGTATGAATCATTTTTTGAGAGCCAGACGCAAAGACAAAGTCGAGGTATTTGATGTTGTGCTTGAAACTATAGTTTGTGTTTTGAATCTGTTAACTAAATTGCAAAACTACAAGGTCACATTAATTTAATTGGACACAATTTGGTGATAAAATAATCTATGTCCGTATTTGTACCACGACAAGAAATTCGCAGTTGTAAGGTTACATTTTGTCTCCCACGACGCTCTACCTTCTGGGGAGATAAAAGAATTTACCCTTAGACTGGGATTTCCTTGCAAACCCCGACACAGATTCTGTTAGTCTTAACAATGCGACACACATCTAGTGCAAAGAGTTTAATGCATTATTTTGTTGTTGTTTTAAACTATAATAATGTTGAAAGAAAGTTCCTCTCTGCCATTGTGCTGGGTCTGTCTGAAAACCCATATTTTTTTCTACCATTGTGCTGTGTCTAAAGGCCCTCGCCCTTTCTACAATTGTGCTGTGTCTGGAGGCCCTTCGCCTTTTCTGCCGTTGTTCTGGGTTTGAAGGCTGATTTCCAATGTCAATATTGTCCTGTTTCTGAAGGCCTCTATACCTTTCTGCTATTGTGCTGTGTCTGTAGTCAATTCTTCTTTTCCACCATTGTGCTGGATCTGAAGGCCCCTTGCCCTTTTCTACCATTGTGATGGATCTGAAGGCTTCTTGACCTTTTCTACTACTGTATCTGAAAACCACTCTCTCTCTCTTTCTATCGCTGTGCTGGCTCGAAAGGAAACTCTTTCTACTACTGTGCTTTGTCTGTATCGTTCTATCATTGTGCTGGTTCAGAAGCCCTCCAGCTTTTATACCAATGTGCTGGTTTTGAAGGCCAATCTCTCATTCCACCATTGTACTATGTCTGAAGGCAACTTTCATTTTCTACCACTGTGCTGTGTCAGTAAGGCCTATCTTCAAATCTGCGCTCCCTTTCTACCACAGTTTCGTGTGTCAATTTTTTTTACTTCAATTGATATAGATCACTCCCTTGTCTGTATCTTTCAATGAAGATGTGATGGCACAGTTGACAGATTCATTGACCAATGAGAAGCAGTGGAATAAGATAATAAAAATATGCTTATGGCCAGTTTATCCTTAGTCTCTCTCTCTTTCTCTCTCAATATTGTAAACTAATTGATAATATGCGTCGAAAGAGCGAGGCGAACTTGTGACGATATAATTGGTAGACAAATCGGCTTAAAGATAGGAAAATGAAAGATAAAGGATGAAACCTATTTGATAGTGAGTTGTATCATTTTAATAAAAAACATACATCTTGTAACATATGAGAGAAACAGCTTACATAACAGCTACCTCTCTCTCTCTCATATATATATATATATATATATATATATATATATATATATATATATATATATATATATATATATTCAATATTATTAATTCTAGGTATATTCCGTCCGCTTAAGTAGATATTGTCATTTATTGACAGTTCTAAGCCATGATAAACCCTCTAATACCAGAAATATATTTAGATGAATTCTAAACTTGACATGTCCCTATTACGACACAAAGGGTATTATAACAAGCAAGATATTACAAATTAAATTTTATTCGTTTCAAAACACAACACCAGAAAAATGTGACAAATGGAAAACCCTAACAACAATATCATTGTCTTATTGTGAAGCAATTTGTTAAAACGTTCAATAAATCTTTCACATAATTTCTTTCATGCTGCGATTACCCCATATAATAGGGTAAACATTTAATGAAGCTAAAGATTAATTTCACATGTCCATGCTATCAATCGGGAGCCATACACTCTGCTTTTACTATTTAATAGTTGCCTTTTTTACTAGATATCATTTATAGAATTCAATCCACTTGATTCTGGATATTCATACGATCTCTTCGTTAATAATGAGGTCTGGCATAAAACAATAGTGTCTTAAGTTATCTATGCTTTAAAACAATATGAGAAAACTTGGCGATTGCTTGTTTACTTTATAAGTCAATATTATGGACTAGAAAATATATTGTTCTGTATCTTATTTAACTGTGTCTTTCTTTTCTTGCTCCTAAGAATATTGTTTCGATGTTTATTCTACGTTAACGTTTTATTTGTATGTTTTATTCCAAAATTATATCTTGTTTGTTTGTACACGTGCTCTCCTACACCTATACATTGGATGCTGTCCATGTCCAGTATACGACATTTCCGAGTTTCATTTTTATCCTGAAAATAGGGATTGCAGTGAGATTTCATATTTGGATGAATCTTAATAACACTAATATCCAACAATTTGAAGTCTGACGGTAAGGAGTGTGCGCGGATACCAAGTGGGATTGGAATCGGGCCAACAGTTGTAACATCTTCATACTTTACAACGATGTGACTGCTTGTCACGAAATAAAGGTCAATACTATCACTTCCATGTTTATTCATGAATAGGCCTATTGTGCCTCGACGACCATCTGCACTCAGAAAGGAATCACCCATTGTTATTTTTCTGGGACTTTCAATTCCGTCTGCTCCTGCATAAAGAGAATCCGAGAAGACTTCTAAGAGAATTTTACCGGGATAATCCACTAAGCATTTTCTGACGTTCGACGGCACCTCGTTTGCACGTTCATCAGTTTCAGCTTCTTTAACGAATACACAGAGCTTCCCAAACATGTGACCTACTACTTTAACCTCTTTTATCCTGAAAAAAGTTTTATTTAAAAACGTAAAAAATTCTCTATTCTTGCATTAAAATAAAAAAACTGTTTAAATTATGAACCAGTGATAAAATATGTTTTCAGATTCAAATTGTAATTTACCCTATTTTATTAATTTTATATAAAAAAAGAAGAATTGCATGCATTGAAGATATATATTTCCACAATGTTATTTCATATTTGTTATTAGGCAAAAAAATCGGTATTGTGTATATGTAGCAGAAAATAAATACATGGCATAAAAAAGGACCTTGAATAAATCAAACAAATCGGCTCCTTCAGCTTGAAAAAAAATTGGTAGAAAGCATAAGTGTAAAACCCGATCAACGAAACAACTAATATGGCACAAGGGAAAATAGATTCAAATGGAAAATAGATGAGCAAAAAGGAGACATAAGTAGATTGAAACTACATACATTGGAGACAAAAAAGCACTATAAGAAATGCTACCAGAGGAAAATTACAATAATGAATGTGGAAGACGGATCAAAGTTATTATCGAATGAAAACATTGAGTGATGTTTCAGGAGTCATAAAGTACGACTGATTCCGACGAGATGCACTGTGTACACCTTGGAGCTATGATTTTAATTTAAATGGAAAGGCAATTCCGACTCCTTTGATAGGCTATCTGGTGCAATTTTTAATTGGCAACGCGATGAAAGCGGAATCTTACCGAATGACTGAGAACACCACACTCGTGATATAAGGAACAAACTATTAACAATCCCATTATTTAAGAAACTGCTGAGAAGAAAACATCACAGCTGCATTAACTGGTCCGTTGTTTCACTCTCAAATCCCGTTTAGCAGCTACAGCTGGTATTGTCACAAATACGTGTAGGAGTATGACCTTCACGAACAGGTGTTGGAGAAAACTACAGGATATTAAAGGCAATATACTGAGTATGCCAATATCAAAAAAGGTATTTCTCCTAAGGTCTTACTCCCTATGGAAAGCCGCAGGTACCCAAGGAGGTTATAATTGTTGCCTATATAAAAATATAGGAAAAGAAAATAATCACCGTTGGATACCTTCAGCTTTCCATACCTAAGGTCTTACTGAAAAAACAAACTTGTGTTAGTATTTATGCTTATTCCAATGACGAGATTTGAGGAAGAATAAAACAGGGTAAAAACACAGAACGAACTCCATTTATAACAATCTTCTGCTGTTATAAATACATCTTGAATGTCCATCTTGTTTCATTGACTGTTACCTCTGCTATCCAAATGCAATCAGGAATCAAACATAAAGGGTCATACTGATGAAATGTGTATAGATTGAGAAATACTGAAGTCATTAAACACTCCAACAGAGCAGCTTGTAAAGAATGAAGAGGCAGAAAATTATTAAGCATCCTTTCAATATGAAACAGGAGAGATGAGTTGATATATAAAACAGGAATATAGTCTCTTTGGACATATAATAAATTACGAAACAAAATGGAGAAAACATAGTATCAAACATCCATCGGTATAGCACGGCAAAAGTCATGTCTATAAATCTAATGTTAATCCATCAGAATATTTGAAAAGACAACACCTTCCTAAAATGATAATTTTATCAGCCTTTGAGACTTTTGACGAATAAAGGATAATGCTATACAAGTATGTAAGAAAAGGTGAGATCAAAACGAATAACGATATGAATTAGCAACAACGGAAGAACATAGAACGAACATGACAACGAAGGATAGAATAATTTTATGAAAGTTTGCAAAAAACACAGAATGATAAATAATTGAGGTCACATATATATGGGTCTTTTGTTTGAGGAAATAAAATAAAAAGAAAATTTTAAAATTACAATGCAATACTAGGCACGCATCGTTAACTCCTTGAAAGAAAGTATTCAGACAGAAATCGATCGATCATTATGCAAGACAAGAAAGAGTAACGATACGAAAATAAATTATATGATTAGCAAGCGTGCCCAGTCGTCATAGAAAACTAACCTAAGTCTTAGACTAATCTTTCCAAATGCATAATGATATGTACGATGGATAGATTTATTGCATTATTATTATGGAGCTGTTATTTGTAAATTACTGCCCTGCACCCTTAAAGCTGCATAATTAAAAGCAATAAATACAGTTTACTAACCTCGCTAGGAGATCTTTCCATTTTTGCAGTTCCGGCATAACGTGAACAGATTTCTTTCTATCGATTGTCTTTCCCATAATGCTCAGAAGTTCCAGTCTTAGATGTGCTAGAAGCTCTATCTTAGACCTAATGCTCTTAATTTTGCTACAAATGTCGAGAAAGTAGCTCAGCAAGACCTTTGAAACGTCCTCGGCAACGGTTTTTGAAAATTCTTCGAATTGTTTTTTAAACTAGTTTTTGCATATCTTTCTCTTCGCTTTCCATAAGTGGTGTATAGTCTTTCAACCAGTCTACTTGTAGCAAGTAAATGCGCGACCGAATTACTTTTACTCTGCTTTGCAGCAATATTCTGCAGCTGTGTGATCAGATTGAACTTCGTCAACTCGGATTTAGGTACGGCTCTTTGGATAACGTTCATTGTTTCCAAAAGTCTCATGCATTCTTCTTCGTACTTTATTTCGTCTTAAGTACTCGGTGACTCCAAAACCTTTCAATTCGCATATGCTTACAATCTCTCTGGTAAGTATAGTCTTTGTGACACGAACAATTGCAATTTTGATAACCTTGTCTATTTCAACAAACTTTTCAGAAGACGTAGGCTCAATGGTCAGAAGCAGGTCTAATATGGTTAATGGAGTCCTCAGAAACCCAATTATTGCTGTTGCCAGTCGATCCTTTGCGTCTTCGTGTCCAAAGATACATCCACATGGATGTCTTGTTTTCTTTGTGGCCTCTATCAAATACTCGTTCAGCAAATGAAATGCATTGATAAACTTCTGCTCCAGGTGGTTGCTAATGGCAGTAGACAGGTCCATTTCGCTTTGATAGATAACATTCATTTTCTGTTTTAGAAGACTGCGTAAGATTTCCAAATTATTGACAACTAAATCTTTATCCGGTTCATACTTGGCATCTACAAAGAATAGAATGTTTTCTACTCCGATGCAGCTTTTGAGTTTGAGCAATGTTTCCTTTCCCTAGAAATGAGATTTACATTTTTGTATTAAGCAATATCAGGTAATAAACTCGGGATAAATCATTCGCAACAAAACACTGACAAGGACAATAAGAATTACATACAATCTGATTTCATCAATACTGCCCAATGTCAAGATTAAATGCGTACTTCATGTTAAGCCGAAAAACGGAAAATACATCTTTCTTTAAGCAGCCCATAACTTTATAATAAAAATATTTGCTAATAATTGATAGGGAAAAAGTAATAGGTTTGCTAAATTTTACACCCTCTCCACATTTTTGTATGTTCTGCTGATTTTACGGCTCGTACTGATGCAAGAGAGTGAACGTTTTATTTGATGAAAGCTATAAGCACAAGCCTGCAAAGTTACATACATTTTGCATCTCTGGATAATATAACTAGGTATACATTCTTATTTATAACAAATGACATCAACCAGAGTAGAAGCAATAAAGAAATATTTAGCGATCAATTTGATGTGCTTCGTGTATGTCTGTAGGGTAACATGGTGTTATGGAATTAATGTGTGTTTAGCTTAGCCGTGCAATTTCATTCACCTTGGATACATACTTGATTGTTCGATTATATAGTTCATTGTTTCTGTAAACTCACCTTGGATCCCACATGTACAATCCAAATCGGTTGGTTTGAAACCCTTGTCTTTCATCCTTATCTATTAAACCTGTACGTGATTATTGCCTATTACAACTCTAAATAAATTACATGCTGCAAAATAAACAATACCTTTTGTGTCTCTATGATCCTAATGGTACAAATAGCTCCAAACAGCTTGTGTTTCTTCTCATTGTAATCCAGCGAAGGTATTTCGTCCAGCAGGTGAGTCTCAACTTTTGTAGGTCTGGATTCTTTGACCAAATCTGCCCTTGGGATTTTGGAATGAGCTGAACCGAAGAGGAACAGAATGGGACTGGAAATGATCAACTGACTCACTGCATCACTGAGGCATTTTGATTTATATTTCTGCGGTTTTAGACTCTCTGAAATTGGACCTTAGAAAAGAAAGAAGCAATGAACTGCAAATAGTGGAGGAGGAATTTTCTCGAATACTTATTGAAAATTAAATCCTGAAAGAATTCATATACACTTGCATAAAGACAATCAGAGAAGGAAAGAAGTGTATATACTACGGATACATACACAGACACACAATTAGGTAGAAAAATGTGTTTATAGGCACAGAAAGAACCTTTCCGCCACGGTGTAATTCATGCGAGTAAAACTATTATAAATGGGCTAGTCTGTAATTTTACAGCTTAATACCTTGCAAACATGTTATAAGTTTTAGCATTATGTCTTTTAACGAAAATAAGATTGGTTTCCGTGTATGTATCAATATATTATACAGGTGTCATTACATGTTGGAATTGTATGTGTTACGTGTTTGGTTGTTTTAACATTTTATGTTGAAATGACGGCATACCGTCATTACTAACTTGATACTGTTTCCCAAAAGCGGAGACCGCATATTCTTTTCTAGGATAGCCTTGACGGCAAAAGCCACTGAAAAAAAACTTTTCAGTTTGAATATATATGCAAAAGATAATATTCCTCTATATATTGCATGGTTCTTATGGTCAAATATTAGTAACTCTGATAGGACATCTGTTCAAGCCATTAGCTCTAATAAAACGTATGTTCAAGATAATGTTGATAATTCTCATTACTAAGTATGAAAATCAAACATTCAGGATCAGTACGTACAGAAAGATGAGATGACTGTTGCACGTGGGCTAATGACACGTGTGTTATTTTCAGATAGAATCACAAAATGTATAGCTTTGTAGCACCTATAGCTTGCAAATAACCAAAGTGGTATTGCAGATATCAAATCTTTTGTTTGTACGCTTTGATTTTGACGATTGTTGAAATTGAACATATGGTATTTGATCAACATACTCTCTCCTGGACTAGTTTAGACTGCAAATTCTGTTCAATATAATGGCGTCAAGCTGTAACGGTTTGTTGATAGTAACAATAATGAATTATGGATTTTGTTGTATTTTGTTATTCCTGGATGTTTCATAGTTCCATCGGCTTATTTTTGCTGTGCAGATACAGCTGTTGATGCCCTTTTATTATAGCGTGGCAAACTATTCTAAAATCTATTAGTGTTCCAAAAATGTAAATAAACTAATAATAAATGGTTGCAACAGCTTTTAAGATTTATAGTTTACTGCATTTTTATGAGAAAATATGCACGAGTGTTTCGGAAGGCTATACTGCACGAACTTGGGAGTGCAGTATATCCATCCGGAAAAAACGAGTTAATATTTTTCCATTTAAATGCAGTAACCTTTTTATGGCATGAACATTTTTGTTTCTTTACCAAAGAATGAACAATAAAATTCACACCAAATATATTTAATAATAAAATGTTTTAATTTATTATCAAAACAATAAAAATCTTAATCGTAGATTCCTTCAATACATAATAATAGTATTCATGCGCATATATCTCCGTCCACCGACCTTTTAACTTCATAGCGTACCGGGGAATATTAAACGATTCTGACAATGTAAAGTTAACGGAGAAAAAAGCATATAACAAATCCACTTACAGCACTGTATTACATACCGTTCGTTAATATTCAATGAAATGCAAGAAGCTACTGTATGCAGATACTATCCAAAATAATCGGAAATTTATTGTATTAAACCTACTAGCCATCAGCACGCGCATACTGACATAAAATATATTTTAATACATGCAGAAATGATAGTGGCACAGAATCTGACTGTGGTAAATAAGTTATTAGGATTATCATATAGTAAAACTTATAAGCAGCACTTACACAGGGATAAGCTTAGATGAAGCTGTAAGGAGTAGGGGAACATGCATGACATGAAAATCGTAATTAAGTCAGTAAGCCAGATATCGATTTTTTTTGACCTTGTCATTTAGACAATGGGATAAATCTATTCCTGTACCAATAACGAGATATTTTAAATGTTTCACAAGATCACAATTTAATTTGAAAATACATCAACCTACCATAAAGTTTATCGAATCTACTGAATAAGTCTTTCAATTTAGATTGAAAGTATTTGATTCGAGGAAATGATTCAACAGGAGCTTCAACCGTAGTGTAAAATATGTCATCGTTAAGTCCCATGTTTTCGGATGACGCTCCCTCTCTTAGGTGCATGATGTTTAGTCAGTGTTCTGAAAAATATTATTAAATATAAACGTTGCACAAATGTCTCATGAACATAAAATGATTATTTTAATCGAAATGTGTTTTTAAAAGGTAATGCATATTAAGGTTTTATTCCACTGGGGGCTTAATGTTTTTTGATCGTCTAGATGAGATTGTTACAAATACCTTGCGTGGCATACAAGACAGCGATACTTGATGTTTCATGATACGTTTACTTGATTTCCTATTGCTGTAAGTTGAGGTATTTCAGTAGTTCCCAATAGTTTGTGCAATTTGAGGAGGATGTTACGATTACGATTCTGTTATGACTAACATTAATTCGTCCTTTCTAACATTAGCTACTTACGTGATGCTTGCATTATGTGTGCCTAATGTCGCTGTTCATGTATAGTCTTTCATATGCATAATGGCAAAGCTATTTTGTCATAATACTTAATATTTCATTCGATCTAATTTATAACGAATACACCGCACTGGTGGCCTTAGTGGTTAGTGCGTCCGCATCGAATGTAGGAGGTCGCGGGTTCAAACCAAGATATAAAAATGGTGCTAGCATATGCCTCGCTTGGCGTTCAGTATTAAGAGGTTAGTCTTAGGTCTGGTCTCAGTGGTAATGCTCATGGTATTACCAGAACTCCAAGGGTGTATTTGTATATTCCACTACATATGTATTTAACAGGACATCATGAGCGCAAACGTCATATAAATATAGAGCAATGAAGTAAATATAGATTATGTAATTCGCTAGTGTCACTGTTTAAAACTCGTAATCAATGTCTCATTTATGTTAGTTATATAGAGCTTATTAAAAAATTCTAAACAAATTTAATTGTCAGCCTTATTTTTGGGATGTTTAAGAGCATGGCAGTTCTAGCGATTCAACCATATTTGTTTTAGGTATCTGATGATGTCAACCGTCCAGTTAGACATATGACAATATACAAATAATCAGAGATTTATATTGACAGAGTGAAAAGCAGTATGTTTTATACACTAACTTAAAAGAAATTGCGAACAGCAAAAGACATTATTTTATACACAAACAACCAATGGCTCAGAAAATCAGTAAATGCCATCGAACAAGTTAGTAACATATACCAGAACCTTCCTCCACTAGTTAAACCGAAAATAAGAAAAGCTGATTTGCCGTTGCAAGCCGTGAAAGTAGATTCGTTTCAAAGGATTAAACCCTTTCTTGTTTAATTTCCCTTATAATCTATGGCAGAGTATTTTGCAGACACGGTGACGATGGTGAAATCGATATAGTCATTAGATGTATACCACTGTTAGCAATACTAGTTTGTCCTTAATGATACATCTATAGCTGAGAGCTTGACCAATCCAAAGAAATGAATATTTCAAACCAATTGACATAGTGTTTTTGTCGTTTACACTTGCAGTGAACAAAAAACGTTACATTTGTGAATGAAGACAATAAATTATGCAAACAGCAAATAATTTAGACAAATTCATACAAATAGGAAGGTTTTTTTAATAAAATGCTACTAATATTTTAAGTCATTCAGTGATGTAAATTTGTCCAACGTAGTTATAAACTAGAACAAATGTTAAATCCATACGGTTGAAAAGTCAGAAAACAACAGAATAACAGTTGCAAATATCTATCTAGCAAAAAGGTGGAGGGAGACTTTGGAAAATATATCAGCATTTGATGCAGTTTTTGGGATTCAGGAAGATAACGACAACTCTGGTTAACTCGGTCATATTGTTCTATGCCAGCAGCATGACAAAGCTGGGTAACTTGGTCATATTATTTCCAATGAAGAGATGGGCAGAACAGTAGATTTGTATATATTGATACAAACAGTAGTGTGCAAAATTGCTTAGTGTTTCGAATATTATAACCCTGAAGTCCCCACATTTAGGAGCTAGAAGAGAAGAGAAGAGAACCGACGGGTCAGATGTGGTGCGTAACTCGCAGCTCAAATGCGGGGAAGGACCACATAAATTCATACGCGATGGAAAATCCGGGTGTCTGATGTTTCAGCTTAGCTGGAACTGAAACAACAAATAACTTCGGGTGAGATTTCATCATCTTACAAGCTTTCTAAGAGGACCATGATAATAAAGTGTGTTATTCAAAATTATGCAAATGTTGCAAAATCAAACGGCTTAAAGAAGCGAAAAGGGTAGCACATCTGGCATTGAATTTATCTGGGGAAGCAGAAACTGGTTATATTTAGTCCCAGAAGACGTTCATGCCATTATTCAGTACTGTCACAAACGTTTAAGAAGACATTCTTCTAATTAGGTGTCTAACGTTGAGTGAAAGATCGTTTTCAGTGGCTCATTTAAATGACACTGTTCTCGGTTATCTGAGAAAAGTTAAATTGACGGGGATGGACCTGGAAAAAACAACATCAGGACTTCCTGGGATTGCCATAAATGTACTTATCCCAGTGTTTGGTCTTTGAACGTGGCTAAGGAGGAAAAACAGTGGAGGAGGATGCCAAATATGGCAGTATGGCTGACTCGGTGGGGCGATTAATTAAAAACCTTAGAAGGAAAAATCTGGAAATTAAAGCTGATATTGAACAACTGAGGCCTTAAAACAATCCCCTTAATACCTTACAGAGGAACAGGAGTAACAAAAAGGCTGAAACCTCTGGGAATTCCAGGGACACAACACACCTATGTTTGCTATGTGGTGACTACCTCCATAAATCATCAGATTGCTGGTTCCAAATTGAAAAGCGCTTTAAATCTTTAAATGCAAAAAAATGGGAATATCAAGGCTGCATGTTGGTCTGCTCCATACATGTCACCAAAAGCAGTCACGATAGCAGCATGCGCCTAACCCGAGTGCGTCGTACACAAATCCACAGGGACAGACAAACAAAATTTGCTAATATTTTGAAGAAAATGTAAGGCATATATGTAAAGGAAATACTGTATATAATAGTAACATAGTCAGAAGCATGATACATATAATAAGCAGACAAGTATATCGGGACCTAATAGATACATGTGCGCATGGGGTGTCATGGATATAGGAGAGAGCCTTCAGCCATACCAGACTATCTAATAAGCAATCTATAGAAATTTCAGATTTGGAAATTTACGGGGACATGATGGATGTGGTATCACTACTAAAAAGAAAAATTCTTCTTTTCCTAAGAGGTCACAAAGAGTTGATATAAAATTTCAAACAAATTGAAAACCACATTTACTCAGTCATATTATACACATATGTCTTGCAAAACCAAGAATCAAGGATCGATTATCCAAATAACTGCATAGATGTAGGGTAGTATGTCGGTGGTAGGAATGTTACAGTTAGTGAAAGTAGTTTGTCTTGAGTCTGCACTAAGTTACCTCTCAGACGAATTGAACACTGGTGGTTCAAATATGTTAAAAAGTTTTCTTTACACTTATCGAGAAAGGGAAACCTGGCAGTGTTATCTGAGTTTTAAATCAGTCCTTTGTTGCTTAAATAAGCAACTTGACAAATGGCATCCTCTCAAAATCAGGTATCACAGTAAACTTTGGATCCAGAACATTGATCAGATTGATTGATTTTATATTTAAGACGCACCAGCACTATTAGGCCATTTAGCGCCACACAAAAGGTTATATCTTTGATTATTTAAAGGTGGTAACTTTTATCGCATCGACCAGCAGTGTAAAACCAAAGAGTTGAAAGTAAAACGATAAGATGGTAACAGCAAGAACACTGACCGGAAATATATCCTATAGCTAAGGATCCAGGATATATCAATCGATTTCTGATCGAATTAAGAGTGAGATAACACAATTAAGGAAATATTTTGTTTAATGTAAGAACAGAGATGCGCATGCCCAAGACATTTTTGAATTAGGACGTTCATGCATATAAATATCTTAAGGAAATTATACAAATCAAGAAGTAACAAACTAATCAGTACAATAATGAAATACCGCCTAATTAAATGCATGGGGGTGGGTAGCAAACAAAATAAAATAAATATTAATAACAAAGAGATCACTAATAGTCTTCATATGTCTTTTTATATATTTGTTTTTATATGTGCGAGGCCAACGTAATGCAAATCAAGACCCAAAGTTTGCTCGCCAAACCTGGTAAACATTTGTACCACGCATTAAGACCTTTATGTTTGTAAGTTTGTTTTACCGCTACGAGATTTGTTTAGGCTTGTGCAAGGATGCTTTATCTCTTATAGAATTAGTGGCTGTTAGGCGTTCCTGCATGCAGTACTCCTAACTAGCAGAATTAACTGAATATGAAACGGTTTCTGACCCAGAGAATGGGAATAAAATGTAATAAACTGCATAAAAGGACATAAACACTAATTAAAAATGTGTATATGTGTTCAGGGGCAAAGTGCTCATTTTCGCTACGTTCACGGTAGACTGACATTATAGGCCTAAATGGATTGCTCTTTAGTTATAATCCGAGAATTTAGAAGTTTTACGAACTATAAATTTGGATGGAAACAGATGTGATACGCGAAGTACTCCGATGACAAGAGAAGGCAAAACTTTTAGAAAGACCTTTTTCTAATTGTCATAGTATGAACAATATCTAAGTCCGTATTTTCTGTCATGCAAGGCTTACCTTGCTGCTTTATAGTGTACATGCATATATACCATCATGTATGCGTATATGCAGATACGCAACTAAACAAGAGCAAAAAAATACGGATACATTTTATAATAGACAAATTTTAAGATAGAGACTATTGTCATTATATTATTACTTTATTTATGTAGACTGAATTGTCCTGTCCTGTCCAAGTCCATCTTGTCATTTGTTTCATTGTGTTTGTAAACGGATATTATAGACATTGTTTCTAAACAATGGAAGTTGTGAAATGGAATAACGAATTTCTGTAATGTTGACTAGTTACTGTAAGATGCATGTATATATTACTTCCAGAGAACTAGACTTATCTTCGGTTCAGAAAAATGTCTGATGCTTATATAAAACTATTGGATATGTCTGTACTGCAGCTAATTTCATAAGAAGTTGGCGTAGCATACTAAACATTGAGGCGAGGTATATATAACCAGAGGAGTGGGAGTGTCAAAAAGTTAAATGTATAAGGTCGAATAAGCAGAAAATAATACAACAAACATCACTAGTATCAGGCTTCAGTTTAGCAACAAAAGGGACGAGAGAATATGGAAAACATATCAACATAATGGACAGTTCTGAGATTTTGGAAAGTAATGGCAAATCTGGGTAACTGGTTCATATTATTCTTAATGTTGGATTATTACATTTAGTTATGGTACCGTCTGTGGCTGTCCGTCTTTTAGTACCAGTTAGTCAATGATTTTCTCTATGGAATGAAAGTGGGTGCTGGTATGTTCTGTAGTTAGTTGTTGTTGTTGTTGTAGAGCTTAACGCAACTTTTTCAGCACACGATAGGCTATAAATGGTGGCAGATATTAATGGTGGAGGAAAAAACGAAAATCCTCGGAAAAAAAACACCGACCCATGAAGAGCTACTGGCAAGCTTTCTCACATAATCACATTCAGAGACTCGAACCCACGCAGACAGAGGTGAGATGGCAGTCTCCGCTTTAGACCACTGGTATCGGGTATTGAAATACAAAAGGACATATATACAATTTGAGGGCTATTAAGAATAGAAAAGATAGAAGACGTAATGGACGTAGATATGGAGTGGAGAAACAGGTAAATATTATTAGAGCGAACAGTCAAATCGTGGAACCATGTAGCTAAACTATAGTTTAGAACATGGAGAAGTGGACAGAACATTAGGATGTGTATTCATATATATATATATATATATATATATATATATATATATATATATATATATATATATATATATATATATATATATATATATGTGTGTGTGTGTGTGTGTGTGTGTTTGAACAATCTTGCACTTCAGCATAAAAGTTGTTTTTAAACTGATTTTTTCCAAATGGGTCTAGTGTTGATTAGGACGCAGGTGGTTGGTTTAACTCTGTGATATCATGCAATTTTGTCTAGGTATCGTATCAATATGGAATGATACATGACCTATATATTATCTCAGACTGAAAACTGACGACTCTTTGATTCAGATATAATCATTGCACATGCGTGGTCAAACTTAAAATAAATGTATGTTATCAAAGAATTTGACTGTGCCATAAAAAAAAACGAAGTGGTCACGGTTAGGGTACATCTCCGATTTTGTATTAACCGATATGTGTCAAAGATCACCTCAACACTATGCGATTTATAATGTATTTCAGATTGTTTACTTTGATCCATAAACACGTGAAGAAAACACAACTTTAAAAAAAATACATACGTATTACATCAAATGTGATGCTACTTTATTCCAGCGGATGAATTAAAGGAATCCCACAAATTAGACACAGGCTGTGAAGATTACGTTTCATATGATATCCTTATTCAACTAAATTTTGAAATCATATATCATCAATGTTGCAAGTGTACAATGTATAGTTGCTTTTTTGATATTTGATATCTAGTACATACACTTTACGCTGATGTATGCTTACATCATTCATTTGTATTATAGTGTTTTTATGTGTGATTTGGATTTGTAAGGCAGCTTTAACAATTTTCCACTCGTATAGCTACGATGCATGTCTGCAGCGTGGCAGTTCATAGTGATGTCTATCTAGCACTAGGGCATCATGCTGCAGACATCTTGTATAAAGTTGTATAAAATACCACCCAGTCACATTATCCTGACTCTAGGCCGACCAGTCCTAACACAACTCCTAATTCTCAACGCCAAGCAAGGCAGCTGCTAGTAATAGTTTTGTATGTTGTTAGGTATGACACTGCCGGGTTTTGGAACCCGCGGCCTCCCACATCCCAGGCGGACGCTGTAATCCATTGTATTATATATATATATATATATATATATATATATATATATATATATATATATATATATATATATATATATATATATAAAGAATACAAATCATATGGCGAATAACAACCCTCTCAAGCGTACTGCATCCACCAAGGGATCACGTTTGTCAGGGATTAATTAAAATAGATGCAATAAACTGACGACGAACAGTACGAAACTAGTAACTAACTATCCTAAGCGCTTTCGACTCTTAATGAGTCTTTTTCAAAGGCAAATACAAAACATAGTTACGACAAACAAATAAACACAAAAACGTTGTGTTTGTAAACCTCTACATTTCTGTCTTCACATGTGCTAAAACTATAAATACAACCAGCTTGTATAGACTAGTTGCGTAAACTGAAAACGTTGAATAATTCCCTAAAAGTCTACAAGCCAAAGCGACATCTATTTTTACTTTGTGTACATATGTAACGCAGATTATATCCCGGATATTTGATTCTATACCGGTTATTCTTACAGTAAAAATTGAAGGATAATAAGAAGATTTAGAAAATGTTAAATTCTACTAGTGCATAGTTTTCATTTTCTAGTCTTCTTAGTTTAGACCGCTTGGTTTCAATGTTCTAAGGCGGCGTATCCAGTATGATTCCTTTTCCTTCCTGGTTTCGGAACTCCAGCTGTGGTTGTTAGCAATAGCGATAAGTATTATATCACTGAAAGTGTGGCCAGGGGAGGAGAAGCCCGGTCGCAGAACACTTCTCTTCGTTTCTATTTGTAGAAACCTATTGGTATTCCCACAATGACGTTTTGTTTCTATTTGTGGAAACCTTTTGGTATTCCCACAATGACGCTTTGTTTCTATTTGTGGAAACCTATTGGTATTCCCACAATGACGCTTTGTTTCTATTTGTGGAAACCTATTGGTATTCCCACAATGACGCTTTGTTTCTATTTGTGGAAACCTATTGGTATTCCCACAATGACGCTTTGTTTCTATTTGTGGAAACCTATTGGTATTCCCACAATGACGCTTTGTTTCTATTTGTGGAAACCTATTGGCATTCCCACAATGACGCTTTGTTTCTATTTGTGGAAACCTATTGGTATTCCCACAATGACGCTTTGTTTCTATTTGTGTTGCGTAAGGAAATTGACGTCAGGCTATTATTTCTTAAACAAGACGATACATGAGGGTCAGTAGGGGATTAATATGTAAACATTATAGATAATACATTTGTTTAATAATTAATCGTATGTTATATTTTAAGATTCATTTCTTTTCTACGTTTTGAATGCAATATATCTTTTTGTGCGTGATTTGCATTTTTTACGTAGCTTTACTAATTTTTCAGTCTGTTGTGTGGCAGTTATTAGCAATGTACATTATCCTGACACCAGGCCAACAAGTCCTAACCTCTTGATACTGAGCGCCAAGCAAGGCAGCTGTTAGTAACATTTGTATAAGCTTTGGTATGACTCGGCCGGGGATCGAACCCGCGGCCTTAACATATGAGAAGGACGTTTTAACCACTAGGCCACCTAAGCCGTCCTTGTATGTGGTTTTATTTTCGAAATGTAGCTTGGGTTTAGACAGCTTAATCCACATTTCGTATTAACAGTACTGCCACCATTTTCGTGGTACTAGTCGATTTAAGAGGTAGATCATACAATTGTCATTTATTTCTTGCAAATATAATCATATTTATATAACATAACATTTATTTACTTCATGGTTCATGGTTACAATTTGGGCACTCTCAGTTGTGTAAGAGAAAACCATACAATTCATCCATTCAAAAATAAGTTGTGGAATATTCCAGGTTCTGAGGAGGATTATAATCTATACAAAATAGATAGACGTGTTTATACAATGATATTGACTTGTTCCATATTATCCGGTATCTGTATGTTGATGTTACTGTTATAATATCAGGTTTACAATATTGTGTATACGTATACGTTTTTCAGATATTGCCAGTTTTGATTGCCGACTGTAGTTCTATTAATATGAGAAACAGTCCAGAGTTGCTGTTGAATCAACATTGCACTAAAGTAGTATACGCTAATTCCTTACCTTTCAAGGTAAATGAAGTAAAAAACACACTCATGTTTACAACTACATTTGTAATCGATCAAAGTGCATAGTGATATTCAAAATTATATTTGTAATTTCAGTCCATCTGAATAACAATGGATCAAACCATCAATTCAGACATGTCAGAAATGGAATTTATCATATGAAAAAATATATTTTGTGCACTAATCGACCTCAGCACAAAAAGCATGCTGTTCTTGATTGAGTGCGATGTGTGTGTGTGTGTGTGTGTGTGTGTGTGTGTGTGTGATTTAGATTTTTAGCGTAACTAAGTATCTTGAATGTTTCAGTCATATCGTTACGATGTCTGCAGTGTGACAGATTATATTGCTGTCTTGCACTGGGTTAAAATGTCGCAGGCATGTGGCATGAAGTCCTACCCAGTAACATTATTCTGACACAAGGCCGACCAGTCCTAACACTGACCTCTTAATGCTGAGCGCCAAACGAAGCAGCTGTTAGCACCATTTTGGTTTTAAAAAGTCTTTGGCATGACTCAGTCTATGTTGGAACCCGCGAACTTCCGCATCTGAGGCGAACGCTCTAACCACTAAGCTACCGGGGCGGTCACTCTTCTTGATTGACGTAAGAACACAAGTTTTGAACAATTACACTATGTTATTTTCAACAATTTCTTAGAAAAGGTGTGGCAACTTAAAGTCCCATTGTTGTTGTTGTTGTTGTTGTTGTTGTTGTTGTATGGTTTAACGCAAAGTTTATGCACAAGATAGGCTATACATGGCAGCCAGTGTAAATGCTGGAGGAAGAACCCGGGAAAACCTCGGAAAGAACCACCAGCCCACGAGAAGCTACTTGCAAGCTTTCTCGCATACCCACATTGGCCGAATCTGAGAATCATACCCACGCAGACATAAGTGAGACGGCAACGATCCACAACTGAGAGCACTTTAGATCACTCGGTCACTCTGGCCCCCAAAAATCCTGTGATAATCAGTTTTGCACCTGTAGGTTCAAAAGAATTTTAACCTGCCGGAAGTAAGTAAAATAATTGCGTTCATGTACAGTCATGATCTATGAAAAGAACAGACAAACATCTCAAGACAACCTTAAATAGTCCACGCTGATGTTATATAGTAACCAAGGGCCCGATCTTCAAGGATTAAGTTCGGTTTCTGATCTTCACCCATTTCGAGTCTACTATCATGATGATTTAATAATGATTCCTAACCATTGTTTCATGTTGATTTTAAAAAACTCATTTCATGATTTAAATGTTACTACGCTGCCATTATACTCAGGGACCCAGTTGACAGAGTGGTCTAAAGCGCTTGCTATTACAGATCACAGCCGTCTACCTCACTTCTCACCGAATCTCATGCTGAGCCAACGTGGGTATGTGAGAAGCTTGCCAGTGACTTCTAGTTGGTCGTGGTAATTGCCGTGATTTATTCCGGTTCTTGCTCCCCAAAATATACTGGCTACCAAACTGAGCTTATTGTTGTTGAGAAATGGCGTTAAACTAACAGCTACCATCATTCTATGCCTTGCAGACAATAATACTTCACCCCATTCTGATCATGTTCATGACAACACCTACATGTACCTTTAGCAGCACACTATATCAAACGTGGGTTGTACTTTGACATACATTATTTCATTATCTGTAACTCAATTGATATTAATGAAACAGTAAACTGTTGTTTCTTTAAATATGTCTAAGATTATTTTTAAAGGAACATTTCTATTTTTAAAAGCACATGTCATATATAAACGCGTACTGAAAGCTGATCAATACCTATTTTTCGGGGAATAGTGTTATCGAGAGCAATAATGCGTATGTAAAATTTACCTAGCGTGTGTGTATGTGTATATAATGTTAGGAACAAAGTATGTATCATGTCAGCTGGCACTGTGCCAATCAAGCCGCTGAAGAACAACTAGGCTTGGTTTCTATTTTGTATTGACAACACTTGTCTTGTCAAATACTAGTTTAATTACATATCTACACTGTTTTTTTTGAAGCCGATTAATTATGATAGGTTCATATCTAAAAAGACAATCATAAAAGACAGTCTGAATCTATATTTGCATATGTTACTTTTTCCAGCGAATAAGGGAAAGGGCTAACAGATCACATGCACCAAAGTTCTGTAGCTGTAGCTTGGCACAATCTGTGAACAATTGTTTCAACTTTGTATCAACCGTCAATGTTCAGAGTTAACTCGAAAATAAAATCAAAATGATAACACCAATGCTACGAGTGTATGAAATAATATATATATATATATATATATATATATATATATATATATATATATATATATATATATATATATATATATATATATATACATATATATAGATATATATATATCTATATATATATATATATATATATATATATATATATATATATATATATATATATATATTATTTCATACACTCGAAGCTTATATACAGAGAGAGAGTAATTATGTGGTGTATATTTATAATTTCTATATTTATTTATTTATATAATATTTGTATATTTATAATTTATATTTATATTTCTCTATAATTCATTATATATACCTTGATTTCTTTCTTAGAAATCCGGAATGACTGTGTAAATAAATGTGAACTAATTACTAGTTCTTCACGCGAATGATTATACTACACAGGTGAGTTAACAATTATCTAACCTGTACGATATATACGTATATATATATATATATATATATATATATATATATATATATATATATATATATATATATATATATATATATATATATAATTTAGAAACATGATCTTACAGACCATATCCTATCAGCATACTTAAAGAAGTATTCTATGAACGATAGTAGCAACTGCATATTAATATTACATGACATATTTATTAAATTTTAGCCGTATAAGTTATTTTTTGCTACTGTCGAACAACACCAGCCGTACATGTGCCATGTCCCTCAGCTCTACATACAGAGCTACATTTAGATACATAAAGCTTGGAGGAAAAGTTCTGGTACTTGCTTGTTTACCAAGACTTTATTGAATAATGACCAACCCCTTTAGGTGGGGCGCTGGTGCCTGGGGTTGTGCTGGAGAGACATTTTAATCATTTAAAAAAGACTTCATTTTAATGTCTGCAGGAAATAGCGACATTTTTTAGTGCCTTGCTCACATTTGTTGAACTTGATCTGGTTGTATTCGAGCGAAGTTCGATGCAATATTGAGACTAAAACATACATCCATATCAACCTATAGGAACCTGTTGCTTCATAGCTCATTTTGAGTAACTTAGTAGTTTATCGTGATGTTGTGAACCATTCTTGTTCACGTTGTGAACCATTCTTATTCAGTTATGTCACTGTGGCGGGTTCTTTTTCGATGCTCAAACTTGCCTTGATATTGTTATATGCGTTGCGCATAGCACAAATCCTCATCAGTTTGTCGTTGAAGATTTATTTAAGAAACCATTTGTCTTTAGTGTCCAGTTTCGCACTTCCAAGCGTGTCTTCATGAGGAAGTTATTACACTGATGCTATTCATTTATCAACCTATCTATCTATCCATTAATCAGTTACTCACCAAGCATTGTTACAACACGTCATTTGGGTAGACTGAGTATATATATATATATATATATATATATATATATATATATATATATATATATATATATATATATATATATATATATATATATATATATATATATATATATATAAGATGAATTGAAAAGAAAGAACAAATATAATCCTTTTAAAGCATATTAGCCTGAAGAAAAAAATAACAGAATTACAGCGCAATCTAAACCTACGGTCCTAAACTAATCGCTCAAAAGATATTGCGGTTACATATTTTTAAAAGAGATTTAATATTACACGAGAATTTATATCTCGCCATATGCTAATATACTGAAATTTGCATTCTGTGAAAACTGTCACAGGTGTATATTATTTTTTTAAATGAAATTGCATACATTTACACTCACTGAAACAAACATATTTGAGCAAATCCGATCAAAGTTAAAATGTACATACGTATGTAGATGTACATCTAAAAATAAATTTGCAAGTATTATGTATGTGTGTCTGTGTGTGTTTCTTCAATCATCAAGTCAAAAGTTGAAAAACTAGATACTTTTAGAAAAAATAATACAACAACTTTTACAACCCAGTCTATGGACTGTAGCTGAAGTAAAGTCTTTGTTGCAACATAATAATGTTGTTATACTGTATTTGTATTTATTGCAACAGAATAATGTTGTTATACTGTATTTGTATTTATTGAAACTGATTAATGTTGTTATGCTGCATTTGTATTTATTGCAACATAATAATGTTGTTATACTGCATTTGTATTATTGCAACAGAATAATGTTGTTATACTGTATTTGTATTTATTGAAACTGATTAATGTTGTTATGCTGCATTTGTATTTATTGCAACAAAATAATGTTGTTATGCTGTATTTGTATTTATTGCAACATAATAATGTTGTTATACTGCATTTGTATTATTGCAACAAAATAATGTTGTTATGCTGTATTTGTATTTATTGCAACAGAATAATGTTGTTATAATGTATTTGTATTTATTGCAACAGAATAATGTTGTTATACTGTATTTGTACGTTATTTAATAAAGTAATGTTGTTATGCTGTATTTGTATTTATTGCAACAGAATAATGTTGTTATACTGCATTTGTATTTATTGCAACATAATAATTTTGTTATACTGTATTTGTATTTATTGCAACAGAATAATGTTGTTATACTGCATTTGTATTTATTGCAACATAACAATGTTGTTATACTGCATTTGTATTTATTGCAACAGAATAATGTTTTTATACTGTATTTGTATTTATTGCAACATAATAATGTTGTTATACTGCATTTGTATTTATTGCAACAGAATAATGTTGTTATACTGTATTTGTATTTATTGCAACAGAATAATGTTTTTATACTTGTTATACTGTATTTGTACGTTATTTAATAAAATAATGTTGTTATGCTGTATTTGTATTTATTGCAACAGAATAATGTTGTTATACTGCATTTGTGTTTATTGCAACATAATAATGTTGTTATACTGCATTTGTATTTATTGCAACAAAATAATGTTGTTATACTGTATTTGTATTTATTGCAACAGAATAATGTTGTTATACTGTATTTGTATTTATTGCAACAGAATAATGTTATTATACTGTATTTGTACGTTATTTAATAAAATAATGTTGTTATGCTGTATTTGTATTTATTGCAACAGAATAATGTTGTTATACTGTATTTGTATTTATTGCACCATAATAATGTTGTTATACTGTATTTGTATTTATTGCAACAGAATAATGTTGTTATACTGCATTTGTATTTATTGCAACATAATAACTTTGTTATACTGTATTTGTATTTATTGCAAAAGAATAATGTTGTTATACTGCATTTGTATTTATTGCAACATAATAATTTTGTTATACTGTATTTGTATTTATTGCAAAAGAATAATGTTGTTATACTGCATTTGTATTTATTGCAACAGAATAATGTTGTTATACTGTATTTGTATTTATTGCAACATAATAATGTTGTTATACTGTAATGTATTTATTGCAACATAATAATGTTGTTATACTGCATTTGTATTTATTGCAAGAGAATAATGTTGTTATACTGTATTTGTATTTATTGCAACATAATAATGTTGTTATACTGTATTTGTATTTATTGCAAAAGAATAATGTTGTTATACTGCATTTGTATTTATTGCAACATAATAATTTTGTTATACTGTATTTGTATTTATTGCAAAAGAATAATGTTGTTATACTGCATTTGTATTTATTGCAACATAATAATTTTGTTATACTGCATTTGTATTTATTGCAAAAGAATAATGTTGTTATACTGCATTTGTATTTATTGCAACATAATGTTGTTATACTGTATTTGTATTTATTGCAACATAATGTTGTTATACTGCATTTGTATTTATTGCAACATAATGTTGTTATACTGCATTTGTATTTATTGCAACAGAATAATGTTGTTATACTGCATTTGTATTTATTGCAACATAATGTTGTTATGCTGCATTTGTACGTTATTTAATAACATGAAGCTGGGTGCGCCTTGCAATTTTAGCGACACCATTTCTCATTCTCAAATTTCGTTGTGATCTAATCGTTCTTTTATAACGGCATTTCATATACCATCACTCATCTTCAATATAGGACGAATTTATACAGCGACTGACCTACTGATGTTTCAAAATATATGGCAGAGCTGCCAACCCTCCAAGCCTCACGACTCGCAATTAGTATAAAGAGGTAGAACAATTTGTGAATTTTGAACAAATTCATGAAAAATTATACCATGACACTAGCTCCATCCACTTTGATGGTCAGTATTGCATTATATGAAAATCCAAAAATAAAACTAAATCATTATTTACGTTGATTACATGTATGAAGTTATTTATAGCCAAATTACTGATATACACAATGTCATGACTTGATGCTGTGGTAGTCTTGAACTTCCTTAATCAGGCCATGTTAAATTTGTTGTCATAACAGTTCAGGCTTCTTGCCTGCTGGTTGATCTTGGTGACTAAACTTTTGTTGCAGAGTTTTAGCACATAAGTAGCCTAAGGAGGTACCAAAGTTGTCTTATATTTGCTCACAATAGGAGATACCCTTTCACTGTCACATTTATTTATTTCCAAATTTTGTTGGGATCAAGTGTTCTTCAACAGTATTTATAAAACGTCTATTCAAAACATATATACTTTACAATGTTTGCTACAAGGCAAACGGTAGCAAGTGGAGATAGTTCTACTAATATCGTGACTAGCAATACAGGACCGTTATTATAAAAACAGAAATACACAGAAAAACCGAAATATACACTAAGATATACATGTATTAAAGGTCAAGTATTTACATGTTCTCGGTGTATATATCGGCGTACACATATGAATTATGATTTGTTTCACTTGAATAGTAATATTAAGTAAAATAAAAATCGATCGTTTTTTGAAAAGAATTATTTACTTTTTTCTAGTTATACCTCTCGTCAATAAGTCGTACTTTAGTGGACACATATCATACTCGGCTGTGTGTTCCGTTCCGGAACGAATGAGGTATGATAAAGGCGTATTGTTCCAGAATGAGATATTATACAGAACGGACGGTGTAGGTGGGTTTGATTTATATTATTCAATAGTTAAAATAAGTATATAATATAATGTTGGTGAATATGTTTGATTATTTTTACTTTCATAATGTGAATGTATTAATACGATTATGTAGTTATCATGCCTGTCGAATGAAGTACAAGAATATGACGACATTATATGAAGTCTGCTATTAAATAGTAAGAAAGTAAATAATTAGTATCGAAATAATAATAATAATAATAATAATAATAATAATAATAATAATAATAATAATAATAATAATAACAATAACGAGAACTTTGTATAGCGTCTAATCTTTAGAAGCTCTAAGTGCTTTAGAACATTTGACAACACTTAAGAGAATAAAAAAACATTTTTAATGATATGATAACAAAAAGAAAATAAAAATTAAACAAACACTATGAAATTAGAAGCATAAAACAAGCATTTAAGGTAAGAATACGTTATAAGGATACACCATTAGGTCTTTATGTATGTTATTGCAGTTGAAAAAAGGTGAATTTTTCGAGCGATCTTGAATGATATCAGTGTGTCTTTGTGTCTGAGTGTGTTGTTGTGTCTTTGTGTCTAAATGCATTGGTCAAATCGTTTCTCATTGCTGGGGGCCCTGGTATGCAAAAGAGCGTTGTCCATTTAATTTCATTTTCACAGTGGGAATAATAAGAGTACGGGTGTCAGAAGAGGTTCATAGGTATCTTGCATATATTGAGATGAAATAGACATAATTGAGTTACAATATTCTTGTCTTGAAAATACTAAGAAACACACAAGTGTTTTAGTGGCATCAACGGATAGATATGGAACTGATGTGTCTCAGCTCAAGATATGCAGCCTTGCATATGTTCATGACATGTTGGTGCAATGAGAGAGTACTGTCAAGAGTAACACCGAGATTTCGTACTGATTGTGTGAAAATAATGTCGGTGTTGCTGATATTTATTGTCTGCGGTAAAGGATGTGAATGAGAAAGTCTTTTTGTTGTACTCATAATGGCTTCAGTTTTACCATTATTCGTCTGCATCGTATTACATGTCATCGATGATTTCACATGGTAAATGAACTTCTCTACACCTTGATGGTAGCTTCAACTTCATTTGGATGGCTAGATTTGTGTATTTGGGTGTCATCAGCATACAATTAGTGAGATACTGAATGATGATTTATAACATTTGAGAGTGGCTGAGTGTCTAGAATGAAGAGAACAGGTCTAAGAACATAACCCTGTGGAACTCGACAAAATAGATCAACTGGGCTGGAGTGTTTACCATTTGCAGGCACAATTTGTGTGCTGTTGAGCAAGTAGGACTTGAACCATAGTAAGGCTGTATCAAGAATGTCAAATACGTTCTGGAGACGGTGAAGTAATATATCATGGTCTATAGTATCAAATGCTGCAGACAAGTCAAGCAGAGTGCTAAATGTAAATGGTTCCGCTATCCAAAGTAGAGAGAAGGCCATTGACTATTTTCAGAAGAGTAGTTTCAGTACCGTGTCAATGGCGATATGAAAACTGTACATTGATAAAAGACTGTTTGAATTCAGATGAGATACAAGTTGGGATAGAACAACTTTTTCTAAGATATTTTTTACATGAATTGGAGATTAGAAACTGGACGGTAGCTAATTGGAGATTAGAAACTGGACGGTAGCTCTTTAAATCAATATAGCCAAGTGTTGGTTTCCTCAGCAGAGTCTTTACAATAGCAGTTTTGTAATATGATGCGAATCCTCCAGATCATAGTTAGGTATTGATAACATCAGCTAGTGAAGGCAATTTTGAATCTAATCAATCGAGGACTGAAATGTCTAGGATGACTGGTCTCTAAATACTGTCTTAACGAAGGATGAGGACAAGTGCAATGTTCTGCTTATCAGCGAACTTAAGCTAGTCCTACCTGTTATCAGCAATATTTGAAGACGGAAGGTTTACAGCAAAAAGTGCTTAACAATGGCGTTCTACTTGTAGACAAGTAAACAGTGCCAAGGCGCACATTTTCTAGGAAAGAATCTGTGTCACATTTGTCGTTAAATTGTGGATTTTGTACACAAATGCTACATTAAAAAATATAAATCCAAGCAGGATGAGTAAGGAGTAGTAGTAGGCCAGAATAATAGAATTTCATCTTTATCGATTTCAAATGAGTGAAAGAGACTGACAATAACTAATTTATGTGTGGCTCGTTCAGCGTACGAGAAGTATATCAAAGAATCTAACTATTGTCAATACCCCGCTGCAGCAAGATTCCTGTCATCATACTCATAAAGAATGTGCAATGACGGTAACGTGGGTCAGCGTGAAATTGTTTAAAGCAAAATTGATACTTCATTGCGACTACAAACTCCAAGCTCGAAAGATGAATCCTTTCAGAGAAACACAAATCATGTTCTGTAATTCTCAAGTCGATTGCAATGTTGTGGTTTGCTTTGGTAGAGATTTGTCCAAAGATTCAGCAGGTCATCATGGGAACTTCGTTATCACGACTGATACACCTACCATGGAGATTGATGCTGTGTGTGTCAGACACAAATTCTGCGGAGTACACATTATCACTTTCATAACTTTTTTAATAAGCGTAATACTACCTTGCAGCTACTACCGAATGGACGTCATCTATGCATGTGTATTTGCGTTTACCTGAATACTGCGACTTTGACAGTCGATTCCAAACGTTCAAAAGAAAGTGGCCCAAATATAAGGGAGGACCTGCCCCCAAAGAATTAGCCAGAACTGGATTTGTTTGCATGGAGGAAGCAGATAAAGTCAAGCACTTCAGTTGTAGTGTATCACTTAACGAGTACCCACACTGTCACAACCTTCATTTAGTGGGACCTCAGTAATCTCTTCATGGATACTTTACAAGAGAACAATCGTGGTTTGCCTATGGAGTTGAGTTAAAGCATTTACCAACAATTCGTCAAAAGAAAGTGAATCGCAAAGAACAACTGCATCCTTTATGACACCATGATCAGCTAAACGAATGATGTAAGAGGATTGATTTTGATGAAAGCGTTCCAATGATTAAACATTGATAAACTACCAGAGAGTCAATGGTTTCGGATGTTACTCATTTTACTTAACAAAGTGTCCATACTGTACCTAATTCCATATGGAATGTTAGAGGATTACCACACTCTTTTACATGAAGAATAAACTTATATAAGACGCGTGGTGTGTGAGTTTGTGACTAAATTATTTTGATTTGGTTCTGAAATACAAGCAGCCGTGAGCAAAAACGTACATCTATTACATCCACACAAAAGAAGCATTAATGCTTGCTACCATGCCAAGAACTGCATCAGTAGTAAAACAACAGATCAGTGGAAGGAAGTTAATTACACTATTCAAACTGAGGAGTATTACGAGCACTTTTTAAAAAAACAGTTTTCTTTGAATTACGGACAACGTGTAAGGTGCGTCTTATAGACTGGGATTTCGTTTACCAGCCGATTCCTTGTGGATTATTTAAGAAAATTACCTACCCCAAACTCTTGATAGCATTTTCTTTAAATGCGCACAAGAAACGTACCCTGATAAAGGCGTTGCTCTTTCATCACCAAACTTCTCTACCGCTGAGAAAAAACAATGAGAAATGTTAGCAACTCCGAATGCTTACTAAGATGTGTGTATAACTTGTTGGTGACATTCTCACTTGAAAGATGTACATTAGAAGCATTTTGGTTTCGATGCTTGGACGAAAGAAGTGTCTTACATTACCAAAAATCTTTGGCATGCATTCCAAGGAAAGAGTGAACTTAAAGTGTCCAGTGACACAGGTAACCTTTAAACTCGTATTAGCCACACTGCCAGAAGAACCCGTCACAGAGGAAAATCACCCCATCAACGATAGCCATTTCGAGAGGAATTATGTAAGACTGCCAGGTAGTGTAGAGACTCCAAGGATATTACAAAGTGTCCCTAGGACATTACCTCACCTTCATCACTAAAGTTGCTCAGTAACTTGATTATATTCCACTTTAATCTTCTTGATGTGTATTTTATCGATGTACTTAACCATTAGCTATTGTTTATTTTTGTAGTTCGTGTCCAATTAAAATATTATCAATTAATGTGTTCTTAGAAAGTATAAAATCTCGTCTTGTCTTTGTTCATATCACATTCACTATTACTACCCCTGCTTGCTGCCTCTCTCATCTCTTCTTCGAGTTTTAAAGTGATCAACGAAACGTTTAATACTGTGATACACTGTATCTTCGCCATCCCTTTAAAATGTTAATTGCTAGACCCAGTGGTTCAAACAAACTTTGTTAAACATTTGATCAATCATAAAAATAATATCATCGGTCGTCCACTTCAACGCATCGTGTGACCAAAAGTGTCAATCGGCTTATAGCCTCCTGAGAGAACGCCAAGGAAATTCCATATTTTTGTTGAAGTCATTCCTGGAAAAGACGATGGGGTCGTGACTGACCCCACTGAAACATATCTGGTCATCTTCGACAACATTGTAGGGGAAGATGGAGAAGAAATTTAACTGTTTTACGAGCAATACAGATAATCGTAATTCCAGTGACATATACATCAACCAAATATGTTTCAACAAAGTGAAACTCATCGCACAATTAATCTCACTTATCATTACGTGTTGTTGTTTAAACATCTCAGAGATAAATCCCATGTACAAGTGTTAGCCAAGCAGTCAATAACTCCTTGGCTGTCTCATGCGTTCTACGATGCCACTCACCTCCCACATCTATTTACTTGTCGATTTACTAATTTGTTGCACAACTAGTGCCAAGACGGAGGGCCTGTCATTTACACGTCTTCGTCGGTGTGACAAAAAACCTATAAAAGCCACCGACGCTTCTGGTCTGTATTACGCGTCAAAATAACATCCCTTCAGTCTCAAAATACCATCAAACTGATTCGTGCTTTGTTACGCATCAATCGAAAAACAAAAGTCCACAAATACGTGAACGAGTCTTGGAAGTCAATCTCAAAGGTGTCTATCGATGGTCATGTTGACTGCACTTTCATTACTTCAATGCATCTTTCACATCCTTCATCAAACGAAGCGCTTTTTGACAGAAACAAAGTCGCCTTAACCGAAGGCAAACCACAAAGCAATTCATATTGAACTCTGAAGGTAGCGGTTCATTAGGATGTGTCATCATATGATCCTTCTTAAAATGGAATCCAAATACCGCATCATCTACCCCTAAGAAAAAATCCACCCCCACGAAAGCGTGTCAACAAGAAAAAGAGCAGTAGCGTCAAGACCAGGTCACAACCACAGAAAAGAAATGTCAAAAGAAAAGTCCAAGAGAGACACTGCGGCCAGCATTGAATAATAGTTCCCCAAACCACAACCAATGATGGCCGTATCTGCAGGAGCATCAGAAGCAGCATTTTCCACTCCACCGTTGATGAAAATATGGAAACCTCTGTCTCAAGGAACTTCTCCATCGGTTGCAATATCCACTTTTATCGTAATGTTTTCCGCTAGTAAAATACCCTCTCCCAAACTCAAATTCAAAGAGATTTTTAATATTACTGAGATTACGTGACTTATCCCAAGCATAAACGGTCACAATCTAGTCCATTCTTAGCTCCTCATCGTCAAGTGATGATTGCGTGAAGATGATATTACGTTCCGACCATCATCGATAACGTATTCCAGTATAGAAAAGACCCGTTACAGACGATGGGTATCTGTGTATTTGTATTGTTCAACAAAAACTGATGTCACACCGGAAACGTGCACTTTACAACCATAGCCGTTCTAATATCGAACGTTGAAAACGAAACGAAAAGTCTTGTCGATTGTTCCAACATAACAAGACGCTCAGCCAAGCAACAACGTCTACGTAAGAAAATATTCAACTATCCAAAACAGAGATTGCTGAAACAGGAAGGAATTTGTTTCATTTTCTGTTAACAGAATCTCAAACGATTTGAGCAATGATCAGTCAGAGAATAATATAAAGTGACGCGTGTATAGTGATTGATATCAGTGTATTTGAACAAACATATGTCACCTAAAAGAAGTGAATACCACCACCACCACTACTCTCTTACCAAAAGCGGAAACAAAGAAAAGGACTGTCTCCTCATATGTGTTACTATTTCTGTCCAAATCCCCTCCACCCATGCAAAAACAACTCATTCAAACAGCCGCAAAAATATCACAGATTCCTTGCGTAAATATATGAATGTCATAAAGAGAATGTTACATTTGTCTAAATAGGAGAATGAATGCTTCGTCAAGTATTGACACGTTCTTTGCCAAATTTTCAAAACAAAACTTCCCATTCGTCAAATGAAGATGTTGGTGCAACGCTGAGGATTTTTACCCCTGGTAAGGGCCTTGATGAAGGAAATAGATGGATCAATGCTGGGAGGACTCAAGATTGCCCATGGGTCAGAGAAAAAAAGGACCAAGAAGATAAAAGGGTCCTCTTTGGCGAAAGGATGTCATATGTGTGTTTAGTAATCTGATGGAATTACAGATGTTGAGTTTAGTCACTTACAAATGACAAATAGAATTCCATCGATAGCAAGGAAAAAGCAACCCGCATTTACCTCCCAATCATCATTTGTCCCACTTGAAACACAAATTGCAATCGTTAATGGATTGAAGCCATTTGTCAGAAATGGAAATATTGCAACTGTACGGCCAAATGCCGCATCAACTTCAATGTCTTTCACCAGAAAGCTTCAGACAAAACAGCTAAACCGACTCTGAAAGATTTCAGGGCCCTGATGAAAAGTCAATCGCCACTTACCTAAGTGACCAAGAGAAACTTAGCCACACCATTGCCAGAAGAAGAAGAAGAGAAGAAGACGTACGAGAAGTCGTTCAAATGCCACTAACGCATCCATTCCTTAGATTGCAGCGTCCTTTTCAACCCCTTCTCCAACTCCCCAGTCGAGAAGAACTGAAAGATTCGGTTAAAATGATTATGTCCACTATTCAGAAGTGAGAATGGAACAAGGGAAACCAGAATGAAAAATGAATGCAAGATAAAACCATTCCCACGGCCACAACTACTACACTCGACTTCCACTCCTGTTGGACGTCGGATAAACCAATCCGTTCCAACAAACCTCACATAAACTAGAGTAGCATCAGTCAAGACTGGGTAACGTATTGAAGAGAGAGTCTTGATGGTGAATTTGTTAGCCTGCGTTTACTACGATTCAAACCATCTTGTCGGTTACGGAGGAGTTAAAAAATTATATCGTGGTACTAAAACATAACCTGAAAAAAGTGTACATTTATATCAGGTGCAACGATGTTTACAAGATCAAGTCACGTACATGTTACACAAACCCATTCGATGAAAAATTCTAGAAATCGCACCCGAATGTAGGGTATATATCATCAATGACAAGCCGATCAATCCGAAATGGATAGGACGGGTTTGATCTGGACTGAACCGGTTTGAAAAGAACTGAACCAGATTGAACCGATCAAAAACGGTTAAAACATGTCTCATCTAGACGTGAGCAACAAATCGGATTGTAAAAAAAATGATTTGAAATGGTTCAATCCATAACAAAATAATCTGAACCGGTTTAGACCAGATTGAACCTGTTGGCACCGAATTTAACCGATTTTAACTGCTCAAAACGAATTAAAATCTGACTAAACGTTGAAAACTGAATCAAACCTGTCCAATCGAGACAGTGACAAAACCATCTTGTAATAAATCCATCTGAACTGGTCTGATCAAAGTTAAACTCATTTGAACTGCTTGGAACCGGATTGGGCCGACTTGCGCCAAATGAACCGGTTTAAAACGGTTAAAACCTGGTAACACATGTCCAATCAAGGTTTACATTTTGAACTGTTTTGATCGATGATATACTGCCTTGAACCGGTAAGAGTTAATTAGACCGTTTTGAACCAGAATGAACAGGTTGACACGGCTCCAATCTAGTATTAAGCGATAAAATCGGCTTGTAGAAAACTGGTTTAAACTGTTTTGATCCAGGATAATCCAGTTGTATCATTTTGAACCTGATTTAACCGTTATAGCCGTATTGAATCGGCTTGAAACCTATTTAATCAACTCATTACCGATGAGATCGGCTCGTTATATTCTGGTGTGAATTAATGTGATCAAGTATAAACCGGTTGGAACAAGAATAAGAGGTTTCAGAATCAGTCGAACATGTCCAATCGAGTCTAAAGCTAAAGCGATACGATAGGAATGCAATGATCGGTTTGAACTTGTCTGATCCGCGATAAACTGGTTTTGCCGGTCAAAGTTGGTTAAACCCTGTCCACTTGAGTCTTAAGTGATAACGTTCGCTTGTGATTTATTGGTTAGATTTGGTCTGATCTAGGATAAATATTTTTAACCGTTTTAAACTGTACTTTAGCAGTATGAACATGACTGGACCATTTTAACTGCTTAACAGTCCAATCAAGTATTAAGAGATAAAAGTGGTTTGTTATAAACCGCTTTGGATTGATTTTATTCAGGATAGACCCAAATGAACATGTGGATTGAACCAGTTTGAAATAGATGGAGTCGGCCACAACCTGTCTAACTCAGTCTTTAGCGATACAATCAGCTAGCCATAAACCGGTTTGAACTGGGTTTACACAGGAGGAACTGGTGTGAACAAGTTTGAAGCTGATTGAACAGGTTTGAACTAGATTGGATCGGTTCAATACTTCTACAGCCTGTTTATTCGAGTCTTAAGTGATACAATCGGCTTGTAATAAACCTGATTTAACATATTTAAACCAGACTAAACCGGAAGTAACCAGAATAAACCGGTCTTAACCAGATAAACGTGATTGATCCGGATTGAAGTCCTTAAAACTGGTTAAATCATGTCCAATCGAGACTTAAGCATTACTGTCGGCTTGGAATAAACATGTTTGCACTGGCTTGATTCAGGATAAAGCTGTTTTACCTAATTTGGAGCAGACCGTACTGGTTTGGACTTTCTTAATATATGTTTAAACCTGTCCAATCAAGTCTCAAACGATAAAAACGGTTTATAATTAGAAAAGGCCAGCTGAAATGGTTTAATGGAGGTTAGTTCTATTTGACCTGTTAAATCGAGTCTTAAACGATGAAACGGCTTGCTATGAACCATATTTAACAGGTTTCAACCGGATTGATCCGGTTTGAACTGGTTGGTCAAATCCGGTCAGAACCTGTCCAGGATAAACCGGTTTGGGCCATCATATATTAGGTGTGTCACATTAGATATGGTGGATTTCTTAGGGAGGAACAAGATCCAGGGATTAATAATGCCTCAACAGCAGCAATCATTAGATGTTCACTGAAAAATTTAGATATATAAAGCGCAATATTGCAAGACCTTTATTCTCTCTGGTTGCTCGTAACCGCGGATGCATACCAAACATAAATTGAAATCACCAAGCAGTAAGAGACACAAGTATGTATGTTATTCCTATTCAGCTAATGTCGGCTTTATGCTATGTGGTTTCTTGTGACTGTTTACTTAAAAAGAACATCATTCAAACATATATCTATATGCCAGTCATATATGTATATATAGTGGAAGAGATACAGAAGAGAGATACATAGAAAAAATAATTACATGCATAATTCTCTTCGTTTCAAATTTCGTTCCTCCAAGATTTAAATACAATTGTATTATTTCCCGTGTTTCATGTCCACGTCAGCAATAAATGTATTCAGTAAAGCATGCAACATCGACGGAAGCGAGAGATATATGGAATAATGAATGAACGCACATGGTGCCCGCATTTAAATTTTTTGAAAAAAGTATTTTTGTTACCCATGATCTCTATTCAATAATTGCTATCAGATGTATAATTGCTACCAAGTGTGTGTTTCGAGTCTATGGTCCTAAAAAAGCAATATAAAGGAGAGAACTAACAAGTTTAATCAAATGCAATAAATAGTTTATTTCCATAAAATACAAAGTGAAAAATTATAACGAACTTACAGTATGGAGAATGAAATCCTACATAATCTTAAAAGTTCAATGAAAAATAAAAGAAACAGTAAGTGTTATCAATATGTTTAATTGATATTATGAATGAAGTCAGTCGATTATGCTGATGTGACAATAGTCTGGAATTGTGTATCGTTCTAACAGTCTTAATGTATCACAATTATGATGTCCAAAGTTTTTTTTTACAATAGAGGGACAGTAATTCCAGAACCTTGTTTTAGACCTAAAGTCTGGGGACTTGTTAATTACAATGTATCATTTAAATACCTTAAATCTTGTCATCTGAGCACAACTAAATCTAATTTTACGAAGGCTCATTTTGCAAGATAAGAGAAAATTATTTCTCATAAGAGATAGGTACAATTGATATATATATATATATATATATATATATATATATATATATATATATATATATATATATATCAAACTTGTTTTTGTTTGTGCCTTACAGAATTATTTATGACATAATTGAAATAATTTACTTTCTTTACAAAAGTTTGCGGACCACAACACTTGGTCTGAATCGGATTTTGTGGTACGGTGAAGAGAGCAAGACCTCTATTACCAGGCTGAAAGCTCCTGTCCTTTCAATTTGTATCCATACATTAGATTCATTTTGACAGAGCTGAGTGCAGAGTAGTTCTTGCAACCTCACAAGACTTTGGCAACTTATACTTAAAACTGGAACATAATCGAGAAAATTGTTTTCGGTATCTTCATTACAAAGAAGTTTCCCTTTTAACAATTTCAATGATCAACGCACAATAAGTTCACATGCTAGTTCAAAGGGACTGAATTCTAAAGATTCTTGAACTGATTCCTTAACAACAATAATACATGAACGCCTTCATCCCAGTATTTAAATATACCGAAGCAATATGACCGAATCATATTTTTCAAAGGTCGATGAAATCTTTCTCAAGTTGGTTAGCTCTCAGAGTGATAGGCAGAAGACTTAAATTGTTGGAAGCCCAGTTTATATATAACTTGCTGAACGATTTGAGACAGAAAATATGACTCTTGATCAAATTATACTGATTAGATAAGGCCAAATTGAGTAGAAAGAAACTTTATTAAATATTTTACTATGGTTTAAGTTTGAATATTCCTTATAGGAATTGCCTCTGGAAATCTTGGTGGTCAACACATATTGGTTACCTGACTTTGTTTTAGGTAAGGATGGGCACAGTCTACCGTTTTTCTGCTAAATAGTTCGTCAATATGTTGCAGATGAGCTTTCTGTATGTTCTGATTTGGTTTTCATACTATTTGACTTGTGTCACAAGATCTGCATTTTTTGAAATAATCACTTTTAATTTTTGGCAAATAGATATGATTCAAGATCTCGTGATAAGTCTTATTAATCTCTAAATGACCAACCAAATAAGTTGCAAGGGACAGAATAAGAATTGTTTGCCTGTACTGTTTTGGAACTACAATTTGTTAGTTTACTGATCACTCCTGAGCAGTAGGTACCTCAGGTGCTACCCATTTTATCATAAGATTCTAATTTTCAACGAAATTCAAAACGGTATTTATGTAGCCTCAGTGTCACTAATGGTCCTTTGAAACGAAGCAGTGATCTTCGGATCTTTTACCTGATCAACGACATGTCATTTTGTCACCCTGCTTAAAATAAAGAGAAATAACTAGAAGAAGATCTCTTTGATCAATACCCTTTGATTGATCCAAACAAGGAGTTAAAGCGACCTCATCAAAAGCCTAACTAATACATGTGTCAGCTATAGGTATACATTCCTCATCAACATCATTCTTACGAACTTTGCCACCAAATTTTGCAGCAAAATGTTTTTTTCTTCCTTTGATAAATAAGCTTTTGCCTCAGGAAGATCCTATTTTCTGGCAAACTGAAGCAAGTCATTTGTTTCAAGAAGTCTAACTATTCCTGGATAGGATTTGAAATAAAGATCTAAACTTTAGATGACATTGGAAAACCTATGTTGATTTCACTAAAGACTTTTAAAAAAAATAACATCAGGGATTTTAAAACTTCCCAAACAAACTGAATTAAAATTTCAAAACCGAGCGCCTAATTTTCTGTTACGAGTCTTTGCTCTTAAACTAAGTAACAGACAAGAGTGAAAGACAACAAGCTTTGTATGATTTAACAAAAATAATTATTTCTCTAAAATACAAAGTGAAATCGAGATCAAATAACTTGGCACGGTATTGCAAATGAAATCCCAAAATAATCCAAGAAACACAAGCACAAGTCCCAGTGATTTTAAATCCTGAATAAAATTCATTTTAATAAAAAGTAAACTACTGCTGAATTGCGTTCCTTTTTTTAGAGACAAAAATGAAATAAATATTTCTTACATCTTTTATTGATAAACTTTAAAGAACAAACCTTCTATTTTCATCTGCTTTAATTATTGAAAATAAGCACACACAAATCTGTACTACTTCTTTATAATTTGAAATTATACAAAATAAATGATGAACGCCTACAATTTCTTATTTAGTTATATTTGTCCAAGAAAAATACAATTTCTATTTTCTCGAGGTTAAAGAAAGGCTCTTGGTTTCCAAGGAAATAAAGGAATTATCTTCCCTTCTAATCATAAAAATAATCCCATGTGAGTTGCAAAAATGGAAGGAAAAAAAGAATTTCGCATAACTATTAGGTGCACAAGTTTTTAAAATAATAAACCAATTAAAATACTGCAAATAAAAAAACTAGAAAACAAATATAAAATAAAAAAATACAGATGAATAAATGAATAACATATTTTCATTACCTGTTTCTTGATATATCTTCAGGAAATAAGTTGTTGAGATATCTTAACATAAAGTGGCGAAGGCACCGGTAATAACTCTTCCATCGTTTTCCTGATGGATAAGTACGCCTCACATTTATTTCCTCCCCTTAATCACTTTAGAACATCAACTCAATCTTTAATTGAATCCTGAATATAAATATATATATATATATATATATATATATATATATATATATATATATATATATATATATATATATATATATATATATATATATATATATATATAAAGAATACAAATCATATGGCAAATAACAACCCTTTCAAGCGTACTGGATCCACCAAGGGATCACGTGTGTCAGGGATTGATTAAAATAGATGCAATAAACTGACGGCGAACAGTACGAAACTAGTTACTAACTAGCCTAAGCGCTTTCGACTCTTAATGAGTCATTTTCAACGGCAAATACAAAACATATATAAGACAAACAAATAAACACAAAAACGTTGTTTGTAAACCTCTACATGGCTGTCTCCAGATGTAGTAAATCTATAAATACAACCAGCTTCTATAGACTAGTTGCGGAAACTGAAAACGGTGTATAATTCCCTAAAAGTCTACAAGCCAAAGCGACATTTATTTTTACTTTTTGTACATTTATGTAACGCAGATTATATCCCGGATATTTGATTCTATACCGGTTATTCTTATAGTAAAAATTGAAGGGTAATAAGAAGATCTGATTGGATGACAAAAAAGCTGTACAGAAGCCCGGTCGCAGAACACTTCTCCTCCCCATGCCACACTTTCAGTGATATAATACTTATCGCTGTTGCTAACAACCACAGCTGGAGTTCCGAAACCAGGAAGGAAAAGGAATCATACTGGATACGCCGCCTTAGAACATTGAAACCAAGCGGTCTAAATCAAGAAGACTAGAAAATGAAAACTATGCGCTAGTAGAATTTAACATTTTCTAAATCTTCTTATTATCCGTTGCTGAACTATTGAACCGGCTTATTAATTTAATTAAAGCAGTCTTTTTCCATTACTAAGTCAAGTTGAGGAAACAAGGGCAGAGTTTAATCTGAACTCATTTCAACGTTCTATTATGTTCAGTATATGAATTATTGATTGGGCCATGCTTCTTTTACAATCCAAATCAATATTATAGTATTTTTTTTAAATTCGCAGGTATTGTCTTTCAATGACTAGAAATTTCAATATATTCTACAGAAGTTAATCTTATCGTTTCTTTCTTTTAAAATTGATATCTTGATATTTCTATTTGCCGAAGCCAACATTTTGAATGCTATAAACAGCCATTTTGACTTTAGACCTCGAAATAATTAATTTTATGTTGCCATGAATATTTAATTTGCATTCATTATACGATATGGATGATTGTAATTTGGACTGAATATCTCGCGAATCAATTTCATTTCCCACTTGACTTGAATCATTAATGTTTTCATTCTGTAAACAACAAATACATAGTTATTACTTATCTATGAGTATGTTTTATCTGTTAAGATTATTATTTTTGTCTCATGCCAGACCATTGTGTTCACTATTTCACTATGTTTTTTTTTCTATATAAAAGACTTTCTAATTATAACTGAGATTTTGTCTTGTAAACATTGGCAACGTTCTTGAATGACATTTTTTTAAATTAGGCAATAGTTTTGATTTCAGAAAATGTTAACTGTTACTTGAGGTTAAGGAGAGAGTTACGCAGTCTTGTTTTTCTAGAAATTATTTATTTTCGTTTTAAGATCTTTAGGCAGATTGATTGTTGTGTCCAATATTTATTTTGGTCTGGATTTTTTTAAAATCAAATTATTTATTCACTGGCGATACAAAGTACTCATTAAAAATGACATTCTTGAAAATAGAGACTTGTAATTATGGCGAAATTTCCATAAACTAGTTTTGATTGTATTCTTGTAATTCAACAAAAGACTGATGGCACATTACCACTATACTGGCCACCAAAGACACATCAAAACTTCCAAAGTTGGATTTATTTTGGATTTTCACTAAAGCTTACTCAGGATTTAATTGTTAGTACTTGTGACAGAATTCCTAAGATAAAGAAGTATTCAGTTCACAATATGTAGGTTCATTTTTCATTGTTTAGATTGTATTTAAGGAGAATAAATTTTTTGTTGAATTTTACAAAACTCGCTGCTTCTAACTTTTCCTTATTACACATTTTAAAACCATATAGTCGTAAAAGCATAAAGCCTATCCACTGAACTATCAATGTTCGAACAATATGTTCATAAACATCATTTTGATTGATTGTCTGTGGCATATAAGCAAACTATTATATTGAAGGCAGTACATTTTAACAATTTATCTTTGTGAAGTGAAGAAGCTGACCATGAAATGACCATAAGAAACTCTTCGTTATTAAATAATCCAAATTGAAAATGTAGTTCCAGGCCTTTTGTGCTATACACAATCACCTGTTGAACTTATATTTTTCTACTTCATTTGTATAACTGTTCCTGTTGAAGAAATTCAACAAATAATTGTTGAATGGTTACAGTTGTCTCTTAATTTCAGCCTGGTTATAGAATATATGAAATATTCTAAGTGTAAGCATCTTAGTCTATGTTATGTATAATTGGCCAATTTTCACCAACAATTTTGCATTAATCGTTATATCAATATCGTTTGCAATATATCTTATAATCACTTTTCCTTGGTTAGTAATGTCAAATAATAAATTTAATACTGTAATATTAATTACGGTCTGTGATAAATAATAACTAATAATGATTAGACTGATAAATTCAGCCTACATTAGCTAACCAATATATAAAAACAACCACTTTTTACAAGTTTGAATGTTTTGCCGGGAGCGCATGTTGGTTTTCAAATCCATTGACTGCATCTTCCTAAATCCTAAATAAAGTATGATGTTTGGTCAGAGACCATGTTTATTAGTCTTACGTGTGTGAACATGTATCTTCTGTACGTCGGAATAATATTTGTGTATATAATATTTTGTGTATCGAAGAGAGAATGATACAGCTATGTGAACTACGGAGATAATTACATGAAGGCTAGCATAGTAAAATTGTCAATTCTTTACGAAGATTGTCTGTCATTTTACGCATGCAAAATTCACTGCCAAGGAAATTTAAATTACAAACAAATAGTAATCAGTTAAAAGTTGGTGCTAGTCTACCTAGACAATATATATAGAACACCAGCAATTTTATGCCACTAATAGTGTCCCAAAAGATACTTTATTATAGAAATATTTTGACTCTTTACAACTTCCGTTTAGAAGAAAACACTAAGAACATTAAAATTATAAAAAAATAATTACTCTAATTGATATAGATACCATCTTAGTAGCGCCCTTGAAGTGTTGTCTATCTATGGGTTTTAGCATCGTCTGTTATGGATGTCCAGGCCAATGCGCGAGTGACTACCCCTATTGCAGTTGGAGCAGACTTGTAGGGTAGTCTGTGTTGCTTGGTTTGCTACTGAACGCTTCTTTCTCTCGCGTTTCTCTGGGGCCTGCCTCCAATCAACAACCGCTATGCCCTTCATAACTGTCAGTCTCCAGGTGTCACGATCCTCGGCCATTACTTCCTAGCTGTTTGGTAAAATACCTCATTGATTTTTTGTTTCTCTTGCACACATCCATCATACAGGACTGTACCCTTCATATCGGTATGGAAGGAGATTATCATGCTGAGAAGTTTTGGGGGGCAGCCGATGTTACCGAGAAGTTCAAATAGGCCCTTTCTACTGCCCAGGTCGAAGGCCTTGGTGAGGTCGATGAAAATCATGTAGAGTAGTTGACCTTGCTCTCTGTTTTTTTTTTAATGGAGTTGTCGGAGGGAGAAGATCATGTCTGTTGTCGACTTTCCTGCTCTGAAGCCGCAATGGGATTCTGGGCACATACGGTCCGTCAGCAGCTGCAGTCTATTGAGGAGGATGCGGGCAAACACTTTGCCAACGATGCTTAGAAGTGCAAATCATCTGTAATTGTTACAGCCACTGCGGTCTTCCTTGTTTTTGTAGAGGGTGACAATGGTGGTGTCGCGCATGTCATGGGGTACTGCTCCTTCCTCCCAACAGAAGCAGAGTAGCTCATGCAGTGGCTCTAACAATGTAGGTTTCCCATGTTTGATGGCTTCTGGCGGGATGATATCGATACCTGTGGCTTTGTTATCTGGGAGGGAGTCTATCACTTTGCTGAGTCTAAGAAAGGCATTTTGTCTAGCTCCTCCATAGTGGGCATTTCCTGTAAGCTGCTGAGCGCCACATCGGTGACTGAAATTTCTTGGGAGTATAGCTCTAAGTAGTGCTCCACCCATCTAGTCATATGTTGCTCACGGTCCGTGATCTTCTCACCCCTTTCACTCTAGGGTCTAGGGCCTTCTTGATGCCAATGTACATTCCTTGGATATTTCCAGACCGGCACTGTGCTGGACTCCTTCACAAAATTGCTGCCAGTATTCGTTTGCTGACTAACTAGCAATGCGTTTGGTGGTGTTTCAGGCTCGTCCGAGGGCAGCAAGTGTGCGTTCATTAGGTAATATTTTGTAAGCTACGAAGGCTTCTCTTTTATTTTCGATTACTGGTTCCATCCTTCAAAGGCTTGAGTTGAACCAGTCCTGGCTGGGCAGTTCCTTCTTGCCAAAGGTCGACATGGCTGTGTTATGGATGGCGTCCTCCATGGTGTTCCACGTGTCTGTGGTTTCTTGCTATGGCAGGTCCTGGAGAGCATATTGCAGGGCGGACATATACTCCTCCACCTTGGAGGTGATATACATCTGTGCAGTGTTGACTGTTTGGAGCGGTGTAGTTTTCGTGACTGTAGGCGCACCGTGCTGCACACAATGGCATGATCGGAGTCGCAGTCTGCACTATGGTAGCTCCTGGTGGAGAGAATGATGTTCATGGCAGAGCGCCTGGTGATGACTAAGTCGAGTTGGTGCCAGCGATGAGACCTGGGATTTGTCCATGTCACTTTGTGTTGTGGTTTACACTTGAAGAATGTGTTTGCATAGGCTCAGAGCTCCAGCAATCTTTGACCATTTTCGTTGGTCTTCCCAGCACCATGATGTCCGAGACAGGTAGGCCATCACTCGTGGTCAGCTCCACCTCTAGCATTAAAGTCTCCTAGGAGGAATAGTAACTCGTCCTTAGATCTTTTGATCTGATCGTCCCGCTGTCCATATAATTGATTCTTTATGTTTTCTGGGTGGGTGCATAAACACTGAGGATGTTGACGTAAAGTGCAACAGTGGCAAATCGGATGGACAAGATAGGTTAAGTCCCCCTCCCCCGAGAGAAGCTCAACAAAGATCAGTAGGGTGTTTTTGATGACATAGCTAAATTTTTGCTGATGGGGATTAGCAAATTTCTCGGCCCTTCCATAAAAAGTTGTAGTTTTAGTCTTTGAGGTATCCGCTAGAGGCTAACCTGGTTTCATGGACGGCAGCTATACTGATATTTACTCTAGTGAGCTCTCTGTAATTTATGGCCGTCTTCTTTCTGTCGTCCACATCCCTGAGGTCATCGGAGATGCCTGTGCGCATGATACAAACGTTCCAGATTTCCAAACAAAGATATGAAGTCTTCTTTAATGGTTTCTTGTTTCTTTTGTCTGGTGCAGAGTTTCCGTCTGCTTGTCGTGTTGAAATAATAATAATAATAATAATAATAATAATAATAATAATAATAATAATAATAATAATAATAATAATAATAATAATAATAATAATGAAAGCCAGAAATGTCCATTCTACTCAACAAGAGAACGTTTGTACATGTCCATTGTGTGAAAAATATAGGTGGATTACAAGTATGGATTTCTTAAACGAGAAGCCAAAACAGAAACAATATGCACCATTACCACCTTCCACTATAATCTAGGACCTAAATGAACTATGCCTTACTGTGCTTGTGGCATTATAGAAGAAGAGAAGAACTAGAAAATTAGTCATATTTGTAAATAGTTTATGTTAAGGTATACAGCTTCCTACACTGAAAAGAGAACAACGTTTATAATTTTAAATCTAATTGTATTAAGCATTAAAGGTATTGTCCATAATGAATCTATGTATTCATAATTGTTGTTCGCTAATATTGCTTCGAGTAGTGTCATTTACATTTACTCAAGTGAATCCTCTTTAACACAGCTTTGCTTCTTGAGATTTTTATTAGGGCATTCATCTTTCCTTTGTGATTGTCTTATATCAATCAATTAATGCTTAAAATAGTGCCCGGTTGACTAATATAATACACCTAACATATGTAAATGTTAACCCGATTGCATTTCGCAGGCATGTTGTGGTCGCAGGACTAATGTTTATTACATCGTAGTTGTTCCGACTGACTCCTTTGACTATCAGAAATGTACAATTTCAAATCGCTCAGGGTCTAATCTTTCTCGTTCATGAAATTGTCGAAACGTACTTAAGTGTTACACCGCTCTGGTGATCTAATGCTGTAGACCGTGGGTTCGAACCCGGCTAAGTCATACCGAAGACTTATAAATTGTACTAAGCACTAAGAGGTTAGTATTAGGACTGGTCGGCCTGGTTTAGGGATAATGTTACTTGGTGGGACATCATACAACATCTCTGCTGCATGATTCCCCAGTGATATAGATCAATATAAACGACCACACTGCAAACATCGTAGGGATGATATTCAAACATTGTTAAAGCTACGTTAAAAATCCAAATCACCCCCACACACAAACACACATACACACACAATTAAACATATTCCATAACTAACTATCATAT
>JAEAOA010001440.1:1682500-1732500 GCA_016746295.1 Potamilus streckersoni
AGCTAGACATCTCCAAATACGCAAAGAGTACATGATATAGTAATCATAAAAATACGATATTTAGAACACTTCCTTCTACCCAACACATATAAAAATATGATACAATCTTGTAAGAAACCCAAGTGGACCTGTTTTGCTCACCGGCATATGTTGGCGTTACACTGTATACATGTTACTATTTTGACGATTTATTTCCGAAGAATGTAACTAAATGTTCTTCAAGTATAAACGTACTTGCGATGTATATCGTCTGTCTAAACTACGTAAGTGATATAATAATGCTAAACAGAAATATGTCGAAAGCTTAACCGAAAAAAACCCTTCTATTAATGTTATTCACCAGGAGCTTCATTTTATCTCATATCTTATTTATGTAATTTCACAAGCATGAAACTGTCATTTCAAATGTTCTGCCTCCACTATATTCTAAAACTCATATTGATCATTTTAGTGAGAAAACAATACCACAAGAAAACATACGAAACATCACAACTCATGTTGTGTGGACAATAAGAAAGTATCATGTTAATAAAGGTATAATGACATTACCTATGGACCGAATCTGGAAGCTTTCCGATAAATCCTAAATGTATAGTTTCGTCCAAATTTGTCAAGCACTCATCCTACCTTTTAACACGTTTTACTCCCTTCACGAAGACCAATATAAATAAAGCTTTGGTTGAAATCGTTGGCATCCGTTAGTCTCGAGAGACGATGGAAATGCGGCCATGATAGGTGTCCCAATAATACTAATACTAATACTAATAATAATACTAATAATAATAATACTAATAATAATAATAATAATAATAATAATAATAATAATAATAATAATAATAATAATAATACAATCATGCACTCCATTGCAGTTTTTCTAGAAGCCTACACAGATTTGGGATGTATTATTATTATTTATAGTTTTGACACAAACACAAACACTTGCGTATTTATCTGTCCCTACCAGCGTACCAAACCTTAAATCCCATCATTTAACGCACCTTTTGGGTTTGTTCACATATCGTTTGTGATGAGGATGCAGTGATTTATATAGCTCTTGTGAATATTTTATGGACAATATTCGAACTTATTAATGACCAATCTACCTCCCCCCACATAGCCACCGCCAAGCAGCATCCAACTACTATATTCATTTCTCTATGACACACTTCGAGAAATTAGAAAAAGACCGGAGTTCGAGAAGTGCTATCTCTACAATTATGAAAAAATTGTTCTCACCAAAGTGACCATATTACTATTTTCCTAGTGATAGGATGTATGATGCCATCATCCCCAATGTTGTTTGATTTGTAATTTCTGTCTAGTTTTCTTCATGGTCAAAAACTATTTAAGGAGCATAGAAGATAATATTTAGAAATATGCCAATTGATATTTTTATTTTCTTAACCTATACTAATTTTCCAACTTGTATTCAGCAGGTTTATCATGTAATGATGATATTTTTATGTTCAAAATTATTTATCTAGCAAGTCGTTGATATATTTTAACTGTGTAAAATTGTGGGCCAAAGAAATATTTCTTATGACACTTCTATCTAATCTTGTTTGCCTCACCCGTACACATAATAGCTTATTTGTTTTTTTGTCTGCCATCATATATCTAGACTCCAAAATGCATCTATCGGTTTTCTTGTTGGAAGGGCAGACGGATGTGTGGGTCTGCAGCAGCCAGATAATTGTTCTTGCAGTTTCTTGGGGGGTGGGTGTGATAGGTGGACAGAAGAAGGTACAGATTTGTTAATAGTATTGTAAAATATTTAGTTGGACGTTTGGGGCGCCGATGGAATTGATGGATCAGAGTAGAAATGAAAATATCTCATTATTGGTTTTTGTTTTCTTGATTCGATAATAAGTATTAAATTGAACAGAAATTGTAATTATTCAGTTAATCAAGTTTGCTATTAATTTGTTTTGAAAATGCTAAAAATAAATCAAAATATATTAAATATAACTGTTGATTACCTACTGGAGTCAACCGCAGAGGCGTATAACTTATACAATACGAGGATGATGTGTAAATAGGTCTGTCAGATTGAATAGTTTTCTTACAACACGAATTCAACGGTCTGCTGGCACGTATTATATATATATATATATATATATATATATATATATATATATATATATATATATATATATATATATATATATATATATATGTGTGTGTGTGTGTGGGTGGGTGTATTTGAGTTCATACATTTTAAAAATGGGGTAAATGAAGTAATTATAACCGGAATCTTTAATTAAGTTATTTCTTATCTTTCACTGCATACCTCAAAGTGCAGCTTGGTTTGATAGCGGACTTAGTGTGTTCATTAAAACGTATCACTATTTGATACGCAATTTGTTTCTCTAAACTTTCATCAGTGACATGCTTTGAAAAAAAAATCAAATTTGCAAGTCAGCTTAACATGTTTTCTCGACCACTTGTTTAAACAATATTTCTTATATTTGCATGAGGACAACTTCTTTGAAGAGATATACACATTTTTATAAAACTAAAATGTGATACTTTTGCTGCGTTATATTTGCTTTCTGCAATTATTGGGTCCATAAATATTGTCTTTAACTATTGCCATCACATCACATGAAATTATTACTTGCTATGTCGTGAAAACCTAGAGTACATCAATAAATTTCATAGCTGTAATTTATGTAAATAACGAAAACTACTTCAGATTTGACACAAAAGAAATAGCAAGGAAAGTTTGATCAATCAATTGCCTAGTTTTCCCATGAATAGTAGGCTGTATTCGACAATATCATACAGAAAGAACTTATTAAAGAAGTTCAATGTATCTTGTAGAGAGAGAGAGAGAGAGAGAGAGAGAGAGAGAGAGAGAGAGAGAGAGAGAGAGAGAGAGAGAGAGAGAGAGAGAGAGAGAGAGAGAGAGAGAGAGAGAGAGAGAGTTGGCATTATTTCAATTTTCATCAGAACGTTTGCCAACTTCGTTTTCGTTTATTATTGATATTATGGTGAAACACATTCGGATTCATTTTCGGCAACAGTATGGTTGTAACCGATATACGCCAGTTTGCTACATTTAATGAAGAAATGTTCAATCACGAATGCATACAACAGCACGTGCAACACAAAATTCATTGAATAATTGCTGGAATTGCTTAAACGAAGTTTTCAAAATGCTTAGTCTATGTGTGTCACATGCAGCAACAATGAGGATTTTGATGCTCTGTTTTCCCCGCCAGATTTTTTCATTATATATATATATATATATATATATATATATATATATATATATATATATATATATATATATATATATAATGGTACACGATTGACAGATAACATTAATATAATTATTAATAACTGTGTGTCCCATAAGTCAGGACGGCCAGGCTTTTTATTAGAAGAATTAGGATTTTTTCCTTTGAATGATTTTGGTCACATGTTTAGGTGAATATGTATTTTGAAATATTAGTCTGAGTGGTATGGTCTGTCACTTGGGGTATTTTGCGACAATTAGCAGAAATTGACTTTTGAAGCTTTCTCTAATGAGAGAATGGAACAATCAGACAATTCCTACTTTGGCGTCATTCATATTTCTTGTTTTCTTTTTGTAACATCAAGTTTTTCCCCGTATTGTTCGACGCTCTTAAATACTAATTGTGATGAAACACATTGGCTTGAATTGCACAGAGAGAATGGAAAGTGCTCATTTGACAATAATAATAATTTGGAACTTTTGTGAATTACTCAGATGAGTTAGAAAAATACCATTTGGACAGCGTTGTGATTCTTGGCCGACCAATACATTTCCGGTTAAGAAACTTAAACGGGGCTTTTCATTCTTTTCAATTTTATCATAGCTTTTTAGGATTATTTCGGATTTTTGATTTCCTCTTACATTTTCATATATATCTTTGATATTTAAGTTATTTGTTAAGTTTCTCTACACTTGTTTTGTTTTTTACTTTCTCATATCAGCAGGTAATAAAGTATGTTTATCATTTAAAATGAGATTCGTAAAAATAAGTTTTCTCCACTCTGAAGCAAGAATACTACAATCTTTCCTTCAAAATGAAATACACAAAAGACAAACTTTCTACTCTTTATATCCCAGGAATCTCGGAGACTTTCAATTATCTTCATGACTTATTTCACTTTTATAAAACACGTCTAAGTCTTCATCTTTAGGAACTGTTCTCAAATGATTTTCAATAAACTCACTTGTAATAATACATACAAGCATGTAGTCAGCTCAAGCTTAGCTTAGTATGTGTCACCATAATATAACATTTTTCCTATAAAGTAACAATATGTTCCCGCCACCCCCCTCCGATTTCATGGGTAATCTTTGTCAAACCTTTTAAATAGTAAAAACACCTAATCCAGAGATGCTAAAGGCTCATTTGCAGCCTATTTCTGCATTTATCTAACCATTCTGCAGACCAATGATAGACTGCGTCGGTCCCTTACCTAAGATGAAGTAAGGCAACAAATACATCCTGACCATAAAATGTGTGTCCACAAGATTTCCAGAAGTAACTCCTTTGAGAAATATTAAATAGTAACTCAAGAATTATCGATAATGTGTTGATACCACAAAAGATTTATATTGTTTGCTGTTAGGAATCGCTAAAAGGATCATTAGCTTTAATTCCTTTTGCACCAGTTACACTTCGTTCAAATAAATATTTCGAGATTAGTTTTCTTCACTTTGTCTCTTTTTGCAAGTATGAGTTGTCCAAGGCTCGTGAAGTAGCAAGGAATAATCCTCAAACTACTCAGGCGAAAATAAAAATTATGGTATGACATAAATCGAACAGAAAGGAGCTTTCAGTCTGGTACATAGTGATCTGGCGGTCTTGTCCATTACTCAGAATCTTCTAGCCAAATTGTACTTTCCTTATACAATTGCCATAAAAGACTTCAGTTAAATCATTTACACTCTAGGGAGAAGTAATGAGAAACAAATTTGTTATATAAATCTGTTAACGGTGTATACTGGTAGCCATACCCCACCAGTAATTCAGTCAAAATATAGTTGTACATGTCCCACACATTAAGGATTGAAAATAAATGAAACGTAATCTGACTGTAGTGACATTGGTTTAACCAATCTTCCGAATTTCCTAAATATTAAACAATCTGGGCCAGAAGTTTTCACATCTGGAACCACACGAAGGGAATAAACTAAAACAGCTATTATGTGACTATCAGCACTTATTACGGGTTGTTCGAACACAAATAAGTAAAATCTAACACGACGCTAAAATTGAAGGTTGTACTCATGTGATACGGCATCCTTTTAGAATGAATCATCTCAATTACAAATGTTTGAAAAATGAAATTCAATATTTGCTAAAATATGGTTTCATGAAACCAGATAAAAGTAATTGGACCTCGATATAACTCCTGTGCCAAAACCTGGTTTTCTTTCCATGTGTACTCATAAAATAATTTACCTTCTCCCCAAAATTTATTTATTTACAACGCCAGGAATAAGTGACTGCATTGACAAACTTATAAATGTGAAATATGCCACTGTATTTTTCCTTTTAGAAAGATTTTGAAGAATTCCACTTAGTGAGAGATTAACAGGAATTACAAAATTTGCAAACCCAGGTGAAAAATATTAATATAAAGTGAAGTCGCTTGGTACGCACAATTCTTGTTAATAAACGAGCGTTTAATGAACTTCGTCACATCTGGTTTATATACTTATGACACTTATATCAATGATGTCACCATCGGAAATTATTTGCTCAGTGTAGTGATTTAAATCTGCCTTGTGAATCCATTGCTCTCTCTCTCTCTCTCTCTCTCTCTCTCTCTCTCTCTCTCTCTCTCTCTCTCTCTCTCTCTCTCTCTCTCTCTCTCTCTCTCTCTCTCTCTCTCTCTCTCTCTCTCTTCATTTGGTCGGTTAGACTTAACTTTTGCCATCATTCATAAGTCCAGAGATATCGTACGATGACACAAACGCGATACGTTTGTCATTCCATTGACTTTTGCCAGTATATTCGTATAATGCTATAATTTTTCAGATATAGAGAATGAGGCGGACAGACAGACCGAGAGAGAGAGAGAGAGAGAGAGAGAGAGAGAGAGAGAGAGAGAGAGAGAGAGACCTTTAGACATTTTCATATTTAATTAATAAAAATCAATTGTTTAGAAATAGTGTCTAACTAGCCCGAGCGCTTTCTACTCCTAATGAATATTTTTGAAAGGCAAATACAACACATAGACAAGACAAATAAATTAAACATAAAAACCGTTATGTTTGCAAAACATTACATGACCGCTAATATGAGAAGAAAAACAACGACCGGAAAAGTCTAATTCTGTAACTTGTGTTACTCATTATAAAATTTGAAAACTTATACTTCCTCTTTCCTACACTTTGGTTTTACTGTTACGTGTCTCGGCTCGTACAAAAGTAACAAAGAAAAGAGTTACAAGAACAAGTTTTATAAATTAAATAAAATAATTTAGTTCCCTAGAAAAACAAGTAAAATTAAAAAAAGCGTACGGTTTATGAATCAAATCCAAAAATACATTCAAAAAATTAAAAATAAAATCCTATTAAAAAAAGTTACAAATGATTCCAAAGGGAAGGTGATGACGTCTTGGATAATCATCTTGTCCTGATGTGTCAACAAGTCCTTGTTGAATCACAATTTATATTGATCCAGTTTAGAATTTCTGAATAAATTTCAAATAATGTCTTGTCCAATAATTTTTATGAGCACTAGTATTTTCCATGGAATATCAGTTATTAATTCCAACAAAATATAAAAATTTTAACTCAAACTGATTACAACAAAACACCTTTGAGCTTCAAAGGTCTGAAAAACTGACTAAACTTTTTTTGTAAAACTGAGTTTTGACCCTATGTACAACAAAATCAGAACCTCGTGAGGGGTCATGTGGTCACTTTTAGCAGCAGAGAGGCTGAACAGACAAATTTGCCTGAGACCTTTTTTTGAAAATTAAGGGTTCCTACGAAGGCTGAGAAAAAACGTTTTTGCCTTAATAATGAAAACTTCTTCAATTGACCAGATTTTTCGCTCGATTTATTCACGATGTGGTCACTACAAGTATGTCGTTCAGCCTCTCTGCTGCCATGAATTAAACAGCCAGTATAAATATTATCAATAATGAGTATTGGAGAACCACACTCAACTAAATTAACTCAAGAGTGACTAGATGCAATTAAAAATATCTACTTGTTCGTGATTCTGTTAAGCAACAACTACAATCGCGTCAAGAATCTCAAGTTGAATTTGAGGAGGATACAAAAAAATTATGTAAACCTATCACTGAGAACACTAAAGGTATTCAACCTGTGTTAGAGAAAACAGCTGAAGCAACTGAAAAAATAACAAAATGAAATAAGAAAACAAAAAAGAATTTTGAAGAACTTCCAGCCGAAATAGCTGCTGCGATGCCAGTCCTGGAAATACCTGAGGATGTAGACCAAGCAGAAGAAGCCGCTGAAACCTTTGAACCAAATACAGCAGTTGAATTGACAGATAAATTTGATGAAAATATTATTAAGTCAATTAAAGAACTATATAAGACTAGATCAATTAGCTAAATTTGCTGTGGATAGTTTTAGTCGAAGAGGTGAATTAATGAAACCTGCACACGAAAAAGTTAGTAAAACCCGTGAACAGTGGCAAAAAGTATTATATCGCATACATATGAATGTTAAACAATCTAGTGCTGATGATCCATCATATCAGAGTTATTCTAAGGCAATTGATAATTTAATCAAAACAAGAAGAGAGGAGAGATAACATCTAAAACAAAAAACACATAAATCATTTGAGAAATCATTTCGTGATTATTCAGAATTAATATCATCACCACAATTCAGATTACCGTTACCAGATAAACCAGTACCACGACTACAACAACTACTACAACAACAAGAGCTACAACGACAACAAGAAGAAGCATCGCAACAACCAGAAGAGGAGGAAGAAGTATTTCAAGACCCTCCTGGTGCAACTGGAAGTGGTCTAGGAAGTGGTCTTATTACTTGTCTCAATAATGTCTTTGCTGATGTCGATCGACTAGAAATCCTCATCGAAGGAAAACGAGCTGGTAATAATTCATCAGAAATCATTAATGAAGCAGCTGATATTTGTAACCGATTATTTAGTGGCGGTATTATGTATATTGATGTATATCGATCCCTCATTAATGAAATCGCCGATGATTATTATAGTAACTAAGTCACAGTGATTCGATACAATTAGTGATAAAGCCAATAAATAATAACAATGATCGTGCATGGTACTCAACAATGACCTACCATGGTCAGGATAATAAACTCTCGATTACCGGTATACAAAGCAACCTACGGTGATGGACTAGGCGATGTTGTTCAGGGTCTGTTTAGAAGAATAGCCCCAAAAGCAGTACCTATTGCAAAGCAGCTAGGAATGAAAGCTATTGATGTTGTTCGTGAAAAAGGTATAGACGCTGCTGGTAACCTTGCTAGCAAAGCATTTACAGCGCTGTAAGATAGACTAACGCGATTAATACGCAGACCACATCCCGTCCGACCTCTACCAGTGAAATTACCTACCACTGAAGTGATGTCCGCAAGTGTAAGTAAAATAACAAATCAAGCCGCTAATCAAAAACTAGCGGAGTTAGCTAATGTCCCAATGTCGGAGAAGGAAAAATATATAACCGCTAGTCTGATAGCAGGAAGTGGTCTTGCTTCCCGAAGTGGTCTTCGTGTTAGACGAAGATGATAATAATAAAGATGTTCAAGGGTATAAGTGACCCCGTGCTTGACATGGACGCACCAGTTCTCAAAGATGAGTCTATGCGTGATTATTAGTATTATTCGTATGACGCTCGAATGTCAGATCAGCGTGGACGAATCAAATTACAGGTTCAGGATACAAGTAGATATTTCTTACCCGCTGAAGCATTTGTTGAAGTCGAAGGTGAAATTTTAAATAACGTTAATCCTTCAGCACCAGTAGCATATGCAGCCGATGTTAGAGTTGGTTTTGTTAATAATGGTATTATGGCGTTGTTTGATAGCGCTACGTACATGATCGACGGAAAAAATATTGAATCAATTCAGAAAGACGTTGACGTTGCTACAACAATACTTGGCATTGCAAGATACAGCAACGATTATTCGAGATTAGCTGGTCCATCAATGATGTTTGCAAAGAATATAACTGATCATCCTGACAGTAGAAATCAAGTCATTCGACAACCTAATGATCGAGCTGCTGATCCTGCTGATATTGAAGATTTATCTTTTCCAAATCCAGAAATCAACTTAGGATTTGCAACATGTTGAGCGATGTTAAAAGGTGATAGGAGTGCATTTTCATGTGCAATTCCATTGTAACACATCTTTGGATTTTGTAGGAGTGTTAGGAAAGTGATTTTAGGAGCTAAACATACAGTTGAACTTGTACGAAAAGGCGATGACAATGATGCAATCTGGCGACATATTGGTGATGCTAGTAGAGTTATTCTTACAAAACTTTCTTTGTGGATGTCAGTGATAATCCCCTCGATATCTAAAGAACAACTGTTACTTTCCTTTATGGATCAAGGTGGAAAGTCAGCGTTGTCATGGTTAACAATGACTACGGATGTTATCCAGAGTAATATTAACGGTTTATTCACATGGCAAATAGCTTCACAGCTGGGTGTTTCTGCAACAAGACCCATATTTATTGCATTACAAAATGCTGCACGACCAAACGATCAAAATCATAATATCATGGTATTTGACAAACTCGGTATTTCTGAGGTTTCGTTAAGAATAAATGGACATCAAGAACCATCCGAGGATATTATGTTGAATTTCGATCAAAATCATGTAGCACGTGCGTATCATCCTCCTATGACATTATGGGGCGTGATCTAAACGTTGATACTGGTTTACAAATATCGCAGCTAGATTTTATAACGCTGTATCCGATTTATTACTTTTCATTAGAACATCTAGATTTAACCAGACAATCAGTAGTTGATATACACTTCAGAGCACGTGTAACATTGCCAATAGCACCAGCACCATTAATTCCTAATTACAGAGCAATCGCAGTTATACTCTGCGATAAATCAATGTTACTCGAAGGTGCAGGTGGACGAATGAGAGTCGTTGATGCCCCGGTAGAAAATATGTAAAACATTTTCTAAACATGTAATTAGATCGCTCGTAAAATTAATAATGTCATATCATCACGTTAGTGTGAGTCTGACTCCTGGTCAGATTAAAAAACTACAATCATCCTCAAAAAATAATCGTGGGATAAAAATATCACTAAAGCGAGAACAACTCGCGGGTGGTCCAAATAAGTTATCGTTGACCGAACGTCAGTATAATCACTTTAATAAAGCCAAGCGATTAAAGACTGGGGTACGACTTAATCTTTCTGCAGCGGTTATCAAAGACATCGCTAAATCGGGTGGTATATTTCCACTTCTCGCAGCTATACCAGCATTAATAGCCGCTGCAGCCCCAGCTGTTGCAAAAGCTGCTGAGTTAGGCGCTGTTGGAACAGCTGCTGGAATGGCATTAAAGAAAGCAACCGGACGTGGAATAAAAAAAAATGAAAAGGTCTCAGATTATCAGGACCCCCCTTCATGGTACGGAAAAGGTATAAGACTAGGAACAGTTCGATGATAGTTCCACTATCAAATTTTGATTTACTCGATGCAGCTAAGCTAATAAATATTTAAAAAATTTAGAGAATTAAAAACGAGCAACATACAACTGCCCGATGTACTTATACGAATTCCTACCGCGGTTACTAATAATATCGTTTCTTTTGCTAATCAAGGTCAAATACAAAATTCCGGTAAGTCGGTTAACGACTATGTTAAGAAAACCGGCGACGTATTATATGGTGACATAATAATGTCAGGGTAAAAAAGGACCTATCTCGGAAACCCAACCTCGGATAACGGCGCAACAACAAAAAATAAAAAATAAAAAAAAATACGTCGACGATAGCAATAACGATCAAGTGACAGCAATAACAACAATCAACAATGAAATGGCCTCAATAAGAACTGATTTTACCGGTCAAGTGAATACGTTTCTAAGTTTCCGTAGAAACATAAACAGATCCATTAATGAATTTTTTGGAAGTCCACCAACCGTTGACATAAAACTCGTTGACATTAATACGAAATTAAACAATATTAGTAGTGGAATTTCTGATATTATTGAAAAAAAGAATTTTATTAAAATTCATCACATACAGATCATCAACATCGTGTACGTCGTCGGATCAGGCTCAGCTACATGGACACAACGAAATAAAACCATCAAACACATCGCGGAGGTCGCTGGTATATATAGGTTGTCTGTGTTTAGTGTTGTAGAATTTAACATACTTACCACATCTTCATTAGCTAATAAATTGTCTAAAACTGTATCTGTAATGTTGGATAAAGATTCTGAAGAAACGTTCACGTTGGAATCATCGGATAGAAATTTGGCATCCGCTAATTTCTTGTTGTGCCTGGAATTTGCAACTAAAGCCCCCATTTTAATTACTTAATTAAATGACAATATCATTAGGTATAATGAATCCGGTGATAGAGTCATTGATTGACGTTCAACATCACAGATATAATCAGGCGTGTAAGTGTCAGACTGAACTAAAAATATCATTGACGATTACACGTTGAAAGTAAAAAGAAATATCGCAAACGTATAGATGTTATTGGCATAGTCGTTTACTCGTTTTCTGCTGTTGTTGCTGGAACCGGATTATTATTATCAACGTTAACTATGACGGCTCCTGCGGTTTTAACTATTATCGTTTCTACGAGAACAACATGTGCAGGTATTCTTAGTATTATCGCTAAGAAAACATCTACATGCGCGAGCGATAAATTACGTGAGTACATCTTGAAATTACACACAGCAACAGCCGCCTATAATAAATTATGCTCGCATCTTTCCTTGTACCTCAGTGATGGTAAAATATCTGATGAGGAGTTTGTAACGATAATGAAAATCTACGATGAAGCATTCGTGATAGAAAACAACGCATTCTCTAGTGACATTAGCGGAAAGATGGAGAATTAAATAATAACGATGACAATAATGTCAGAGTCCTAGACATCGTCAAGGGAATTGTTGCAAAAGATCGTCACTAATACGACGCCATCAAAAACTACAATGATATCGGTAAGTTCAACCAGTCCTGAATTTAGTGTTAACTTTCCAACTGCAATTCCAGCAAGTGAGATTGCATTGGCTCAACTCCGTGTTTATAATAGCTGGCCAAATATCAGGTCGAAACCATTCGGTGGATTACCAGCAAATCATTCACTGCTATTTGCTAATAAGAATAAACTGGATGGAACTCCTCATTGACAAGTTGTTGTAATTTCAACGAGTAGTTATCAAATAGAGGAGACTACGGACGAGTTCCAACGCAGAATAAAATCTATAACCGGAAAAGAATCAAAAATAGCTATCACTGTTTACGAACTAATACTAGCAGCGGTAATTGAAATATATTCCCCTGATTACCTGGTATATATCTATCAGAATTCGATCTGATCAGTGTTAGGATGGCGTGAAGTCCCACCTGTTTATCAAGGACTACCATAACCACATAGATCCGACTTTGTCACAGATGTTGAAAATTTATACAATTTCCAGAATACCGAAAAGTAGAAGACGCTTATCCATGGAAAAATATATTATGGTACGGATAAAGTTGTGCATCATATAGATCGAAGAAATATTTATTTTATAAAATATATTAATAGCAAGAAGAGAGCTGCAACAATAGCAACACTAGATATTGATCTAATAAATTCTTATGCCAATACGATTAAATATGAGCATGAACGTGTATTTATAAATCTACAAAATTTATTTTTAGGTATTAATACATTTTACGATAATGAGTTAAAAAATCAGATAACTGAACCAATACAACATTTGAATCAAGTTGCCTCAGACCTAGAGTTCATGAATAATGTTTTTGTTAACAGAGAGAAAAGATTAGAACTACAACCAACAATTCGAAATACATTTCATGAACAGAGAATAATTAATGAAGACTATCCAATTCAGCAAGTTTCAGCCAGTCGATCCAGTTCAGCGTATTCCACACGATAATCGCTTTTTCACAACAATTTTTCTTAAATATCTTGGAATTACACAAGAATAATTACCAACATTTATCTTTCCTGGATTTGACTCGTCTGAGTTAAAGAAATCAGTTAAAGATATTATTGATGAACACTTTAAAAGAATATGTGATTCATGGAGAAAATTAGCCCCACCACCGTCTATACTAAAACATAACAACAACCCGTTTGGTGCCGGCAGACATATATCGACAGGCATTGTAAACATAACAACAACAATCGCTGTCAATCTCGTTTGTGACGTTGTGGATGGAAGTTTTCAAAACAGATCTTTCAAAGTCTAGCCAGGCACAGCAAGGGTACATATTATACACATTTTAACCGCGTGATCCGCCCGGGTGGTTGATTGTATCAGAACCTATAAACCCCGTATACTTGCGTGTTCATAATCCGTTATTATCAATAATTCACTTCAAACTTACAGACCAAAATAATCACATCTTGGACACAAGAAATGAAATTATAAATATACATCTGTATGTGAGATCGTAATGCATCAAATGCGAAACAATATATATATATATATATATATATATATATATATATATATATATATATATATATATATATATATATATATATATATATGTATATATGGTGCTCGTCTATGGTACCTGATACATAAAGGGTTGGTCTGTATTCTTTGATATTAAAGTATCCACAAATGCATAGTTAGTCCGTAAGTATACTTGTTAATAATTTGTAGGTTACTATATATATATATATATATATATATATATATATATATATATATATATATATATATATATATATATATATATATATATATATATATATATATATATATATATTTACTAAGGCAGAATATGTATTAGTTTTCCTAAGGGTTTTGTTTTGCGATTACAACAGTTATTGGCCCCCTCGTTACTTTCATTTTCACTTTCATTTTCACTCGTATTTGCACAATGTTCCCTTAACTGTCTTATACGAAAGTTCATAATCTTATTCTGTTCGTATTCATGAGATAATTCTAACTTGATTTTGTCAATAGCGTTTGAGAGAGGTACAAACAATTTTAACTGATTATCAGTGACTTTTGTCAGTGACTTTAACATTCCACTTTGCATATCCTTTAAAAGTTTGTAATCTGACGAAAGCGTAAATCTGTTTTGGTTTTTCAGTTGTTGTAACTAGACAAAGTCACATAGAATCTTTTCAGTATTAATAATGTCAGACACTTTAATATCGTTATGTTGTAATTTTTTAATAGCAGAAACAATGGCATCTATATTTTCAGTATTCTTTATATAATAAATATATATTTAATATAAAAATACTTGTCCTCATATAGAGGACTTTTTAAGATGAAGATGGTTATATACAATGATGTTTTGGATGTGTGATTGATAGGGACGGCACATTTACATAAACTAATTGGTGAATATGAATATATTTACAGATGGTCATTTGTTTGATTTGTTAATTAGGGACGGCATAGTTACATAAACTGATTGATGAATATGAATTATATTTACAGATGGTCATGATAATGAAGGCCTTTTCTACTTGTGAACAGAAAAATTAGCACACCCTCTATAATATCAAATCCGTAGGGTAAAAACTAATCACCACAACGTATTGACGTTGTGGGAGGGTGAATTAATTTTTTTATCTACAAATAGGGAAGGTTCGGCCACCACCATTCCCACTAAATAGATAATTTTTCGTGGGCATAATAAACGCCCCTCCCATAGACAAATTTGCCTTTTACAGGATACGAACCCAAATCGCAATTGTCACAGCCTTTACGTCTAACCAACTGAGCTACCACGCATTATATAAATATATATTGAGTTATTAGTTAATATATACTTACATAAACCGGAGTAGCTTTATAAACTATAGTGTTTGATTTTCTTATCATAAATCACAATTTCTGGTATTTTTTATTTTTTTTTAGTTTCCAAACATTATAGATATATTTTTAATTCTGCATAACATAAATTATAGTCTCTGTGTAAGCAGGTCAAACCGGATGCTTTTAAAATAACTTTACGAACATTATGCATTTGGTCACAAATACGGCACAGACCTAGTTACACAGCGAGCTTAGAATTTAGTATATTTAATTACAATAAAATATAAATATGTGAAATATATATAACCGATTCTTTAAACAGAGATTCCTCTGTTCGTAATTTATGTACTGTTTTCTCAGATGCTAGTAGTTTGTATGAGATTAGTAAGTAAATGCTATTAAAATACAGGTAACCCCCTCAGCAACTAATTTAATTGAGGGTGGTACAATAATAAAATATTTACTAACGAAATAAATTGACTTGAACATAATTTCTTCTCCAGATTCTTTATTCACGGATATAATAGCTTTTGCAAATCGTTCACCCCCAGTTTTTCCAAACCTATAGTTTTCATTTTGCGTGATAATGCGTAAATTTTGAAGTGAAATGTCAACTTTACTGTTGTTTATGTGGTCCACCACATACCCGTCTTTGATCGGTCCCACAAAACAATCGATCACAATTCTGTGTGATAGATGTTTTTTTCCGCTGACTTTAAACGCAAGATAACCAGCATTGGTAACATTACCTAATGGTTTTTTTTTCAATCTGCAATTTCCAATAATACCATCACGATTAGCTTCATAATTGGTTGTGATTGGATGTGACACAAACTCATTTTGCTCCATTTATATAGTATATACTAATTATTTAAATCATTGTTTTGAAAATCTAGCTGGATAATCTTCTTCGCGCGTTATAATAGATTCAGAGTTATATTTTTTATCGTAATATCTTTTCAACTCCCTGTATCTTTTACCTCCACATTGCGCACACAGGTATGTCTTTCCTCGCACACCAACACCACACCGTATACACGGTTTAGGTCCTAGACTTCCATTTCTAACGCATTGCATGTAATACTACAGACATCGTTTACGCAATTTTTGTTACACGAAGACGTTTAACCAATCTTAGGCCAGCGGCAAATGTGATTTGGTTGAATCATATATAAACAATTAATACTTCAATTTAGATACATATTTGCCTTAATTATAATATACAGGAATTATCCGCAATTGAGCCTGCCGCAGCTAGATTTGATCTTGACAGACTACACAAATTTAGTTTTTCGATGCAAGATCTAGCTTTAACAAATGTTGATATAACTAAACGCATTAGTGAAGCCAAGAAGGAGTACCGCCACGATAGTGCGGTTCATGTGGGATCCACATTAAGGATTGGAAATGATATCTATGTTATGAATGACAAACGAGGTAGAGAGATAATTGACTACCTCGATGTTCGGAAATATATTATTTTAGTAACATTTATTGTAAATATAGAGGATGATATTTCGATCATCCGAGACAAGCGCGAATCCATCCAAAAGTCAGGGAATAATATTATCCTCGGTGCAAATTCCAAACCAGGAATACTGACTGGAATAGACAAGCCGTATTATGATCGATCTTATCCAGTAACTGCTGTTATGTACGCGCTCTATCCATTATATGATAAACCTGACGTAAAGGATCTCAAGAAAATGAAACTGTCATCCTTGACTAGAATAAACTGTGTGGCTCAGCGAGTTATAGAATACTTCACAAACGCGATACGGGAAAACGGTTTAGCAGATTTAAGGCGTACAAAAAAATATGTGGGCTGAAAAAGTTAAAGACACTGGAGCGTCTATCAGCGACGTTGCTGAGCTAGAACTGTTGTTAAGATTTCCAATAACAGTGAAGACGTTGACTGAATAGATTTTGCACAAAACAAAATATAAATCCAGAAGAGCTTCCATAAATATTATTGATCATAACGCGCATGCATGGACTAATGTTGTAACTATATTTCCACGAGAAAGAATGGTTAAATTTTACCACGATGATGTATTCGATGCCATAGGTGATATTAGCATACGTGACCGTTTCTGTGTGGTTGTTTCATAGTTTGGAATATGATTATCATGATCAGTTTGTACGGTCTAACGGTGATAATTATCGTACAGAATCTCTTTATAAAGAAATGGAAAACCTTACCCTGAAATATACTTCTGACGATGTCAAAGTAAGACAACTACTAAGTAATTATTTTACCGTACGATCGGTTGCTGCTCATTTCGCTCAGGAGAAAAATCTCGTGGAAACCGACACGATTAGAATTTCTTGAAGATGTCGTGAGAATTTGTATCGAATACGGGCAACGTGGATTATGGAATGCTAAATATAATTACAATGATGTTATCTCAGTTGATATGGTAGCGTGTTATCCTGGAAGTTTTCTTGGATATGGAGTGTTCTGAATACTTTCAGAGATTTGGACATCCTACACATGACATGACCAGAGTTGCGATAAATGGACCCTTGCCCGAGTTTGACCTAACCGGATATGCTCATGTAGAATCATTCGAGCTTAGATAAGGTCTCCATATGATTGTTTATGCGTGGTTCGGAAAACACTTCTCAGAAAAATGTTGGGCTCCAAAAGTTCTGCTAAGATATATGATCGATGTTGGAATTTTAGTATCGTTGAAAGTAACTGAAGCTATTATATCATATCGCGTGCAAAAGCAAGTTTGGTTGCCAGAACCTGCTAAACACGATGAGAAATTTGCAAAAGATCTAGGCAGAAAAATAATCGGTAAGTTTACACAAGGAGGATCACATGATCATAAACGAACTTGTACAAGATTGATCATGGACGGTGATGAACTCGATTTCATAATCGCTGATACAATGAAGAAAGACACATTTATAAGTCGATGTAATGCTTATTTAGCAGACAAAACAAAACTAGGTACCATTGTGAGCTATACTGATGGTGAATCACCGCAGTTTACTCATATAAGATCTTCGATGCTAGCTTATGTTTCGATAAATCTATTATCAATGATAAACAGATTTCCTCGTTACGCTGTTAGAGTTGCGACAGATTCATTTTATGTACACAAAAAGTATAAAGATTCATTAAATCTCGGTAATGGTGAATGGGGAACGTGGAGGATAAAACAAGAAAGTATACTTAGTTATTATGAATCTGCCGATGTTGAAATTGAGGAAACATATTACAGAAATAATCAAGCATCAGAATCATATGCACCATCCGTGTATGATCCTGTATCTAGACATAAGACCGTTTATCTTAATGGGCGTGGAAGTTCAGGTAAAACAACACTCGCGATTAACTTATTCATGAGTTTAGATATGATTGTTTTGACACCAACGCACAAACTCGCCAGGAAATTAAAGCAACGAGATGTAAAGTCGTGTACCTATCATAGTTTCTTTAGATGGTGGGGAGATACATGGATCTCTATCACGAATGGGTGAAAAATATATACCTAAAATTATCATATGGGACGAGATATGCACGGTGCCTCTGGAGGTATTACAAATATTTCTTGATTGGCTGTTACTAAAGAATACTGCTGTGATTATGTGTGGTGGTCATGGTCAACCACCACCCTTTGTTGGGCAGTCTCAACATGAGTGGCTGAAAACATTTGTAGATTATTACGTAGAAATATCTGATGATCATCGAGCTATTGATGAGTCGCTGTAAGAATACAAAAGATTAATACGACTACAACCAGATAAAATACAGTGTGAAGTAATGCCTGAGATAATTCCAGAAACATCCATGAATGATTTTTGGACCCTATGGAAACCTGCAGATTTGATAGTTGCCAGTAGAACAATATTTCGTGACGAACTACAAAAGAAATTATATGCGTTACAAAAGGAAAAATTCCCAAAGTTACCTGTACCGTTGTGTTATCGCCCTGCAGATACTAGACAACAAAATGTTGATGTTAAGATTCCTGGTGCAGACACTGTCCGAATACAAAATCTTGTGTTAAATGATATTGTCCTTGTCGCTGTTGATGTTGTCGAGAGCGCATTAAACATAGATAAATCGCCATGGACGTTAGAGTACAAAAACGTTTTTTCTCAGCCTTCGAAGGAACTCTTAATTTTCAAAAATAAGATCTCAGGCAAATTTGTCTGTTCGGCCTCTCTGCTGTTCTTTTCCCAAGCGGCGTAAAAAGACAATAAGGAAATTATCACCTAATCCATTGACGGCTTTGATTTAACTCAACAAATCGTACCATAAGATTGAATAAAATAAATATTTAAAAAAAATGTTTATCACAACTAACATGGAAGCAAAGTATACAACTAACATGGAAGCAAAGTATGACCATAATTAATACCAATGATTTTCAGTTTAGAAGAGAAATAAAAATGTTGTTTGCCAGATGTGAATCAGGTCCAGGAACTGTCACCTAAAAATACAAGGGTGTTACAATGAATTTTTACTTTGAAAAACAGTCAAAACAGAACTTAATTTATATTTTAAAATATCAAATCCAGTGGACAAAACTATCATTACATTAACATGCAACGAAATGAAATAAAATACAAAACAATTAAAACTAGCAAACAAATGATTAAATTTCATGTACGTAACAGTACGTAAAATCATATCTCACATTTCCAAACAGATGTAGAGATTCCCATTTTCAGCCACACTTGCAGCGTCTGCTCAGCAGTGAAAAACACTAATGTTTAGCGGAATTAACATTTCCCCTGTCTGTCCGTCATTCGCCATAATTTTGAACATTTAACACACTCCTAACATACATACATACATACATACATACATACATACATACATACATACATACATACATACATACATACATACATACATACATACATACATACATACATACATACATACATACATACATACATACATACATACATACATAAGTACGTACGTACGTACGTACGTACGTACATTCATACATACATAATTACATAAGTACATACATAGGTACGTACGTGCATGCATGCATAGCAAATAATGTTAATTAAATACTGGACACAAGAATACAAATATTTTATGCCTCGTATGTTATTACAGGAATGAGTAAGTTCTCAAACAAATAATTATAAGCCACTCTACCTGACCTAGATAACATTTAGCATTTTCTGAAAATATTGTGTCTATTTATCGTAATTTTCTTTTTATATTATTTCCTGATTATTTACAAAATAAAATATGATATTTAAATGAAAATAAACCATGTATTGATAATAATCTAAGCAGCAAATTTAAAACCAAATCAAAAATATTAACTGAATTAAAATTTGAATGACAGCCTCCAACAGTTAATGATTAGACCCACACATTATTAAAAATCACCAGCCTCATTTTCATTGTCTATCTCTTGTCTTTTCCAAAAACAATAATAATAATAATAATAATAATAATAATAATAATAATAATAATAATAATAATAATAATAATAATAATAATAATAATAATAATAAATACACTCTTAATAAATATAAACCAGATTTAGTGTGTAGTATCATTTACAGGTTTGACAGTTTAACACTTGCATATTACTCTCCTTCTCCAACTGTCTATCTGAGCACTCCATCTTAAATTCCATTATTTAGGGAACCTTTAGAGTTTGTTTACATGCCGGTTGTTATAAGGATGTAGGTCTATATATCTTTGTAGACATATCAAGCAATAGATTCCATTGAAACAATACACACGATTCACTTCTCCACCCCAACCCGACCATTCACATGTACCATCCAATCACAATATTAGTTCCTTTTATATTACACCGAGTAATCGTAAAGTATTTCATTTACTGAAAAGTTAAAGAAACAAAAGAAATGAAGAATAGAGGAAGGATAAGCGATATAAAAGTATTTAAACGTGTCGATATGCATTTTGAAGGTATATTATGTTGTCTATTGAAGGAGAAAACAATTTAAGAACAATTATATCTTCATTTCTTACAATACTTTAATCACCACTGCTACAATATTAGTTTTCTCACAATGGTATGCTATATCATGATATCATTTAAGTTTTGATTTTGTTACTTTGCAGGTTTTATACTTTACAACCAATTTAATACTAAAGGAATATAGAAGGTACTGACATGTTTTTTAGAAACTATACCACGTAATGTGCATAATGTATGATGTTCATTTTAATCTTATTGTATTAGATGAAGACTCAGTTATTTATAGACGATTCAGTTTGCTAGCTAAAGTAAATGATAATGAACACGACCTTGATTCCTGACATTATTAGGGACATTCCCTGATAATGATCTCTTGACCATGCTAATTAGACAGTAAAGAGATCTTCTGACCTAACTAATCTCATTACTACGAGTACATGTGCATTTGTTTTCATTTCCCACGCACAGCTTCATCGGTTGAAATATATATATATATATATATATATATATATATATATATATATATATATATATATATTATAACCTAATGGTTCCCCTGGACAATTTTGACTAAATGAAATATAAAATTCAAAAGTTTTCATTCTCGGATCTTTTATCGTTTACTTTATTGTTGAAACGTAATTGAATGTATTATATAAATAGGTAAAATACGCACCAAAATATCATATATGGGCATTCAATTAATGTAGAATCTACGCAAAAAGGTGACGATAAAAGATGATGATCGTGATTAAAGATAAAAAAAAAGACACGTGAATAGGAAATGTTTTTTACCACTGAAGATACTTTTGGCTATCATAGGCCCAAAAACAGAAGGAAATGGATTGATAAGTTTAATAAATGAAAACTTATAAACAAAACACCATCGTAATCTGTGTTTTATATTTTTTCTGATATTTACATAAGAAAGGTTTGTTTTTCTATAGTTATTTAACTCCTATCCAAGTTAAAGTAGGAAGACAACAGATACAGGCATATAATTGAAAATAAATGAATAAATCAATAGGTGTTCCACGTCCTTCTTAGCTATTTTAATTAAGGTGATAGTCACTACATTTTTCAACCAAGAAGAACTCCCTTCAACCTGAAATCGTCAAGCATGTACCGAACCGACAAATCTCTGGACACTTTATTTCTATTGCATAATGTATCCTAAGAACTGAGAACTGTAAACATAATTATTTCCACAATAGGGTAGTGAAAAATACATTTATTGCTAAGAATGTGAGCAACCACATTTTTTAAACAATTCACTTTAATACAAACAACCCTCAAGAGCTCTCCACTTAGAGGAACATAAAATAAAGGACATTAAAATAATGTGAATGTGGTTAAGTATAATATTTCCTCTCTAAAATGTAACAATACACACTTTCTATACTCAACGTAAGCACATCCTATACGTGATTTATATTTGATCTCTTGTAGTAAATATGTAGATACGTAGTTTTTCTAGCTAATGGAAGCTATCAAGCTTTGTAGGGTTTTTTTCAGTAAAGGTTAACATGAACGTTAATAAAAAAGTTAAAATTTTTAAAAGCGTTAGAGAATACATGAATACTTCTTTATTTATTTTATTGAATGCAAATACAAAATATGTTTTTGTCCCAGAGGTAATATTAGGGATAGATAATATTATGTAAACATATTTAGAATCAGTAACAGAGTGTTACTGTCTTTTGTATAAAGGTATTGGTTGAGGAAATTATTCTTTCATGCAATCTTTTGCAGCGTTCTTCATAAAATTTGTTCTCATAAATCAACAACCGATATAACGAAATAATTTTCTCGCCTTGCAAATATATAAATACATAGAAAAAAATTTAAAACAAGTGTCAGTGCAGTAAGTTCATTCCTTATTTCAATCTAGGATTTAAGAATTGCCTAATAATGCTGCAATTGATATTCGATTAATATAATTCTTTCAAACTTTAAACGAAATATTTAAAATATAAGTTCTTGCATACGGTGTGTGATAAGGTTTAACTACAGCAAATTTTTAATTAACTCTACTTCTTTGTTTTTCTGATTAACAAATATACATTTTGCTAACAATGAAATGAGATATGTAAACAGTATTTTCTAGCTGATGGCATGTCATAACGTTTACCAAGCTTTCGACAAAGATAAAGTTTGATGACTATATATTTAAAATTTCCTGGGAAGCCAAGAAACTTCTATTAACACGCTCCCACATTCTACAAATGACCACGTGTTCATTAATAAATGCAAAATATATGGTAGAAAAAGACTAGATTAGACAACCACCTCAATATTGATAGCATAGAAAATGAACGATATGATCCAATAAATTGTTTTCCCTTTCATAATTTATATTTCGTGTGTATTGCGCTCGAAAATCCCTTAGAAGAGCAGGAGAATTAAGAATAACTTTATATTTTGGTCTAAGCTCATGTTTCTTGAGACACCTGTGTTTGTTGTTTGGTACGTTTGTCTCTCATTTTAATCATTACAAATTGTGTACCCATTCCGGAACTGTGCATACTTTTGTTTAATCTCAAAGACTAATCGTCTAAAATACTATATATAATAGTGTGCATTGTAACTTTATGTATTGTTTGTAGCGTCTGAATTGCAATTTTCCATCAGAAAAACACTCAGATAAATATGTGTCTTCTTCGTTTTTTATGTCAAAATTTTCTAAAAGTTCCATTTTAAGCCAGCATGACCAGTTGCATCGTCATTAACCTTATATTTGTATGTTGAAGAAGTGACAATCATAAACGGATAGTTCTTAATAGATTTACGGGCAAGAGAAAATCATACAAAAGTACTGTGTTCAGAAAACAATAAATCTGTACAGCTATAACATGCTAGTCATCACAAACCAGAAATGTATTTCAAGCGGAGAATTCGTCTTTGAAACCACACACACACACACACACACATATATACACACACACACATACACACACATACACACACATACACACATACACATACACACACACATACACACACACATACACACATACACACACACACACACACACACACATACATCCGCGCGCCAATGATCCTCCTCAGAAAAGTAAAACAAATGAAGATCCTCACCCTACCCATTTTACCTACTTGTTGTGATTGCTGTATTGGAAATGAAAATAAAATACTACATTATAATGCATGCAATTTCGACTCCTCAATGCCTTAATATCGTAAGTTGATAAAAAAAATGGAAACAGTAACGATAAAAACGTTATTGATCAGTTACATTTTTTGATAATGTACATTTTGTCTGTCAAGACTATAATTATGATCGGAAATTTTTAACTGCAAAATAGATTATACGTACAGTATATTAGTAACATATTACTTTTAATGTTTAAATGAAGATAATAAAAGACATATACAAGTCTCCAGCACTCATACTTTACTAAGTATACAAAGTCAGTGTTTCTAGTAGATGTGATAGTTTGTTAATATACACTTTTGTACTTCTCTTCCCAGTGATCTGAAGATATTCATTTAGTGATCCATTGTGTAGCAAGTACAAACAGTAAAGATTATCCATTCCTGAGACAAAGATTCCGTAGCTGTGTCTTTGATACATTAATTAGACATTTCATTTCAATCATGTATGAAATGTGACACAATTCAATAGAAGAGGGACTATCAAGATATCAGATGATCAGTGATCTCTCCAATATCTGAGTGTGATATTCATTCGGTTCATTTGGTTGATTATGTTAATGAATCAGCAATGAAAACAAGTTGAGTTATAATTATACACTTTCTTGACTGATCTACAATCGACTCAGAAATAAACATATTGAATAATTCTATCACATAAACATTTTATTGTCTTTTGACTGACGTATAAGTCGTTTTGTGGTATATGCATTATTAACTGCGCACGTCTGTTCCCTGTTGTGCATTAATTATTCATTAGACGCGAAATTGTTGTTTCACTTGTATGGGTTGCTGACATCAAATATGTGCGAAATGACAGAAGTTCAGATTGATAAAATTTCATGTCTGTGCAAAATTACACGCTCTCCATACAAGAATAAGATGTGCTTTTGCTATGACTTAAACTTGAATGCATATTAGAGAAGCTTGTCTTTGATCATGACGACTCCAATAATTTCAAATCTTTAAACGTCATTGACACGATCGATGCGACACATTTAGGCTCATTTCACGTAACTAAAAACCCTAACAGTTACATTTATATGCAAGAAAGCGATGAATACCATCCCCATCGATGCACTATATCCCCATCGATACACTATATCCCCATCGATACACTATATCCCCATCGATACACTATATCCCCATCAATACACTATATCCACATCGATACACTATATCCCCATCAATACACTATATCCCCATCAATACACTATATCCCCATAGATACAATATATCCCCATCGATACACTATATCCCCATAGATACACTATATCCCCATAGATAAACTATATCCCCATTAATACACTATATCCCCATCGATACACTATATCCCCATCGATACACTATATCCCCATCGATACACTATATCCCCATCAATACACTATATCCCCATCGATACACTATATACTCAGATATGCCCACCACCGAAGTTTGACATTCGATGTAAAGGAAAAAGGTTTTATGTGAAACATCAATGATTAAGGTGTGAAAGGTCATGCACACTACAACAATTACAAAGCGGGTAAACCCGCAATAGAGTTAGTTAATACGAACAAAAGTAGTAAAATAGTATATAATGCCTTTAAAATTATCTTGAAGTTACCATAATAAACCTATGCGATACGGCTTTTAAACTGAAACTATAACGTTTAAGTTATTACACACACACACACACACACACACACACACACACACACAAACACACTCACATCAATTAGAAATAGTGATCGGCTATATTTCAAACTTTTATTACAGCACAAGCGAAATTTTCTGGTGTCGAAGAAATTATTCATGATATATTTGCATGCATACATTGTTTTAAATAACCGGTTCTGTTAAGGCGCGGATTTCTTATGTTACTTTGTATATATCTTGATGCAATTTAGTTGATTGCGGAATATAATGTGCTTACCAAAACTTCTTAGATATTGATGATCAAGTTATTTCTCTGAAATATTCTTTAGTAACTTAATTTTGCAAATATGTCATTTTCACGTCACTAAAATAAACTCATCACGTGATTCGCCGTCTATCCCCTCCCCTCCCTTCTGAAACACGCACGTTAAAAAACACTGCATTGATCACTTGTACACTAATGTTTAAGGATACCTCTTTGGGTCTACTGTAGTGCCAGGGCACTTGGTGGAAAGATTTATATATGTTCACAAATAAATTTGCTTTTATCCAAAGTATATAATTTATGTTTCTAAAATGTAATACTTGTGACGGGCATATTTGCTTTCCCCCTGTATGGGTCCATAAATACTAACTTTAATAAAATTGCCATAACATGCAAGGAACCTTTCCGACATCGTGACAAATTAGTATCCATAAATAAATCTCCCATAACTGCATGTCAGCCTTATAGCGCAAAGTACTTCAAACCTGACACAAAACAAATTGGATGTAAATAAATTATCTATCAGCCGTAGGAAATAGCTATATTTAAAAGTAACATTCACATAATAAACTGCTTACTAAAGAACTATAGCGTGTCTGAGAGAGAGAGAGAGAGAGAGAGAGAGAGAGAGAGAGAGAGAGAGAGAGAGAGAGAGAGAGAGAGAGAGAGAGAGAGAGAGAGAGAGAGAGAGAGAGAGATTCTACAAACTTTACTTCATTCGATTTTGGAAAGCTTTTGACGAATTCATTTTATTTCACTTGATTTTTTTATTGAGACACATTGGAATTTATTTTCAGCAACATGATCCTAATAATCAATACAACCAATGGCTTCATTAAGGAAATAGTTCTCTTACCAATCACAAATTCACATAGCAGCACGCACCACAGTATCTGGTATATGGTTGCTTAAAGAAACTTTTCTATAATCCCAAGTCTGTGCGCACCCGCTGCTGTATAAATGAGAAATTTGACTCTGCTGTTCCTTTGGTTGTGCTCATATATATTTGAAAATCAACAGGAAATAATGAAAATTCTAGATCTCAAATGAGATATATTAAAACAATAAATTCTGCAAACAAAAAGGAGTCATCCGACAATCTTGATTATATCGTGCAATCTTTATAAAATAAAGATTCAGCTCTCGTCAACCTAACTTAGATATTTTAATTCTGTCACTAACATGTTTCACTTTTGTAAAACGTGTAAAGTATATTTCTCTTTAGACCAGACACAAATTGGCTCAAATGCTTTTTCACTAAACTCGTGTATAAGCATTTAGTCAGTTGAAAATTTCCTCGATATGAACTATGATAAATATTTTACCCCGTTAATACCATATATATTTATAATTCCTGTTTCCTATGTAATCAGCAGAAAAAAAACGTAAGTTAGCTGTTGTTTTCTGTTTTAAATTGGTATAAACTCACAATTCCTACCCCTTGTAAATCGGCAAATATATGATAGTAAATTTGAATTTTGGATCGTATGTTTCGAAAAGTCTTTTAACCTATTTGTGTGACATTGATGCCCTCAGAATCACTTGATGCGTGAAGTATCATGAGATGTGAAGTATAACACGTAACTTTATATTCATTAACTGAAACAAACATGACTCCTAATTAAAGAACAAATTATTTAATTTCTTTATCTCAGAAGGAAATGCAGCGTTGGTAAAAAAGATGTGCACTTCCTCCAACAGTAACTGATCTGTATTCTCGTGTAGACACAATCTACGTTTCAATCACATGCCGCGACGTGCATCAAATTTAACTTATAGAATACAAGATTGCATCAATTGGCAATATAGAAAGAGTCATTTAAACACTGCATAAAACAGAAAGAGGGGATCGCTGACCTTTTCTTTGGGCGTCGAACACCCAATCCTCTCATGTCAAGGCTGCATTTTACAATTTAGCTTTTGTAAAAATGTTGATTGGTTTAGTTGTAGCAGAATCCACGCCTCAGTGATGTTGAATAACCATTCCACAGGAAATTGTCACAGTTGATTGTGCAATGTTCTAAAGTGCGAAATAAAGCTTTAGAACGAAATTTAGAGATTCAGAGGGATGTCCAACCTAAATAGCAATTTATAATCAAGCACAATCACAGCCTAAGTGAACCCCCCGTTCTACAAAACGAAAACCGGTTGCGGGCGGGGAATGCTAGGCAAATGCACCTGGGTCAAGTTTTACAATTACTCGTTCAATGATATTTCTTCTTGTTTCTTGCTCGTGGCCGCTATGCTCCTCCACTTATATATACTGAAATTTTTGTATCCAATGACCAGTGGATTTGTAATTAAATTGTTGCTGTAATAATAATAAGGGGTGATTCTGCGCTTCCTATGGAATTTCTGCAGCTAAATTAGGTTGACAACAAAGAGATGCAATTATGAAATATATCTTCCAGTCCATGGTTCTTTAAAGCAATAGTTAAAACAATGGCAGAAACGGTCATGTGGAACTTAAAGAACGTATTGAACGGTTATATAAACCAATTCTGGAACCAACCAAAAAATTTGCAGCAACTGAGGCAACGCAAGTACGTTTGAGATAATACTTGCTGATATTGCTGTCCGTCTTCAATTTACTGCGGAAGGTATTGCAACTGTCAGGAATTAAAACCAAGTACATGATCTTGTCGGGTTTGGATATAGTCACTGAGATCATTTTGTAAAACCCGACAAAGTTTATTGTCTGCAATCCCATGATTGGGTCAAAGGTATCGCGTTGCTACTGATACTCAACGAGTCAAAAAGGACGACAATGATATTAAAATCTATAAACAAACAGTTGATTACGATGATACAGGCGTAGAAGGGAAAAGGAAAACAAAACGTGAAGATATGAAGCGTCAACTTGAAAATGTGATAGAAGAATGGAGAAAATTGTGTCTAAAAACTAGATCTGAAACACTTTATCTGATGAATTATTTCCTACTGGAACACTTGGATTTGTTTACGCAATCAGCCATCGGCAGACACGTCCACGCTCGTATAATACGCTTACCAGCTGGTGGTTACAGAGCAAAAGCTGTGACATTATTGGACAAAACAATGCTGCTCGAAGGTTTTCGTGGACGAATGAGAGTTATTGATGTACCAGTGGAATTTATGTAATTAAATCGTTCATTATATCATAATGTTATCTCATATCATCACGTGAATGTTACTGTGACTACAGTCAGATTAAAAGTTGCAATCGACATAAAAAAGGAATTCTAGGGCAAAAATGTTTGTAAAATCAATGGCATTGTAGGGTGCAAATAAATTATCCGTGAAGGACTCAGCTAAGACAATAGAATGACGTCAAGAAATTAAAACATGGCGCACGACTTGATCTTTTCTCTAACACAATCAGCTGTATATCCACTTCTAGAAGCGATACCAGCGCTGAATTTTGCCGCAACTTCAGCTGGTGCAACTGCTGTACTCGGTATTGTTGAAATAGCTGCCCATATGGCACTGAGAGAAGAAACAGAACACAGAGTGCCGACTTCAAATAAAGAGATGGCTGCTAACATTACCCAATAAGTGATACTGTCAATGTCTGCAATTGCTGAAGACATGTCACTAACATTTCCATGTCTAATGTTAATCTATTCGATGCTGCTAGGCGAAGATATATGAAAAACTTAGAAGTGTTTTCATGCGTGATCAATTACCGGAAAAAACAAACCGTATTTAAATATTTATCAGTAATCGCGATGGCCGTTTTCTGGTCTACGTATTCACTTGTTTGTATACGGGATTTATCTACGTAGTGTTGTCTATTTTGATGCGTTTGGATTGTTATCACCGAGCGAAGTTTTAAAATACAGTATCTTGCCAATCTGGTATTAAGCATTACCAATGCAAACTTTAACGGATCCGACTCTATGCGGTCCAGAAGTACTTGCTTTATTTAATGATGCCTCGAGGTTATTTGAGTTGTCTCATAAAGTCATGCATGAATATTCTAGCAGACGTCATCGTTTTAAACAGGTTTTTAATTTATCATGGAAGAAAAGCAATGCACTGGTGACATTAATTTATTAGAGTATGTAACACGCGATGAGATTCCTGATTTTATTTTTTTAGTCATGGTTCGTCGGGAAGAGGTTTTTGTTTTTCAGGATCAGCATGGGCAGATAAAGACAAACAATACTAAGTGGGCCAATATTGGATGAACGATCTCAATATAATTATCATTTACCCGCAGGAACGTAAGCAGAGTCGCTACAGATTTTTTGGGAAATCCAATGGTCGCGAACGTTAAACTCACAGAAATAGAAGGAAAATCATAAATATTGAAGATCATGTCATTCATGCGAATCCATCCATCAACGTGGTAGTCTCAGGATTGTCACAGCAAAACAACTCTATCAAACATACCTCTGGGGTCTGCAGGGTGTACTCGTTCTCCGTGTTTGTCACATTTTCATTGCGTCTTTCCATCAGTAGATATTTCCGGAAACGTGTCAGTTGTGTTAAATTAAAATACCGAGGAAATGTTCATTTTGGACTAAGAAGACAAAAAATCGATGGTGTCTGGAATTCTCAGCAGAAACGCCTTAATTGATTGCTTGGTATCTGATATAGTGAATCCGACGCTCTCCTTTCGATATAATCGAGTATGTATGTGGAAGGCATCACGAAAAAAGTCATCGACGAGTATATTACAAAACAAAAAATACCGCAGATGCATTATCTTCATCGACAAAGTAGTAAATGCGGTGTCCTCACTGGTCGCTTCAACAACTGCGTTAATCGGCATATTACAGTAAAGTATATGATATCGCCTGTGATTGGAATAGGTGCCGTTGTTGGTGTCGGCGCTGCGGGTCCCCTTAATGTTATTGCAAAGCGACTGTCTACTTATGAACTTATATGAACGCACAGTAGCAGTGCAGGTTGCAACACTTGTGTTTATAAATATATAATTGATATTGTCAACGGGGTTAAACGACTGCGCAATATCATACAGTGAATTTACTGGAATTAGAGATATTTATTGTCGATATTACAAGAAAGCAACCATACCCACACCGATTTCAACAAGGCCACATTTAGAATCTGCCATCATTTAATAATAACAGTAGAAATAACTACCAGACTGGAGAAGATTATCGCTAACACAACACCAACGACGATCACAATGAGATATAAGCAACAACAACGCAGCCAGAATTCGATAAGCGCCTACTGGATGGCCACTGCCAAAATTACGACTTTATTATAGCAGGCCAAATATCAGGAACGAATCTTTGATAGATTATCCAATAGCAATTCACTGGTATTCTCATATAAAAGAACATGATGGGGTTACCATCGCTCCTGCACCCTCCCCTCATTCCAACAAGATCAAGAACTTCATAGGATAAAAAACAATAACGGGAAAATAATCAAAGATTGCTATCAAAATACATGAGCCAACTCTGAGCCTGAGCTGAGATTGAAAAATCAGCAGGGGATTCCGTGGAATCCAGTTACATCACTGACATATATAAATCGTCGAGTTTATGCTGGGATGACCGTTGGATGTAACGAACAACAATCGGGTCCACAAATATCTTATCATTTTCGTAGAAAGTAATACTTGATAAACATTGAGATTATAGGGGACGAATGTTGCATCTTATAGCTATTTTTGTTTCGGATTAAGATATTTGAATCGAGTATTTTACCGTGCGAGTTGGTGATGCCCTGGCAGATGAAACTAAAGTGAGTGAAAAAGATTGTAGCAAACCAGTGAAATTGCTTGTGTGGAATTTGGATTGATTTGAAAGAAATGTGTCTAGTATCATGAGGAATCTTTCACTATATATATATATATATATATATATATATATATATATATATATATATATATATATCTATATCTATATCTATATCTATATCTATATATATATATATATATATATATATATATATATATATATATATATATAGATATAAAACATGCTTACACGCATATAATATCAGGAGACGGAGTCTCTAAGGAGGTCTGACACTGTCATTAATGCCATTCCGGCAACTCCTGCGATGCTGTTGGTGTCAAGTTGTATCGGAATTAACCGTTCCCTTGAGAACATCAGTTGCATGGAGGCGGGATCTGCTGCATGGGAAATAGCTGATTCTCCATACTGCCATGCCCAGGCTTTGTAGCTCAACTGGAGATGACACTCCAGCGTCGCCGTAAGGTGTCGGCACAACACGGGAATCAGCAGTTTACTGGTTATAAGCAATAGCTCGATTGACGTAGAGCTTAGCGCCAGGGATTGCTTCCGACGGTGGGAGAGACTGCCATGTCTCATTGGATAGCTACCGCCCGTCTCAAGCTGGGCAGCCCCCAGACAGTAAGGTGCTATCCCGCCATGGCCTATCTGTTTCACTGGGTGCGTGAAGCTTAGGGAACATTCTCGACAAGTAGGCTAAAATCACTGCACCAGGCAAGACTCAAAAACTAGAAAAGAAGACTCCAGTTCTCCGTTTTGCAAGCTGGAACGTTAGGACCATGTGTACTGGACTTACTGATGACCTGCAGAAGATTGAAGATGCACGAAAGACTGCCGTAATTGACAGGGAACTTTCCCGATTGAATGTCGACATTGCCGGCCTTCAGGAGACTAGTCTAGCTTACAGCGGCACTCTCAGGGAAACCAACTACACCTTCTTTTGACATGGAAAGTCCTCCAATGAACCTAGACAGTGTGGTGTAAGCTTCGCGGTAAAGAACACGCTCATCGCCTTCATTGAGCCTCCATCATCAGGCACTGAGAGGATCCTAACCCTTAGGCTGTCAACATCCTCATGCCCAGTCAACATCTTGAGCGTGTACGCCCAAACACTCTACTCCACCCCAGAGGAGAAAGACCAGTTCTATGAGGCTTTGGATCAAGTAATATCCAGTATCCCCAACACTGAATGGCTCTACATACTAGGAGACTTCAATGCTAGAGTGGGAGCTGACCACGAGGCCTGGCCCATCTGTCTCGGCACTCATGGAAGGGGAAAGATCAATGAAAACGGTTAGCGACTACTGAAGATGTGCTGTTCACACAGCCTATGCGTGACCAACACCTACTTCAAATGCAAGGAAATTCACCAGGTGTCATGGAGATATCCACGTTCACGCCACTGGCACCAATTAGACCTCTTCATCACAAGGCGTGCGAAACTTTACAGCGTCCTCCTCACTCGCAGCTACCACAGCGCCGACTGCGACACGGACTACTCCCTGGTGGCCAGCAAGGTACAAATAACACCCAAGAAGCATCACCACACCAAGAAGAATGGTCGCTCACGCATAAATACATGCTGTGCAAACAAACCAGAGCAAACGAAGCAGTTCATCAGCAAGCTGCAGGAAGCTCTCACCAAAAAGACATCTGATCACACCATCGATTTCATGTGGTCCCACCTCCAAGATACTGTGTACAACTTGGCCATTAGTGCTATGGGAAGATGGAGCGGAAAATGCCGACTGGTATGAGGCCAGTTGGGAGGCTATGGAGCCAGTGACTGAAGCGAAGAGGAAAGCCCTTCTGGCTTACAAGGCTGCGCCTAGCCCTACTACACTACATGCCCTCAGGATTGCCAGGAAAAATGCCAAGCGGACTGCGCGCCACTGTACCAACACCTATTGGCTAAATCTCTGCACTGGCATATAAACAGCTGCTGACACTGGAGATGCAAGAGGCATGTACTAGGGCATCAAGAAGGCGACAGGTTCCCCATCTCTAAAATCCGCCCCCATCAAGTCCAAGACGGAAGTAATCATAACAGACCAGGATAAACAGCTGCAACGCTGGGTTGAGCACTATCACGAACTGTATGCAACCAAAACCGCCGTCACCAATACTGCCCTGAACACCATCCCATACCTGCCAATCATGGATGAGCTAGACACTCCGCCCTCCATGGAAGAGCTAAGTAAAGCCGTCGACTGCCTCGCTTGTGGGAAGGCCCCTGGAATCGGCGGCAACCCACCTGAAATTATCAAGAACGGAAAACCGGCACTACTCCAGCCCTTGCACGAACTCCTCTGCCTCTGTTGGGAACAATGACACATCCCCCAAGACATGCGGTATGCCAACATCATCACTTTGTACAAAAAACAAAATAGACCTCAGCGATTGTAACAACTACAGGGGTATCTTCCTCCTCAGTATCGTCGGAAAGGCTTTCGCACGTGTCGCACTGGTACGCTTGCAGACCCTAGCCTCCCGTATCTACCCAGAATCCCAGTGTGGCTTCCAACTGTAGATATTATCTTCTCCCTACGTCAACTGCAGGAGAAGTGTCATGAGCAGCAAATGCCCCTCTACATTGCCTTTATATACTTGACAAAGGCGTTTGACCTGCTCAGCTGGAGCGGACTCTTCAAACTTCTGAAGAAGGTCGGCTGCCCCCACCCTCGATTGCTCGCTGTCATCATATCGTTTCATCAGAAAACTCAATGCACAGTGTACTTCAACGACGCAACATCAGAGGCCTTCCCAGTCAGCAGTGGAGTCAAGCAGAGTTGTGTCCCTGCACCAACCCTTTTTGCCATCTTCTTCTCCGTGCTCCTCCAATATGCCTTCAAGGACTACAGCGAGGGAGTGTACATTCTCACCAAGGCAAATGGCAAACTGTTCAACATCAAACGTCTCAGTGCAAAGAACAAAGTCACAGAGGTTCTCGTCCGTGAATTGCTCTTCGCTGACGATGCAGCTCTGACATCACATACGGAAGAAGGCCTCAGCAGCTGATATGTCGCCTCTCCACACGCCTGTAGAGAGTTCAGACTGACCATCAGTTTGAAAAAGAAGAACTCCCCTCCAACCATTGTCATTGATAGGTGCAATCTTGAAGTTGTTGAGAACTTTCCATAATTTGGGTCCACCATCTCCAGCTCGCTCTCCATTGATGCTGAGGTGAAATGGCAGGATTGCTAAGGCAGCAGCAGTTATGGCAAAACTGAACCAGAGGGTCTGGAACAATCTCAACCTCACTGAGAAGACCAAACTGCGTATCTACAAGGCATATTTGCTCAGCACACTCCTCTAAAGTAGCGAGGCATGGACCTTCACACGAGCGACGAAAGGAAACTCAATAGCTTCCATCTGAGATGCCTGCTGCACATTCTGCGCATCCACTGGCAGGACAAAGTACCCAACACGAAGGATCTGTAACGGGCCAGCATGAATAGCATGTTCACCATCCTCAGCGAGAGGCCCGTTTGATGGCTCGGCCACGCGAGGAGAATGGATACAGGCCCGCATTCCCAAGGACATTTTATACGGCGAGCTAGCAGAAGGCACACCACTGACTGGACGGCCACGTCTGCGATACAAAGACGTCTGAAAATAGGACATGAAAAAGGTCAACATCAGCGTCAACAACTGGGAGAGCTGTGCTAACAACCGCTACGAGTGGCGACTTGCTGTGAGACAAGACATTCAGAAAGCCTAGGAAGGAATAATTGCAAACCTAGCTACAAAGAGAGCCAAGAGGAAGGCGAACCAACATCAGCCCCAACAAGAATCCATCATCACCTGCAGCAAGTGCAACAAAGATTGTCATGCAAGTGTCGGACTCATCAGCCACTCGCGACGGTGCAGATAAGGCACCAAAACAAGGAGCTACACCATCGTCTCTCGAAGACGGATGGATGCCAACAATATATATATATATATATATATATATATATATATATATATATATATATATATATATATATATATATATATATATATATATATTCGCTTTTAGAATCACGTGTTCTTATTAATTTAAAGGAAATCATTGGGGTAATACATGGACAACGCAAGTTAAAATATGATTTAGAATTGTCATATTATTTGTATAAAATTTGTTCAAAAGATGTTAGTTTCTTTAATTCTACCCAGGTATTGAACCTAAACCAACATTTTTACAGAACAATTCAATACATCAATTTGTGTTTCACGCCATCCACTCATGCCGCATTTAAAAACATCTCAATAAAACGTTCAAATATACAACTGTAATAAACTACATTCATGTATGAGATCGAATGGATAGTACAGAAAGGTAGCTAGGCTAGAAAAGTTTCAATAACTATTCGATGATTAATAAAATGTATTAATGATCTGTTATTAAGTCATTTGTTTTCGTAAATATATTTCTCTGCGATCCTGGCATGGGTTGCATACTGAATGAAAATAATATTAATTTTACAGCAAATCAATAAATCTGTTATCAATCTGTGCAGGTTATATCAGGTTTTAAATAAAACTGATGTCGAAGTGTCTACATTCTTAAGTTGTGATTGCTCTAGAAGAACCGTGTTCCTAAATTTGAATGTCAGTAGTCTAGTTAGATATTTTCAGCATTCTAAAAGCTTTAAAATATCTATAATTTCCTCGCATTGAATCAGTAATTTCACTTTGCCTTTTGTGTATTACATAATCTTTAATTCTTGTTTGAATTTAGTTATGAGCAGATTAATATGTCCTCTGTCCAAAGGAACAAACCCCAATCAATATGGTAATGTGTTTATATATAACGTTATACGATCATTTGCATCAAGATGCCTTATTCTTATGTTGCAATATTATGACTACCTGCTTTGATCCGTGTGAATTTAGCATACCCTAATTTATAAGACCACGTAAAATAGATAACACGTCGTAGATATCAGACACATTCTCACCTGTGTAAGCATTAGTTATAGGGGCGAAAGATTACGGTAAAGTTTATAAAATTTGTGTTGCATCTTTTTTAGTCTTTCCGATTTAATAACAGTCACAAGCTTCTGAATGAATGTACAAAATTGGTCTGACCAGGCTATCAAAAGGTTCAAAATTTTAAAATCTACTAAAGCAAGCAAATTTTCTTTTACATATGAAATATATGTGAAGTGGATTGCAGACACGTGACAGAGAATTTATATATTCACTATTAATTTGGGGATACGAGTTCCTCATTTTCATAATCAACAAAATAAAAAGAACTATGCCTCCTTTTATAGCAAGTGCGTATTTCACATGATTGAAAAATAAGTAAAGTGTATACGGTAGAATATCTTTTGAAATACATACTTGATACTCGCGAATAATGTTATCGTCATTAGTATTCAACACATTTGTAAAGCAATTCTGCACTGTATCTATTTAAGAAGAAAGGTCAACGATCACGGAAAGGTAAGCACAAGCTAGGAAAAAAGGAGCCAAAACACTTCCATTGGTGATAATACAAAGAAATACATTTAACCAAATATCAGGAGCTCACTATCACAAAAATCTCATAATAGGCTTACAACGACAGAACAATATTAACTCCATACTGTTTGAATTCTTTCATGAAGAGTATTTGTGAATCAGCAGGGACGACAAAACTATATCAATTAAAGATGTGATCGGATTTTGTTGCCTATATACTTAGAAACTTCAGGAATAATAATGTGACATAACTAAGCACCATATAAATATGTACTAACAAATAACTATGAAGTTGAATGCTTGGTATTTGGAATGATTTACAGCTTGAAATGTCTCTAGGGAATTAAACATATGGACACGTTTTCTTCAAGAGTGACGCATTTCTAGCAAAGCCTTGAATATTGGCATGCCTAAGTCATTTTTTGTAATGTTATGCTTGTGTTAATACAAGTTTTAGCGGCAAAGAACTCATTCTCTCTCTCTCTCTCTCTCTCACACACACACACACACACACAAACACACACACACACACAAACACGCACACTTCAGATGAGAACTCACAATCAAACATTATGCCGAAAGTATTGTTGCAATCCTCAGCTAACTGTAATATCACTGCTTAGAGACCGTGAAATGCATAACAACTGCTCGTCACAACTTACGGTGCTCTCCAATAACCACAGCAGTATTTTTACCCAACTTGACTCCTTTTCTTAAAATTACAAACAGGATATTTTTTGAATAATTTCAATTGTATAGCAATAAATTATTCCCAATATTTTATAAGTCGATTATTATTGAATATTTTAAATTCAAGGAGTGGTTTCATTCTATGCGATACAGAAAATTTAGGTGTACGATACGGAATGTGCTATACATATGTCATGTAAAAAATCACTAAACCAAACTAAATTAATATATATCTAAATCACAAAAATTATGTTCAATAAATTCATGTATTAAAATCAGATTATATACATTAATGAACCATCAAATTTATGCAGATTAATTTTGCTAATATTCCTATCAATGCTGCGTGACTTTGTAAATGCCAATAAGTGACGTCATGAATATGTATACTGATGAAACAGATGATACGTTCAATGTCACGTAATTGAAGTTTAGTGTAAATTTCTATGATATGGAAGATGATATACTCTAGCACATGAACTCTGAACTCTAGCACATGAACTCTGTTAACGATCATGGTAGTGTTTAATGCATATAAGAAAACCTTTCTTTGCAAACTTTCTCCTCACATAATTAGTGACCTCTATGATAAATTAAGTTAGACCTAGACTCCCTACAATAAGTCCTATTGGAATGTCCAGGAAAATAACCAAACCGTCTCTCTCTCTCTCTCTCTCTCTCTCTCTCTCTCTCTCTCTCTCTCTCTCTCTCTCTCTCTCTCTCTCTCATACATGAAGCCATTTAAATTTTCATCGAGGCAAGTCCATTATATAAAGATGTATTCAGAGAATAATTGAGATACTTTGAAAATGAGCTCTAAGGAACCAATCACACTTAGAATTTCCAAGAAACAGATGACAGAAAAAAGTCATCCGAATATTTCTGTTTTTCATCTAAGTTTACACCTTCTGCACCAATGAAAACAAATTCTTCATAGTTGCATCAAACCTTCAAATTTGAAAAATGTGACGATCAGCTTAGTGGCTTTATGTGCTAAAGTGCAGTATACTTGTGGCTTTCTTAACCTAATAAACAAAACATATATTTTTATATGATTGTGCATTATTATATTCCATGACGTTCATTGTAAATGAGTGGGTATTTTTCCGTTTTCATTATTAATCTTATTCTTGATAAGAAATCAAGTGAAATGAAATGGAAATATAAAAAGATAACAGCCAAATGATAGTTGTTACAAGATAAGTTATATTTTATGCATTTATTAGCAATTATTAAAGGCAATAGTTTCATTCAAAGTTTAATTCATTAACTTATGTGTGTAGGAGGTGAGTAAATAATGGACTCAAAGTTATAGTCATCCAACACACTGTTAATCTAACAGGTTCGGATGACGTTATGTATTAGACTCTACTTAGTAGCTCTCAGATGGAAGCATGGTTAATAAAAAAAGCACTATTAAAATTATTTTGTCTTGTTTTTTAAACAGGATGTCTTCGACTTTAGTTATGAAGTTTATAACGGTTCTATTTGTTCATGTTTTGTTTATTATGCGTAAATCATTGACACGAGTTAATTACTACACCGGAGGTAAAGATTGCAAAAGATAGTTAATTGATTGTGAACCTATAATAATAAGATCGAACGCTACAAATGATAAAAAGTTTTGTTCGGCATTTTCATGGCTCAGTTTATTAAATATTTCGGAGTACTTCTGTGCCGTCATATGAAATGCATAGACTATCTTACATCGATACGAATCATAGATGATCTTAGTTAGGTTAGTAGGCTAGTTTGTGTTTACATAACCTTCTATTATATTCTTCGGTACTAAATCGTCAAATTAAAACCATTTCTTAAAATTAAAGCTACGTAATCATCTGAGCAGGAACAGATCCCCTGGGTCTCTATTCATTTGCAAGCTTTTGTTGTATTATACGTGCAGAGGTGTATGAGTACAAACATAAGGAGGTGTAACAAATATTTGTTTTGCTAAGTAAATAATGTTGAGAAAGCTTTGAACGTTTGCCGAGTTCAAATCGAGATCGAGTTTTTTATGTTGTTTTACTTTTTGAGGGGCTACTGCATCTAATCTTACTCACTTAAAATCAATGAAATATATTGCATAATCCTTTAATACTGCTCATTTGATTGGCCAGTTCTATTAAATCCCGAGCCAATCAGAAATCGTCCTTTCTTATATAATACTTGCAACTGAGATTTGATGCCAAGCAGCCTTCTAAAAGAAGTAGATACTGCCTGTGTAGACGTTACAAAGGTACGTTTAGCACATTTACTATTTCTTCTCAAATATTTCCTAAATTATGTGACTGTAGCATTATCAATAGATGTAGGAAGATATCATTTACAAATAAATTATCTATGTTTGCGGTCTCGTGTCTCTCAGATTTGACATAATTTGAAAGTTTTATATATATATATATATATATATATATATATATATATATATATATATATATATATATATATATATATATATATATATAGAGAGAGAGAGAGAGAGAGAGAGAGAGATTCTTCTTGTTTTTGTTGTTGTTAAGGTTTAGTCTTCACTTTTTGTCTATAAAAAGAGTCAAACAACGCGATTACAACTCATTTTCCATGTTTTAAATTCGATTAATATTGTCAGACATTTTACGTTTTATTCTTGCTTTGTGTCTATATATATATATATATATATATATATATATATATATATATATATATATATATATATATATATATATATATATATATATATATATATATACGAAAGCTTGACGCTGTTACTTTGTTTGAATAATATCGTGTCCTTTTAATAAATCGGTTTATTAAAATTATTTTGTCTTGTTTTCTTAAAAAAACATTCTCTTGAACATTAGTTATAAGGTTTGTAACGGTTCTAATGTTAGATGGTTTGATTTTTTTTTTGCTTAAATGAGTGAAAGGAAATTATTGTCCTTCAGTTGGCAAAAATTAGAATATACAGTTTTATAATTGTGAACTTAATAAAACACTAGTTACTGATAAAAGGTTTTGTTCTGCATTCTCATAACTAAGCTTATTCTATATTTTGTTATACTTCTGTGAAGTCTTATAAATGAATAGCTTAAATTGCTTCGATATGTCATAGAAAAATCATATTGCTCGCTGGTAATCATGTGCTTTAATAACCTTTAGTTTTCTTTTTCTAGACTAAATTGTCAACCTATAATCATGTTAATAATTAAAATTAAGTAATATAGAACATGTCCACTTGGGTCCCTTAATATTTGCTAATTTCCGGTGTGCAGAGGTGTATACGTGCAAACATCAGGAAGTGTTTTGAATATTTGAGTTGCTAAGCAAAGCGTATGAAGTATGCTTCAATATTTGCCAAAGTTAAGATCAGTTCGACACAAGATATAATCTTCTATGTAGCTCTTCACTTTGAGAGGCCGCTGTATCTGATCTTACTCACGAAGCACAATAATATGGACAAGGGAGAAAAACATCAATGAAATATGTTGCATAAAACCATTTTTGTAGATTTATCAGTTCTATTTAATCCTGCGCAAATCTGAAAACGTCCCTTCTTATGTAGGAGAAGTGCAGATACTGAGTGTGTAGAACTTTCATAGGTACGTTTATCACATTTACTATTTCTTGTCAAATACTTACTTAATTTTGTGAGATCTAAGTAAATATATTATATAATAAAAATTAATATATATATATATATATATATATATATATATATATATATATATATATATATATATATATATATATATATATATATATATATATATATATGTGTGTGTGTGTGTATACACTGTGTGTGTGTGCTTGGTAATACCCCACTATAGTATATTCACATAAAACTTTAATATGCCGAGTGTCTCTTCTTGATTTAATTTCCAGGCTTGAATTTGTCTATGCAAGAAAGACAGAATAAAATGTTGGTTTCAGTTCAAATATTTTTGTCAGATGTTTTATTTATATTGTTCTTATCTTATATATTTGCTGAGGATAGATGTAAAATGAAAGTTTCACTTTTCACGTTTCTTTTATGGCTCTGATAAAGTGTATTTTTCCTAAAATCTTAAATTATGGAAGAAGTAAGTAGTAATTTTGGAATATAGTTCCATAAAACAATGACTTATAAAACTCAGCAATACGTTGCAGATTTAAGGTTTTTAAATCCTGGCACTTACTTTACGACAAGCATATTTGTTTTGCTTTCGAAACAATTTGGATATATCTAGCAGGAGCAAATCGATGAAATGATTATATTATACCATGATTGAGAAAATATTCCAATAAACGAAAAAAGTGTGTTGTAAATAATGAGGCAGATAATATATAAATACATATAATCCTTTTTACTGTTCACATGTTTGAAAACAGATATAAAACTGGAAGAAAAATTGTGGCTATGGTATAAAGTTAGAAGCTGAAAATCTTTTTAAAAATACTTTCCAAGCTAGCTCACATAATGTACGGAGGTTTTGAGAAGACATATCTGTAGAAACATTCTGGTATTCTGAAATAAGCTACATTTCTGTGCTTTATTTGCAAAACTAGTCTTTATATGTCATTAAAATAAATCAATACGGACATTTACTGACGTGAGATTGTAGAGTAGCAGAAGCAAAATAAAGTGCAAATTTAAAAACTGGTGCAAATACATCTCATATTAACTATGTCTGTCTCTTTCTCTCTTTGTCTCTGTCTGTCTCTCTCTTTATCTCTGTATGTCTTTCTGTCTGTCTGTCTGTCTGTCTCTCTCTCAAGAAGTGATATCGGCGAAATGGGAGGCAATAATAAGGAGTACTGGTGAATTAATAAGTAGCGCTTATTTCTCCCACAATTTGCTTTGTCAGCATACATTTGAGTCCATCGCCATAAAACATTTCTGGCATAACGCAAGTGGATATCTTCTAATTGATTTTCTTTATAATGCCACGATTTTTGTCTCAATTTGTGTTCATAACTCCACGATTATGACCATTAATATCAACTCGAGATTTCAGATAATAGAATATTCACGAAGAAATAAAACGTTTCCAGCATAGAAGGCACGATGGTTAACTTCACAATTTTATTATGAATAACCGGTTTAAAATATTTTTATATGAAACATATTAGCGGTAATTTTATGACTTTGCAGGATATCCAATTTTTCTCAGTGATTGTTGAAATTATGTATAATTTTCAACAATCATTATTCTGCAACATAAAGGATTAAGCCTAGTTGTCAAGAAAGATAACAATGTGCCTATGTCAATGATGTAGTGAAGTCTTTGCTTTCTATATGTTCAAAAGATCTGAATTAAAAGTTCAAATTATATATATATATATATATATATATATATATATATAATATATATATATATATATATATATATATATATATATATATATATATATATATATCTACATATATATAAATAGATATATATATATATATATATATATATATATATATATATATATATATATATATATATATATATATATAGATATATATATATATATATATATATATATATATATATATATATATATATATATATATATATATATATATATATATATATATATATATATATATATGTATATATATATATATATATATATATATATATATATATATATATATATATATATATATATATATATATATATATATATATATATATAGATATAGATATATATATATATATATATATATATATATATATATCTATATATATATATATATATATATATATATATATATATATATATATATATATATATATATATATATATATAGATTTATATATTTATTTTTGTCATAGGTTGACATTGCCGGAGTGGGAGTGGGAGATAAACGCTCCACTCTTCCAGAAACGCCCCATACCACTTGCGTCTCTAATCGTCTCTGTCAACTATAATCCATCTCCTGACATTCGTGATTGGTTTATTTTTTACTTCCAGCGGACAATGTTTTCAAAAACAGGAAAATGGGTGAAGGTGGGTATTTAGCGCCTTAAAACCCCTAGCTTCGGGTATATTGGGCTCGCAAACCTTGGATGGTAGCTCATCTAGGAGAAGGCAAACTCCGATCCCAAACCGCCGCTATGTTGCGGCTATACGCACTCATGTTGTAACAGCATTCGTCGTTCCCTTCGGTCCACCAGTCATGTGAAAAGTTGGATCTTCTGCAGGGGCAACAGTTGCTTCTCCATGTTACCCGGCCCAGGTTTCGTAGATCCACTGGAGAGTAAGCCATAGCTCGATTGGCAAAGAACTTGGCGCCAGAGGTTGCTTTCGAATGTGGAAGAGAACGCCATGTCTGATTGGACAGCTACCATCTGTCTCAGGCTGAGCAGCCCCAGTCATTAAGGTGCTGACCAATCTGGAAGTTGTTGAGAACTTCACATGCCATAAATCCACCATTTCCAGTAGCTCGCTCTCCACTGATGGTGAGATGAACGGCAGGATTGCTAAATCAGCAGCTGTTATGACCAGGCAGAACCAGATTGTCTGGAACAACCCCAACTTCAATGAGAAGATAAAACTACGCGTCTATCAGGTCTGCCTGCTCAGCACACTCCTATACAGCAGTGAGTTATAGATTACGTACGAGAGTCACGATAGGAAACTCCATTGCTTTCACCTGCGATGCCTGAGTCGCATTCCGCATATCAAGCGGCAGGACAAAGTACTCAATACAGAGATTCTAGAACGCGCCAGCATAAACATCGTGTTCTCCATTCTCAGTTAGAGGCGCTTTCACTGGCTCGGCCACGTCATGAGATTGGACACAGGCCGCAATCCTAAGGACCTGCTATACAGAAGCCTAGCAGAAGGCGCACAAAAGATTTGTCGGCCACGTCAGCTTTAAAAAAGATGTTTCAAGAAGTATGTGAAGACGGCCAACATTAACGTCAACGACTGGGAGAGCTGTTCTGGCATTCTGCTGTCAGATATGGAGGTCAGAATGTCGAGGAATCGAGAAACACAAACTTCGCAGCAAAGAGAGACAGGAAGAAGTCGAATCAAATACAGCCTCAACAAGCATCGACGTTCACCTGCAGCAAGTGCAATAGAGATTGTCGTTCAAGGGTCGGACTCTTCAGCCACTCGCGAATGTGCATATAGGACACCCAACCGAATCTACACCATAATCGCCACGAAGATGATATATATATATATATATATATATATATATATATATATATATATATATATATATATATATATATATATATATATATATATATATATATATATATATTTATATATATATGCCTGTGTTTGTGCAATGTGTTTAGTTAATTTAAAATATACGAATAGTAGACAAAGCCATCCGAAGGATGATGAGCAGCGTAAATGAAGGCTTATATGTTCATTGATTCATGATATACATGACAGTGTGTATCATTGCATATGAGATATACTACTTATTGTCCTTGTTTAATCCTTTCCTGACAATGTGTTACATGCTAAAATCATAACAAGTGTATACTTCTTTCTAGTTATATTTTATTACTTTAAACTTTACCTATGCATACAAGTGCTAATATTACTGAGACATGATTTATATAAAAGGTACAAAATATCCGACATATTATGATAAATCGCTACGCCTTTGTGTTAAGTCCATTGTATGTATTTTGTTACCTTCCAAAGCAAATAAAAGATAACTAATTTTTTTTCTTACTCTTTACTTTAGACAACTATTGACACATATACGCATAAAATATTTATCCAATATATGCCATATTGTGAAAGTAAAGATTTAAAAGAAAGTATCATTTAATCTTGTAGATGGCGTTTTACCTGCATATTGGCATCTACTTGCTTGTCTTACCAGCAGCTATTGTTGGTTTGCCCAGCCAAGATATAAATATTGATCATAACATTCTGGAAGCAGAGCCTGAGGCCAAACTTCTATCAAGACTTCTGGAGGCACAGAGGCAGAAAATGGTGGCCCCGGAAGCAGCAGATATGGTGAATGTCTAAGATGATATATATATATATATATATATATATATATATATATATATATATATATATATATATATATATATATATATATATATATATATATATATATATACTTTATCATAAAATATGTTGCTTTTTTAAATTATTCGCTAAACAGACTTTGTATTCGAGATATTTGTGAATTGCTAACGAGGTTTTTTGATGTAAATGTTGAATTACACTTCGAAATATCAATAATGTTAGAAGGTTTGATATTTTTCACGAAGTTATGCATATCCTCTACCTAACAAATTGTTGTGTAAGTGTATCCTAAAATAGAGAGCATATCCAAAATGTTTTAATCGTAAACTGTTATTTCTTAGTGAGTCTATTTAAGAATCTACTCAGGCGAGATAGAAAACATGCAACTTTGAACCTTCTACTCTGGATTACAAAAACCTTAAACAATTTTGAAAAAGCATAAATGTTATATGACATGTATTTTCGGCATGCATCAATATAAAATTTTAATGGTTGACATGGAGATTCGGTTAGCATATTATAATCTTAATATTCACCAACGCAGGTCATCCTTATACTTGGATTTTAGAAATGTCGCAAGAAAACATGTTGTTTTTTTTAAACTCAGTTTACTAAAGAATAATAACTTTAATATAAGGAAAAGAAAGAAGGAAAAGAGACTGTCGAGAAAATTGATGTTGACAAAACCAAAATCGACATCACTGTTGGAAATGAACTTGTTGAGCGGCACATTCAGGATTGTAAAAAGGTAAGGCTTCAACCTTTGTCATGTTTTATTTGTGTTGTTTTGACATTAGTATAACAGAATATAACGTTGTATGTAATCTTACATATAATGTAAATTCACATTAGTTTGAACAGGTGTTAAAATTATAGGAAGATTTTGAAGCTTATGAGATAGGAATTCCACATAAAAAGAAGGCGTAAAAATATATTTTACTATGAAAGAATTATACTCCTAAGAATTAACATTTCGTGACAAACTTGTTTTCTTTAGCACTAAAAAACATGTACAGAAGAAAAATCTCATATTACGAATACATAGATAGCATAATATGTCGCCTTTAATTTGGATGGTTGTACATTAATATGTAGTTGTGAAAAATGCTAGGGCTCTCTGGGCGCAAGAATGGTCTAAACTGCTCACCGGACCGGACACTGCCATTTCAACTCCCTTTATGCAGGGCTTGGTCAATGCCGGTAGGTGAGAAAGCTTGGCATAATGGTCAACATGTACAGACAAAAACAATTAAAAACGATAAGGATAAGATATGAAACATACCACTATTGACTATCAAGAAACAAATACGTTATATCTTTGGATAATTAAACGAAAACACATAAATATGATTGACAATCAATTAAAAATCAGTATTCCTTAACATAATCTCTTAGCGAACTCGTGTCAGTTTCCAGCTAGATATATCCTAAATATTTGCAATGGGTTATGTGTGTATTAATATAATAATAATAATTTTGTTGTTGTGGACATATATACATTTACAGCAAGAGATAGGCTATACAAGGTGAAAAGTAAATCGGGTAAAGAAAGAACCCAAAATAAATTTGGGAAGAACCACCAACCCACTTGAAGCAACTCTTATACCCTCATAGGCTGAGTCAGAGACTAAATAATAATAATAATAATAATAATAATAATAATAATAATAATAATAATAATAATAATAATAATAATAATAATAATAATAATAATATTGATTTGACGAGGACAACACACGTGTTCACGACGGACGCATGTCATGTGTTATCAACATCTTAACAGGCTATGTATATAAAAATTGTTAGTAAGTAACCAATTATGCATTTGCACATCCTCGCTCATATAGATTATAAATATATATATATATATATATATATATATATATATATATATATATATATATATATATATATATATATATATATATATATATAGTTCAACATGTACAGAATTAAACATAGACATATACAATGCACAGGTACACCCATTTTAACATGTCAGAAGTCATGAACTTTTATGTAGAAGAAACAAACTTTATCTGAGGTTTTTGCTACAATGATAACGTTCTGTTCTTTGTTTATTTAATTCATGATTTTAGATAATCAGAATATAATTATGTTAATGCGGTTTTGAATGAAGCAAAATAATTTAAATTACATTGCGTAAAGTGTTCCAATGGTAGTATCTGCTAGATTGAAAAGATATAACTCATTGATTATCGACTACATTAATAATGGTAGATCTGAGATGACACTCAATTTTTGAAGTCTTTAAAAATCAGTTTGGTTAGAGAGAAAATCTGGGCATATATATATATATATATATATATATATATATATATATATATATATATATATATATATATATATATATATATATAGAGAGAGAGAGAGAGAGAGAGAGAGAGAGACAGAGAGAGAGAGAGAGAGAGAGAGAGAGAGAGAGAGAGAGAGAGAGAGAGAGAGAGAGAGAGAGAGAGAGAGAGAGAGAGAGAGAGAGAGAGAGAGAGAGAGAGAGAGAGAGATTTATGTGTTATACATGGCCTTACATAATGAGATCTTTTTGTTTTGGTATTTGTAGTGCTTGTAGACGTGAAAATACAAACGTCGGCTTAGAAAGTTGTAGAAATCTTTTGTACAGCCATGTTTTGAACTGTATCAGCTCTAGATTATAATTTAATACGGTATGTTACGGTTTATAGTCATTGGTAGCACATATCCATACAAATTAATTTCAGGAGACTGGGGAAGTAGAAACTAAGATGGCAATTTTAAGACTAATTGGTTTCATGATAATTGCATAAAAGTAATTGACAGATGGCTTCCAGCTGAGATATAAAGATGATACGGGCTGATACGTTTAGAGATTTATGTTATACATGGGCTTACAGAATGAGACCTTTTTGGTTGGTATTTTGTAGCTATAGTATACATGAAAATACAACCGTCGACTTAGAAAGCTTTATAAATCTTTTGTACAGCAGTGTTCTGAACTGTATAAGTTCATTAATATAGTTTGATTTGCCCCATGCATGCTACAGTTGTAATCATTGTTAGCATATAGCCAGACAAATCACGTTCTGGGGACTGGGGAAGTTGTTAATTTTAAGAGTAATTGTTTTCATGACAACTGAATAAAAGCGATTGACGTATGACGTCCAGCTGAGATATTGAACAATGTAGGTACATACAAATTTTTCTTTCTTTTATAATTTTAATCCCTATACAATCTTGAATAATATTGGATAAGAAGTATATCCAACTCAGTGGATGGTCACTGTCTAGTTTTTTTTTGGTCTCACTGTTTTTTGGTTACAAAATTCTGATTTGAATAGAGTTTTTTGATGGAGTTGAGAGATTTATCCAATATATGCAATAAAAAGTACCCGACGAACAGACTAGTTTTAGAGTGTACTGATTGCAAAGCTACAAAATAGACAAAAGATGCTTTAATATTGATTTTGAAGGGCCAACACAAAGAAAAGCATATTTATCCTTACAAAAAAAAACTGTTATCTGTTAGCGATATATAATGTGAACGAATAAATGACAACTGTAATGGACAAAAAGCATCCATAGTGATCATTTTTCTAATGCGCACAAATAGTCAGCAAATTATAATGCTATTAAGAAAAGACAATAAATAGAGGTTATCCCAGTAACTTCACTGAATCCAGTCCTGTCATCAATATTTTCCTCGGAAACCTGATTGTGATTTATGGTGGTGTTCGTTATTTGTCAAGGTCTTCGAAAATATCCTTCCTGAGATATTTCTTTAATATATGTTTGAATAATGAGAGAACAAATACGGATGATAGATGTGTCTTTCTTCATTTCCTTTATAAATTAGAATACCTTGGCCAATTTCAACCAATGTGGATTTCTTTTTAGGAATTGATAGAGTACTTTAGTTACTTCTTTCAATGAATCAGTCAGAAGTTTCCGATTTTGGGAGTTAATTTTATTTCAATGTGTATATCCTTCTTCTTCTGGTCTCATCCTTGTCATAATGCTTTTGGCGTAGAGCGTTGCAAGGTGTGCTTCCTGTCAAGAAATAAATAAGAGGCCGATTATGTTGTCATATTCTTTTTTCTCAGTATGTATGTATGTATGTATGTATGTATGTATGTATGTATGTATGTATGTATGTATGTATGTATGTATGTATGTATGTATGTATGTATGTATGTATGTATGTATGT
>JAEAOA010001440.1:1737500-1765000 GCA_016746295.1 Potamilus streckersoni
AAGTTGCTGCACCTGAACTGTTTGATATAAGTGTTCCAAGAAATCTTAAACCAATCATCTTAATATTGAATGCTGCTTCATTTGTAAAGAGTATACTGGTTATATGATACATGAAGTAAATGCAATATGAATAAAATGTTGCTTGGTGAAAAATACATGGATTAATTAATTCTGGATTGAAAATAACAGATCAAGTTCACATCATTCAGAGTAAATGTGATACTCATTTATAGACATGCTTGTTATCAAATTTGGATTATGAAGAAGACAATATATTACTCTGCTTAGAAATGACCTTAATTGCTATTCATGCATTGTATGGCATCGTATGCTTATCAATGATTTTAAATAGTATGTTTTAACCACAAAGTTTACATATTTTTTTTAACAATTGCTTCCTGGAAATTCACAAAACATGTTACAAATACAAGTTGGTCAGTCAGAGTTGAAACGGATACAGGAATGTTTCCAATTAACAATTTGAATTTTTTACTCTCTCAATCCCTCTTTCAACATGTATGCGTGCTTGGCAATAAGTTTTGTTTTTAACTCTTCCTGAGCACTGAAATTTTTAAAATTTCCCAGAAAAGTTGGAATATTTAATCAAACTTGTCGTGTTTTTAGGATATCTTCAATAGCAAATCCCCTGTCAGCTAAAATAAGGTGTCCATGGTTAACAAAATCTAAAATCCCACTCTGTTCAATGACGGCCATAATGCTGACTCCTCCCTCAAACAAGTCTGAAACAAATACAACTGCTTTATTAGGTGTTACTCCTTTGAGACTTTTCTATGTAAGGTGGGTTTTGTATGCAGATTACAAATTGTTTTGACGAAGAAAGTAACTTGGCATCTGAACATAAAATTCAGTGTAGTCATTTATACAACGGATATTGTTAAATGTTCTAAAAGAAGAATTAGTTTGCCCTAAAATGCTAGTGTCCTGGGAACATCATCTGGCGATAGTCAGTTAAGTATAATACAACAGCTTTATCCATGTTGTGAAAATTATGCTAACTGCTGAGGCTACAAGTCCCCAAAAATGTATGAGAGTATTAACTCTCTAAGACTTCCCCGTGTAAGAAAAAAGCTCATCTTATGGTTCAAGTTTCCTTATTCCCTTTTTAATATTTTCCTTGGTAGTTTCACTATTCCAATATGTCAATCTGTATACATTGTCATCTATATATTTAAATAGAGCTAAAAAATGAGCATACTGCAATCCTGTAAAACGTTTCAGTTTTTCACCATCGCTTTTTATACTATTTAAGAATAAAGAGGTAGTGTCTGATAAAACATTGCAGCCATCATTTTTCTTCTCCTCTGATTTTATTGTATTTCTCAAAATCATGTTTTAATGTTTGCATTCAGAAATGCCTTCTCATATATTGTGTGAACCTCTTAAAATTTCCTGCTAACACTTTCTGTTGTATTGCTTTTTCTTGTTGGCTATCCATGAGGTCATTTGCACTGGCCTGGATAAAACAAAACAAAATGGAAATTATATAATTTGTTTATACATATTGTTTATCAAATTCTATTTTGAAGCAAGTATGATTTTTAAAATAAAAACCTAACTTGTTTGTGCAAGTTAGTTGTGCTAGTAATTCCATAGAACTCTTTTGCAATGAAACAAGATCTAGCGTAGTAATCAATTACTTAGTCTCCCTTCTCTAGTTACCATGTCAAGTGACAATGTTTGCCCATTATAATACAACACAAGTTTCTTCACATATTTATATTTTGTTAGTTCAAATTCAAATAAATGTCATCTTGACTATCCCAGTCCATTATCTTCATATATTTGTTTATACATATATTATCTTATTATTATCTTCCATAACTCCTATCTGGTCCCTCTTACGAAGGTACACTGAAACTACTTGGAAACCTTACAAGTACATCAAGCTGAAAGAAATGTTCAGATTGAAAAAAAATTAATTTCGTTTTGCAGGCAAAAGCTACAATATCCTAACTCTGATTCAATAGGAGAATTAGTTACAGAGTCAAAGTTGTAACTTTGCATAACTCTAGTAGACCGTCCAAAGCTGATGTCACATTTTTGTTCTTCAATTTCACCGGGTTGTTTCTTTGATTGGTTCTTTTCTTATCATCTGAAAGCGCTTCACCTGAAAAGAACAAATGCAAATAAAAATTAGGAACGTGTTTTTCATGTATTTATCATGCCAATTCTCGGCTTGTTAATATTACTAGACTTTCCAAAACACACGTTAATAATTCACCGGAAAGAGATAATTTTTATTGCCTTTAAATAAAAATACATAATGGTATGACCAAGAAATGTGAACTAATATTATACACTTGCTTGGTCTAATTGTAAGAATCACGTCCTCGCACGTTATGAAACCATGTTCAAATCCCACAATACGCTACTACTTTTCTCCCTACGTTTTATCGGCTTTCGAAACGGGATGAAAAACACACCTTTCATTTCATCGGTGTCTGTATCTATAGTCACTGTTACAAGTTTCGAAACAAAGATGTTTAGCTCCTTCTGATTTGTTTATTTTTTTTTACTTTCTTGGAATATATGTCAATGTTTTAGAATCGTTTCATGCAACATGCATCATGTTCATACAAACGGCAGATTACCATATAACTTAGATGACATCTAGGGATTTGAACCATGACATGATTCTCAAACTACATTTCCGGTCAATAAATAGCTCTGTTGGTTTTTGCTATTAAAGAGTGTGTCATTCCACAAACGCAAAACTAATGAGTCATTTGCTTACTGGATTAAAGTCTAGTTGCTATCGATAATGTGTACGAAGGCCACACTTATTGATCCTTTTTCATTGGATCTAGAAGTTTAATTTACATCATAGAGTTTATCAAGTACAGAGTTATCATTTAACCGCTGATGTAATGTTTATGGCCTTGCAATGAGCTCCTTTTAGCATGATAAAGTTCATGAATAAATTCTAGATAATGTCGCTAAGATCAAAGCTTCTCTGTGCGTTTAACTCAGCAAAGATTTCGTTAGCATCCAAATCATAAGCTGTTTGATGTACCCATTACGATATTTCCTCTCACATTCTAATACCTTCGCCATTATATAATGTTTTATTGTGTATTGATTTAATTTTCATACACTGTGCACTCAGAACATTTTAAAAAAACGAGATTGCCATAGATGCTCGTGGGATATAAAATTCGTTGGATTTCCAAGGACGCCGCATATTTCATGCATGTGGATTGGTTGATCATCGGGGCGTCACAAATCTAGTTAAGGAATTACTCCTGCTCACAAGATAAACAGATAGAAAACGCTTGGTTGGTTCCCTTTTGCTGCATGCAAATAATAGGAAATCGCAGTGTAAAATTAAATTAGGCTGCGAGGATGAATAATTTCAATATGTCATGCAATGGTTACCGACTAGAAAATGTGCAAGCTAATCAGTATTCAATAGTATCTCATTTTTACTAACTTCCAAAATATGATGGAAAATCAATGTTGCATACACAAAATTGTAAGATTGATTGGCAAGGTATGCCAATACTACGTCTGAGTAGTGGTAGGAAGTTTAAGTCTATTTTGTGTGCAATAACCACATTTTCGACATTTTCATGAGTTCCTATTTAGCACCTAATGTCACTTTGCCGTATATGAATCTTCGTGGATTAAATGCAACCAGTTGGTTGTCTTCAAATCCCTGTTTTGAGGGAATATCGTCAAAACATTATGTAGGGGACAAATCACGCCTCTGGTTGGATAAACTGCGTCTGTAAAAAGGGGTTGTTATGTAACGACATTTTCATGTGTGTATGTGTGCGTGTGTGTGTGTGATTTGAATGTACAACGCAGCTTTATCAATTGTGCAGTCAAATCTCTAGGATGTATGCAGTATGTAAGTTTATAGTGATATCTAGCAGTGGGTCGTCATGCCACAAACATGTAGTATGATATCCTACCCAGTCACAGTATCCTGAACCTCATAATGCTGAGCACCTAGCCAAGGCAGCTGTTATTACCACTTTCATAGTCTTTTGGTATGCCTTGGCCTGGGTTCGAACCCGCTACCTCCCGAAAACCACTTAGGCCACCGGACCGGCCGACATTTGTGTGTGTTAGTATTTAGTACTTAATGTCACTTTGCCGGATATTTTTCTTATTGGATCAAATGCAACCCGTCGGATGTCTTCAGGTCGATGTTTTGATTAATATCGTCGCCACATTAACTAGGGAACATATCACTCCCTCTGGTTGAATAAACTGTCTGTAAGCGAGGATTGTTACGTAGCGAATACCTCGTAACTAGAGCCATGTGTTTTCAGGTTTGTCTGATTTCACGATCTAACAACATTTTTGATCTTATTCTATTTTTGTTATTGAAATGAGACAATAAATCAATATTGTTTTTATTAGAAACATGTCTAAAGATATATAGTAGAATGTGAAATCTGTACACAGACCTGCAAATTGAAATTATCCTTCACAATGAGGGTTTCATTTATACCGCCTACTTTTAATTTTGTAATGACATTACCTTAACTATTCTGTTCAATTTATCAGCTCAAAGTATTATTTATTTTTTTTATCTTGCATCTCAATGCCGTGTATTCTTCCCTTATAGTCATCATTTTCCCGCATCAATAAATATTTTGCAATTTTAATGAAATCCAACAATAATAATCTTTGGAAAGTTAATATATGACACTACTGATTTAGTTGTAAGGGCATATAAGTTAATTTACATTAAACAATTTACATATGCACAGGCTCCTGATTTTCAGTCAGTCTACATTAGATAATGTAATTGTTAATCAACAAAAGTCACAAGCGTCTGACAATTTACTGAAAGAACACTTCCAGTTTCTAAAAAAATGAAATACATTTCACTTATTTTTATGAAACAAAAGACGCCCCCTAATAAATTCTATGGAACTGTGCTTCTTGTATTTGGAATTCTTTTAAAGTATATAATAATTACGCTCCAAAATACATTCAACATTTTGTCTATGCATGCTGTCGATTCAGAATGACGCATGAAATGATATCGGACTTTATTTTATTTTTTTAGAAACATCTTCGAAGAGAGGACTGAATGTGAGCAAAAAGTGGTGTACATCATGTGCCTTCGAATGCAATGGCTGGTGGAATTGTCCCTTTGTATGCCGTTCTTGCTAATAACGATATCATCCAAAGACTGTCTTCGTTATGCCGAACCTTACTAGATATAAATTCCAGAATAAAAGCAATATCATATTGTTTGAGAATAAGATTTACTATAAATCCTGTCTTTTGTCTAAAGACTGTAATACTTTGATCTCGAGAACTTAATTTTATTTTAAACATAGCGATCATTACTGAAATACGTGTCTTTCAAAAATAGATGCTATATACGAAGATGGACACAAAAGCAAATGCAAAAACTATATGAAATAATAATAATAATAATAGTAATAATAATAATAATAATAATAATAATAATAATAATAATAATAATAATAATAATAATAATAAGTATTATTTTAATAATAATAATAATAACAATAATAATAATAATAAGTATAATAATAATAATAATAATAATAATAATAATAATAATATTATTATTATTATTATTATTAATATTATTATTAATATTATTATTATATTATATTATATTATTATTATTATTATTATTATTATTATTATTATTATTATTATTATTATTATTAATATTATTATTATTATTATTATTATTATTATTATTATTATTATTATTATTATTATTATTATTATTATTATTATTATTATTATTATTATTGTCTCAATCAGTTGTAATCTAAATAGCAAGGCTGGCCATGATGTCGCTTATAGCTGATTTTTAAAATAATGACCATTGTTAATTGTACCGTTAGTATTATATTTTTGTTATAATCAGTGGCATAATTATTTCATCTGAAATACAATTTAAAAAATTACATATATGCAAGAAATTAAATTACTCATCTTTAAATTGATTGTTTAGTGGACTGAAATCGAATGGCATACATAAAAGATATAACGAGATTAAATTATACTCTAAAAATTGAATTTGTTTTAACCGACAAATATGGAGTTAGCAGACTAACATGGAATTTAAAAATAAACAAGCATCCCAAAAGTTTTTTCTCTTGTTTCTTTCCTCATAGTCCATATGTCTTATTCTTCCCCTTCATTCCCCATCTATCCTAAAATATCAGAACTTACAATAACATCTTTATTTTAAAAATTGTTGTGGTAGAATAAAAAATGTATTGATTATAATCCATCGAAAACCATGAAAATAAGCCAATGGTACAGGTACAGAAAAGAGTTTTGTAGGTCCTGAGGAATCTGTAGACAAGCAAAATATAGCGGTTATGTTGCATATGTTACCATATATTGTAAAACCTAGAATCCAAATGCCATTCAATAAGTCTGATATTTCACCAGCTGAATTCAAATGCAAATGAAGTAGATAATAATTTTTTGAATGCAAGAGATATGTAGTGATACACACACTCAGATTAACTCAGTTATACTAACAGTACTAAATAAAATGAGATAACAGTAGTAGTAGTAGGAATAATAGAAACAGAAATACTAATACTACTACCGCTACAACTACAACTGCTACTACTACTACTACTGCTACTACCACTACTACTACTAACACTATTACTACTACTACCACTATTATTACTTCTACTACTACTACTACTACTACCAATATTACTACTATTATTATTATTAATAATAATAATAATAATAATAATAATAATAATAATAATAATAATAATAATAATAATAATAATAATAACAATAATAATAATAATAATAATAATAATAATAATAATAATAATAATAATAATAATAATAATAATAATAATAATAATAATAATAATAATAATAATAATAATAATAATAATAATAATAATAATAATAATAATAATAATAATAATAATCATATAGTAGTATCAATGTTATTGTTTATCATTACAGTCGACGCTAATCACTTTAGTTTTCCAAATTACAGAAGTTTGCGCTCTGGTTCTCAGTTCTAGGTATAAGAGAATTAAATAAGCCTCAGTTAAACTACAATTATGCCAGGTTAACACTTTTAACAGTGGGAGATATGCTATGGTTAGAAATGGTCGTAGCTGGTATTGTAGATTCTAAAACGTACTAATATAAAGGAACATAAATTGGCATCTGATATACAGAATAAATTTAAAGGTGATGGAAAAATATAAGAAAAGGTAATCTGGTTGTCAAGATTCTTCCTTAATTTGATACTTTACGAACGTTAAATTTGGTGAATATGAAGTATAAAAAGTATCCTTTCATTTTGGACAAGACATTTTCATTCTATGAATCTGATGTATCTGAAAATTATACTTGGAACAGTCATCAGTCAAGACAGAATCGGCTGATATGGGAGGAGATTCGTGATTTTATCAAGTCTAACAACAAGTTGAAATATGTAACATAATACCTCTCTCAAACAAGCGAGCAAACTAGCATTTTAATACCAACACGTAAAGATCATTTGACTTATTATTCATGTATCTGGAGAAAAATCAAAATACGATTAAATGTTGTTTTCTTAAATCGGAAAAGTATTAGTTAAATTAAATTTTAATCCAATAAAAGTACTTAATCAATGTCAATTACCATAGTAGTAAGCCTATAGGTAAGTTCCTGCCCAAAGAACTTTTCCAACCCCAATACAAATATAAATCACCATCTCAGAGACCCCAGACCTTATCCCAAAACGTTTATTTCCAAAATCAGCGAGCTGGTTCTGGTCCAAGGACCTTTTTAAACCCTCAGAGACCGTAAAACTATCAAACTTTAATTGTTCATACCTTTTTCATACCTACTGACTCTCGTGGGTAGGATATCCGTCAGTATACTGTCCATAGTATGAAACTCGCGTATTATATCATCTATATCATATTTTATACCACGCAAATAAAATAGTATCTGATCAACTAATTTGGTAGATATGATACTAGCCGTTATGCAAGCATTTTATTTAGTCGCTTGTCAAGGTTTGATTTTTTTTTACACGCTGATGCAAGAGAAGTACCAACGCCGGATATGATCAACAAAAGCGGATTTAATGATGCTCCGCTTGAAATTATACCAGATACAGTCATCAACAACGGTAAACATGATATTACTCATAGTATATTGTTAAAGTATTTGTAACATGTTTCCACGCAAGAAAGTGTTTTATGATAATATTTGTAATACATCATTAGCGCGTCCACATCTTCTTTTGGAATTTTATCAGAAAAGTGATTAAAATCGACTATACATTTTTCATTATGTAATATAGATTTGACTATGTGATTAATTGCGGTCTTTTGCAACATATTCCAGACACCACCAATCATAAGCTGCAGTCGATATTTATTAGTTGCTTCCAGTACAAACGTTTATTCGGCGTCTTTATTTAACACTAAAGATAAACTCCAGAAAAAAAATCATCTGTCGAATGATGCCATAGATATTTGGTAAAAACCCCTAACGTTGCAGAACTAAACACAGACACACTATACAAACCATTGACCTCCGCGGTGTGTGTGATAGTGTTATTTTGCTGTGACCATGTTGCTGATTTTGTTGCTACTGTGTATACAACATTTTTAATTTGTGCGTATATTTAATCAGATTCGTTTTTGTAACGATATTAGGGATTCCACGGACAATATCTAACGTTTAGTTTTGTGTTACTGTCGGCGAGTTTAATATCAACAGATGGTGGATTTCCCAAAAAATCGTAGGTAGTTTTGTTCAGGTTTCTGCCGAAGTTCATAAGCAGTTGTACGTGATTATTATAAATGGTATTTAATATGGTCATTTCATCATTGATTGTTTTTAGCGAAATTGTTATTGGAACTTCCTTATAATCGACATATTTCTTCGTTGCAGGATCCAAATCAGACTCTGGCTTTCCAAGACTATTGATGCCAAATATTATTCATGTTGAGAAATGCACACATTATACCACTGCGCACTAATACGTAATTAGATTCTTGATCATCAATGTATTATTTTTGTGTTGCGGCATCATTATCTGTGGTTGGGTCTCCAAGGTATGTATTTCTATTTTTGCTTCATGATGATGTTACCGGTAAATATAACACCAGCTCGCCCGATATAATCGTTAACCGACCTACCAGAATCTTGTATTTTACCTTGATCGGAAAAAGTAAGGATATGATAAACAAACCCAGTAGGATTTCTTACAAGTATATCTGACAGTTGTACATTACTTGTCTTTAATAGTCTTTGCTCGTTTTGGAAAACAACAGCTTCATTTTCATGTACTCTTGTGTTATATAACAAATTACTGATATCATTTTAGAACTGATCAAAAGTGTTTGTGTTTATGTACACCTATGTACAAATTGTTAAAGTTGCATATGTAAATTTGAATTGCTGATGGTAGTTTATGAATTTGACAAGTAATTTATTCAGAGATGATATTATCGTTGTACAGTTTTGTGATCTAATGACTTTTTGATGACCTAAAAATGGGACAGTTTAAATATTTATAAAGGTGGATTTATTCCAGTGATGTTTCCTTACTCCAGATGACACTTGACTATCTATCTATCTATCTATCTATCTATCTATCTATCTATCTATCTATCTATCTATCTATCTATCTATCTATCTATCTATCTATCTATCTATCTTCTATCTATCTATCTATCTATCTATCTATCTATCTATCCATCTATCCATCTATCTATCTATCTATCTATCTATCTATCTATCTATCTATCTATCTATCTGTTGGCTTCTGTTAGTCTCGAGAGACGATGAAAATGCGCCCATGAAAGGTGTCCTAGTTTGTAGCTGTGCAGCGTCTTCTGTGACTATAAAGTGCCACACGGGAGTGGCAATCCTTGCTGCAGTTGCTACACTTGAAGTATGACTCGGGTCTTGGTTGGAACTGCATCCTTTTCCTCTGAAATCTTTTCTCATCAGCGAGCTGTCGTAACTTTACCTCGCTGGCTTTCAGACCTGTGTACAAAGCATGTCGCCAGCTGGAATTGTCGAGGGCAAGCTCTTCCCAGGTGTTGACCTCTATTCCAATAGCTTTCATATCCTGCTTGCAGACATCCTTGAAGCGAAGATGTGGCCGTCCTATTGATCGTCTGCCTGAGGCAAGCTTAGAGTAGAGAAGGTCTTTGGGGATCAGTCCATCATCCATTCGATGCACATGACCCAGCCATCTGATGCGACGTTGGCGGAGGAGTGTGACCATGCGGGGAATGTTGGCCTTTTGAAGAACCTCGTTGTTTGTCACATGATCGCTCCAGGTGATCCCAAGTATGTGACGGAGACAACGCATGTGAAAGGCGCTTAGTCGTTTCTACTGAGTGGCGTACAGGGTCCAAGTTTCGCTGGCATACAGAAGAGTGCTAAGCACGCAGGCACGGTACACGGTGATCTTAGTGTTTAATTTCAGCTTGTTGTTGTTCCACACTCTCTTCGACAATCTAGAGAGAGTTGTTGACGCCTTTCCAATCCGCTTGTTGAGCTCGGCATCGAGTGAGAGGTTGTTGGTGATGGTAGAGCCAAAGTAAGAAAACTCACTGACTACTTCTATTTTGTAGTTGTTAATGGTTATGCTGGGAGCGTCTGCGTCCTAAGCCATCACGTTGGTTTTCTTTAAGCTGATGGTCAGCCCGAATTCATCACATTCTTTAGCAAAGCGGTCCATCGGGCGTTGTAGTTCAGCTTCTGTATGAGTGACTATAGCAGCATCATCTGCAAAGAGCATGTCCCTAATGGTTGCTTTCCTTACTTTGCTCATTGCCTTCAGTCGTGCCAGGTTGAACAGTCTGCCGTCTAAACGCGTGTGCAGGTAGATCCCTTCTGTGGACGTCCCAAAGGCGTACTTAAGCAGGACAGCGAAGAAGATGCCAAAGAGCGTGGGGGCAAGGACACAGCCTTGTTTCACTCCGCTGTGGATATTGAATGGTTCGGACGATGAGCCATCATACTGCACTGTGCCTTTCATGTCTACATGGAAGGACTGGATCATGCTTAACAGCTTTGGAGGGCATCCAATCTTCGTCAGGATTTTGAAGAGTCCGTCTCTGCTGACCAGATCGAATGCTTTGGTGAGGTCTATAAAAGACAGGAAGAGGGGTCTGTGTTGTTCCTTGCATTTCTCCTGCAGTTGCCTGATGGAGAAGATCATGTCGATTGTGGACCTCTCTGCGCGGAACCCACACTGAGACTCTGGATACACTCTGTCGGCAAGCGTCTGCAATCTGTTCAGGATGACTCTAGCGAAGAGTTTACCCACGATGCTGAGAAGAGATTTGCCTCTGTAGTTGTTGCAGTCACTTCTGTCGCCCTTGTTCTTATACAGGGTTATTATGTTGGCGTCTCTCATGTCCTGAGGCACTGCACCTTCATCCCAGTACTGGCAGAGAAGATCATAAAGGTGTGTGAACAGCACACTGCCGCCACATTTGATGACTTCTGCTGGGATGCCATCCTTTCCTGGGGCTTTACCTGTGGTCATTTTCTCTAATGCTAGCTTTAGTTCTGTCACAGTAGGTTTCTCATCCAGTTTGGTCAAACAAGGAAGGTTTTCAATGGCGTTGAGGGCATTGTTGGTCACGTTATTCTCTCTGGAATACAGTTCGGAATAGTACTCAACCCAGCGCTCCATCTGTTTGTTCTTGTCATGAATGATATCTCCTGCAGAAGACTTTAGTGGAGCTATCACTTTCTTCGTTGGACCCATTGCTTTCTTTATGGCATTATACATGCCTCTGCTGTTTCCGTTGTCTACTGCTGACTGGATGCTCTGACAGAGTAGAAGCCAGTATTCATTAGCGCATTGCCGTGCTAACCTCTGCACTTTGCTTCTGATAGACCTATATGCATGTAGTGTCCTCAGGCAGGGAGAACGCTTGAATTCCAGGTGGGCACTGCGACGCTCTTCTATTGCTGGCATGAGTGTGGCGGAATTGGCGTCAAACCATTGTTCTTTGCCTGCTTCTTACCAAAGATTCTTGTGGCTGCACTGTACACAGTATCTATCTATCTATCTATCTATCTATCTATCTATCTATCTATCTATCTATCTATCTATCTATCTATCTATCTATCTATCTATCTATCTATCTATCTATCTATCTATCTATCTATCTATCTACCTACCTACCTACCTACCTACCTACCTACCTATCTATCTATCTATCTATCTATCTATCTATCTATCTATCTATCTATCTATCTATCTCTCACAAACACACACACACTCACACATGCAAACAAAAAACGAGAATGGTCGTGCACAAAGATTTAGAGTAAACAGTGTCAGGGAACAGATGAATGACAAATCTGTGTTAGTTTGATTTATAACGTAGCTTAAAAATTTTCCAGTGATATCGCTATTATATCTGCAGAGTGTTAGTCTGTAGTGTTGTCTAGCACATAGGACATCATGCCGCTGACATGTATCATCATGTTCCACACAGTCACATTGTTCTGACATAAGGCAGTCCAGCCCTAACATTAATGATGAGCGCCAAGCGAGGCAGCTGCCAGAACCATTTTTATAAATTTTTGATGAGACACGTCTGGTATTACAACTCGTGACCACAAACATGCGGGGCGGAAGCTCTAACCACTTAGGCCACTGAAGATTAATAATGGCAAATAAAAGCAAGCAGTTGAAGTGGAGTATTTAAAAACATTGCTTATGATCATTTTGAATCGAAAATCTCTGGATAGATTATACGAGAAAAAAGACAGACATAAAGAAATAAGTCGTATAATGCAATGTTATAGTCTGTTTCTTAGTTTACCTGTATGTAACTTAACAGATGGATTATATTCGTAATATAGTTGTATTTATTATGGAGGAAAAGGTGTTATGTTAAGTACTGTAAGATTTGTGTCAGATACAGGTTCACTTCTGAACCAGGTCGTCGCCTTGTACGGTAATATAATTTGTATAAAATAATCAAGTCGAGTTTACAGTACATAACCTCATTACGTACTTATTATATATGACTGCGTCATTTGTAGTATATGGATTCTGATATTATATTTTCAGCTGACTGATTGGTGATTGATTGATTGCAGGTGATAGTTGAATGGTGACTGGCGAATGCTAAGTGTAGTGCTTAAGTAATGAAAGATGGACGGAGTGATAGTTATGCTATATCGCCGTATATACGCCGTATTTATTTTGGTGCTAATTTGGGTTATGTTATACCTTGTGTGTTGCTGTACGGGTTAACGTTGGCCCGGAAAAATTCAAAGGCCATTACGTTGTGAAGAACCAAGGCTACGATAGAAGGAGATATTTTACGGATCTTTAGGCATACCAAGAGGGGCTGGCCGTTTGCGGTGGCTTCTTAGCCATTCAACAGAGCGTTGGGACTGAGAAGAACATTTGGATTTCCGCAAGATATGTCCCAACGTTTAATGTCATAATTCACTATGTGAGTAAAAGGTAGTCATATTGCATTAATGCAGTGAAATATATAAATTTCGTGTGGAAATTGTCACTGTTTAGTTGAATCATTTTTATCAATTATGTACTCACTTTGAATCATTAATCATCGTATCCTTTTGTTATTTAAGTGTTTGTTTCTTGCGTATCAGATCAGGTTTCATTTAAATCGCAAAAAAATATAAGGTTCGATTATATGTGGGTAAATATCCAATATCTGGACTTTATTAGCGCAGGAATAAAAAAGTGTCATTCATTCGTAAATAAAACCCCATCATAAAAGTTATCTGTTACAATCCGATTCCAAACCAATCATCTTGTTACAATTATCCTTTAGACTCTATTGGTAAAATGTTATTCACATACCCTAAAGCTTGCTTGTAGCCCTCAACTGATTCTAAACTTAAAAAGCATGTAGATATTTAAAACAACGCACATAAGATGCGTAAATCTAAAATTTAGGGATTGTTAAAAGTTTTTAAAATATGATAAGATAAGAAAATAAGAATTCTTTATTTCAAACTTATTTTATCTAAATTAAAATACGGATAAAAACTACATCACACATTTTTCTTGAAAATAGACTGGTCGAAGCAACTATTGCATTTTGATTCGAAACTCCAACAAATTGCCAGTGCTTGTGTTCCCATGACAATACTCAAATTTGTTACTTATAACTTAAGTAAGGAAATAAATAAATGTTGTGGATTCGTTTATATCCTTGATGTATTATGTTTTTGTAATCGATAAGGTGGTACAAGCAAACTGGATGGTGTGAGAAGACTACTGTCGTTCTAGTTCTAAGTCGACCACTTTCATGGGTCACTTCTATATTTAGAGCACCGTCATCTCATTGTTCAGAATATCATGAAACACGGTGAGAAAAAGAAATCAATAATACAAAAATCAGGTGACATTTGAATGTCATTTTGTAATAACACAGAGGAGAAATAGAAATTTATGACATGTTGCGGAATTGTGTTGCCCTTTTAGCGAGGGATATAAGAGGTGAAAAGATGACATGTTTGGTCCTGTATGTTTTGTTTTTGTCTGTTTGTTTTGCTATAAGGAAATATTACAAAATTTGAGATTTTTGACGAACATAATTTTACTGTATCATTAGTATTGTATTCAAGTGTACATATATTAATTTTTTCTATGTCAGTTATTTGATATGTTCATTGTAGCAGAAGCGACATGTTAGAGTAGCTTTTACTTCCCTGTTGTAGGGATGATAGGTACAATGAACAGAAAGGGACCCAAATGTTATCATTTTTCACATGCAAGAACCAAAACGATGTTCTTTTAAAAGGTTATTAACACATACAAATGTATTATGTCGAAATACGAATGTGATTGCCTTATTTGGATCAATGTCACCTTTAAAGTAGCTCCAATTTCAGCACAAAATAGTTATCTTATAGCTAAACGTGACTTCATGAGCATGTGCGTACGATGTCATATCAAATAACTTTTAAAAGAGCAATTGCAATTTTTAGGTTTTTACATGTTGATACATTCTCTGTCATGACATTATCATATCAATAATATTTATGAAAATGTTTGAATTTTTGGACCAAAAAGAAGACTTAAGAGTATCTGCCCATTACTTGTAAAGTTTTCACTTTCAAAATCATTTCAGTTGACAACGATTAGGGACAACATTATACCACACGATGGGCACACGTGGGTAATGGATGCTTCGCTGACGTTTGCATATGATGAAGTATATTTTTAAATGAGATATTAGGTTCATAAATACTGACGTTTAATTATATGGCCGTCAGTTCGAAAGGATATATTAGACATCTTGGCACAATAGAGTCTGAATCTCCATTTCTTTATATATATGTGGTTTGGGAAAAGTTGTCATGACATCATCGCATTACATCAGGTTATCCTCCAGGGGTACAAATCTGCAATCAATATAGCGGAGAATAAATATGACCACACTGTTACAAGTGTATTGAATTACGAGTCGAGCATGTAAATTAGCACAATATATTACAGTTTGATTTTACCATTTTCTTCGTTATTAATTTAGTCACAACCGTCATCATCATAATATTGGTGAAGCAAAATATCAGTAATGTACGGAATCGACCATATACTTTTTAGAGGCCTCTAGGCTATGTTTTGGAGAAATGAATGTGACCGTCAAAAAGGTTTATAAAAGCTAGTCTCGCTCCCATTTGTAAACATCTTAACCAGTCATTGTTTTGGGAATTTATTTAACTTGATATCAAGGAAGAAACCAGTATCTTCCTCTGATCATAAAATAGTCGGCTTCTAAGAATCTGTACTTTGTCATCATTGACTGTGTGCCTAATCCTTTATCACAGGTAATATTATATAAAAAGTAAGTAGAAACTATTTGAATATAATGCAATTCTTTGCAGATTACCAAATTGACTGGCGATTTATCAAGTGTTACTTTGATTTGTCAGTTTCGTGTGTAAGCTATCTGTTAATTTGAAATATGTTTGTTGACTTTACGGGTTAATGGATGAGGTAGGAGTTCGCGAAGCTTCATTATTGTTCCTCGTGGAAGATGGCATCCGATAACAAATCTCTAATGCCTGCATTAAATGGCAACATCGGGCTAATTTTCCACTGACATGGCATTTGCGCGTGTCGATATTATATTCAGTTTAAACTACATTTTTTTTTACTCTTCATCTGAGTTATACTTAATATTAAAAACAGTCCCATTCGACTGTCTATATTTCTGTTATGGACACATTTCTATCGAATTTAATTGATGTACCATTCTATTATTTTAGTGCATACATGCAGCTTCTTTAGCGCGACTGGCCAGATTGTACCCCTGGCAAAGACCTGGATGTAAACTGGTGACGTCATGTGTATCTTTTCCTAAAGCTTCCATTGCGCAAAAACAAATCCAATTTGACACAAGGGGATTTGTATAGAATGTTTGATGAATAAATTGCTTTTGTTGCCTTAGATAAAAAAGCATCTGTATTGGACATTGACAATTAGTTCAAGAAAGAAAATGATTGCAAACTAATCTGGTGTGTTTGAGATACAGTGAAGAGATGTATCTACGAAAATTTACAAACGTTTGAAAATATTAATTTCTATTAAGTATTGAGGTGATGGTATTATATATTTAAAAGGAATTCTAAAGTTTATTATGTATTTAATTATCGACTGTTGAATAGCGAATGTGCGCAAGAAAGTTCCAGCACTTTTTGAAAATTTTGGGTACTTTCTTGAATAATGTTTTTATCTCCACACGCTGTATACAGCACCCACAACAACAGTTCAGACTTTAATGTGATAGGGTGTTATGATTTGATTGGCTTTTTGTGTTCGTGGTATATAGAACAATGTACCGCAAACCACAGCCAAAAATCCCAACAATAAAACCACTACTAATTTGGGCAGCCGAGGGTGGTTATTACAATATTCGCAGAGAAAAGAATCATTAATAATATCAATTCTGACCTGAAGTACATTTGTCTTTGTGTTTTTGGTTTTCCTTTCTTACCATGTAGCATAAGAATTTTCTTCGGTTTTGAAACCGGCCATTTTGTAGCTTAATACATTTTAATAACCCTATCGTTATTGTTTTTCCTGAATAAAAAGAAACCATATCCACTTTTACAACATTGAAATCTGCATATGCAAAAAAAGAAAGAAAGAAGTAATTGATTTATAAGGGAAAAAATATTCACTTCTTTGGAAAATATTAAAACAACAATATAACGACAGACGCTAATAGTTGTTCTCATTTTTGTCGTCGAAAGTCCGTTGTGATATAGTACAGTAGGGGATATTTTGGAACTACCACGTATTTGATATAGTAAAGCTTGGGCGTGATTCATGATATATTTAAGAACTGAGTTCCATATTTTACAGGGTTCATGAAGTTACGGAGCCTTAAAATAGACTTAACAATGTATGAACGAAGCTACAGCCCATAATGTAAATACACATATGTGTTTGGTCAAAATGTACATAATATTCGTTCAATTCTTACGAATTGTACACATAAGCAACTCTACTAAGCAATGTAAGGAATTAACGGCGGATATAGGAGTGACACAATTTATGAATGGTCTGTTATAGATACATATTTTAGATATGTTTTCTCTGAGATCATTGTAAGCGTTACTTAATAATATAAACCGATGTTCACCATCTGCAAGTCTTTAGCCATTTTCCCAATATGTGCAGATTCTTTCAGATATATCTAAACCCATATATCGACCAGTCTCTGTTCCTAAATTATGACTGAAATATAAGAATAGTTTTTCAAACTATCTACGAGAATTTATGGATTTCCTCTAAATAAAACCTGTTCTAAGATATAAAAAAGATTTAAAACATCTGTAAACATCTTCGCGTTGAAACCATATCTCCATTTCGCCATTTTTGTGTCATAAAATCTTTATTTGTTTGTTAGAATATTCTAGGAACAAATTAATATCTCCAGTACTTTGCTCAATCCGAAAGAAAAAAGACAGGAGTATAGTAATTTGTTCACGATTGTTGCAAATTTATTATGCTATTCCTTTCATAATGATGCCTTACCATTTGAAAACAATTAAAGGATAACCTGTTTTGGTCCATGTGAATTAACCGTAACCATAATTTAGTACATTGCATTAGGCAGATTTCAATTAATTCGTCCTGTTGAATATCAAGAAACAAATTAACTATATCCTAGGATAAATAAAACGAAACAAAAAAGTTGCATAGATGATCAATTGATAAAATTCTAAATATGCATACCTAAACATACTTGCCTATGCAAGAAGCTCATGATATATTTCATGTCAGTAAATTAAGTTTATTGTAAGAGATAATTTAAAAGTGCTATACATGCTTGCCTGTAATAATAATAATAATAATAATAATAATAATAATAATAATAATAATAATAATAATAATAATAATAATAATAATAATAATAATAATAATAATAATATGTTTATAAATATGCATAAAGATATATTATTACAAATTATCTTCTATAAGCATACATTTAAGAATCAGTAGACAATTGAAAGGCTTAAATTATGGTCTTTCTCCAGTGCGTAATAAGTATATCATTGATTCCAATACTCCTCCATGCTTATTGCTCTGTCCAGTGCGTAAAAATGTATATCATTGATTCCAATACTCCTCCATGCTTATTGCTCTGTCCAGTGCGTAATAAGTATATCATTGATTCCAATACTCCTCCATGCTTATTGCTCTGTCCAGTGCGTAATAAGTATATCATTGATTCCAATACTCCTCCATGCTTATTGCTCTGTCCAGTGCGTAATAAGTATATCATTGAATCCAATACTCCTCCATGCTTATTGCTCCAAACGTCGTCAGCATTGCCATATTCTAAGGAATTGTTTCATTAATGTCAACAGTCTGGACAGGTTCTTTAATGAAGAGAATTAGCGAAACAATAAAATGAAGATAACACCATAATAATCGAAATAGCAAGCTTATTTGTCAAGGGAGATAAATTTCTGTATGCATTGATTATGACGTTATTAGTTACGTATTTAGAATATAATGCATCTTTTTAGACCTTTGAACACCGCGGTCTTAACGATATTGTAGGCCCTGAGCAAAGCAATGCACTGGGGCTCCCTACCCCGGCCCTACCCATTATAAGCTTGATTTCCCTAGACCCAGGGCAACTGCACTGTATGACCAGGCCTTAAGACGGCACTGCCTTTGAAAGTATGAATATATGAATGAAAGAAAATATAATACAATCTTAAAAATGGTCATTCTTTCTTTCAGATAATGTCAAGACAGAGATTAATGACTTTAAAAAATTTAAAAAATAAATTGCTTATCTTAACGATCCATGCAGTACCACAATTAGCATTATAATCATGAGGGAAAATAACATGAGGAAATTAGCATTTCAGAAATGTGGACCATATCTTTGTCTGCAAATATAACCACACACTGTAAAGCATGATAAACACACTCCAGAATCAAACACGTCTTAATTATGAACGAACTTCAACTCTGCGCACGAAAGATCAATCCAGATATAAAAATTGCAATAGCATTAATCATTTCATTCAGGAATTTACTATCTCTAACAGTTTGTTGCCATGGAGTCGTTAACACTGTCAGTTTATTCGTGTATCATATTGAACGGAAGATCTCATTGTAAAACAGCAGGCAGACTGCTAAATGTCCTTTTCTGATTTCTAGAATAGTTCAATTAAGAAGAAAAAAAATTGTCGTTTGCGGGCAATGTTTACTATTGATTGTTCAATAACAACAAATGTTAGCGGAGAACGAAACACAGGAGAGAGTGCGAATCCTATAAATTGGTCTAAGATTAATAGCTGTCGAATATTAAGTGCTAGTTATGATTTATATGAATAAAATATTTATTTACGGTTAGTATTAAAAGAAGGAATCAGACAGGTCAAAGACTAGAAAAGATACAAGATTTTATCTAAAACTACAAATGCATAAGATTTAGAAATGTTAGCTTATCTCTCTGTTTATCTTTTTCCAAAAAGAAATAATATCTATATATCGTAATTTACGTAGCGCTGAGACAAGGAGAAATATTTATTAAACTTAAAATAATGGTGAACACTTAATCTTGAAACAAATACTGCTGTATACGGATACAAAGTGGGACTGTTATCAGATTAATACATATTAACATATGCTTCAGCCGCAAGTGTTAGAATAGACACGTGCTACATTAAACTCAGTAAACAATAAACAAGGCGGCAGGACATGGACAGTTTCCAGCTTTAGTATGTGATTAGACGGGTATGTTATTGACTGCATTCGGTTTGCCTCGTTATGGACCAAGAATATCAATGAGCCGACTCTGCTATTGAACAGGTAGTCATGGAATCATTCTCCCTACTAATTGTAAATGTATACCTGTTTGAAATTTGCTTGCACAGATTCATTACCAAAACAAACGTGTATTACAACTCGGTGGTTCATCTGGACAAGTTCTATTTCATTCATGATGTTGTTGAGACATATACACTTCAAATTTATCAACAACCATGAGTTGTTCTAAATCTTGGATGCAACATTCTGCTAACAACTGAGCAGTCAATTATTAGATAAACTATGTAAAATGGCATTAACGCAGTAGCAGTATTCTGGTGGTTATTAAAGAAAAACAGAATCCATATCATAAACACGAAATCGTCTTTTCCACTTAAAATAAAATGATCTATGATAGGCATCTGAAACAGTAAAGCATGTATAGAACAGGTAAACATCTTGAGACTATATTTTTTGTCATAATATGTTTTTGTATTTGGGAACTGTGTATACATATATATATATATATATATATATATATATATATATATATATATATATATATATATATATATATATATATATATATATATATATATATATATATATATATATAACATTAGCATTTTCATAATTAGTGTCGGGCAGTACATTTATTGCCAAGAATACTTTTTACAGCAGAGCAATTGAATTCAAGTACACTCTAAGGATTCTAAACTCTGCAGTAAATATCATCAAGGGGTTTAAATATATGACTTCAAAGGTGCTTTTGATATTATAAATTCAGAAGTCATTGAACCATTTACCTTATCTTTGAATTTCTCAAGAGTTTAAGTCATTTGTACTGGTCAGAAATAAAATCTCTTGGATACTGAGCTGTAGCATATAAATGTTAATTTATTGTATGATCGTTGACAGTTCTGAATATTTCCAGGAATAATGAGCAAAGCTGCACCGATTAATTTGTCATACTCATAATCGGGCCAATTATTGGAAAAATCGGTATAATCGGTATCAGCAGAAATAATCGGCGCCGATGTAAACAAATTTCCAAAATATAAATTCAATCATAGCATTGATCTTGGCATGGCTTTAATTTTAATCATAATTAAATAGTGGAAATAAGGGAATAAACATTTGATTTGTGGGTAAATTCAAAAACATAATATTCTTAAAAGTCAATATTTTTAACACATATGCTGTAAACTACCGCTGATTAACTGCACAGAACAAATTATCAATACAATTCATGCACTCATCTCAATTACAGCAGCCAACCAGCCAATGAGGCCTCGTGTGATTGTTGAACTTCGAGCATGCACACTAGCAGATAGCGAAATTTCTTATTACTACGAAACTATGATTCACTACAGTTAATCTGTTTTTAGCCTGTCCTGCAATACTGTTAATCAACAAATAGCGGTCGCACGCTGAAGCAGCTGAAAACATGAAGCATTGATATTGGTATACCAGCGCCAGCGACGTTACTATTGGATACTCCAGCTGTTGAGCTGCTTCAGCGCGCGACTCGCAGCGTGATGCGTGCATCCATCCAGCAACATAGACAACTTTGCAGTAACTTACTTGATTTAAAGCATTGTTACAAGAGCGCAAATCGATTGGATTACTAACATTGACTAGCGATTATACACTATTAAATATGCTCCCAAGACTATACATAATGTCGAACTCGAAGCACTCAAGTTTAGTCTGGAATTGCTTCAAAGTAAATGCAGTCGAGGAGTCCAAAGCAAATTGCACACCTTGCACAGCATGCATTTCCAGAGGTTGAAAAGATTCTAGAAATTATACGACATCAAAACTTGCCAAGCACTTGCACTACAAGCACATTATCGAACATGGCCTGTTTTGGGGAGATAAAACAAGAAAAGGATGCTGCACCAGCTTCAGCAACTCCTCGTACTCGGTCTATTGACACCATGCTGAACCGAAAGCAACAATTTGCATTTGACGACCCAAGTGCTAACAATTGGAACAAAGCTATTAGAGAGTTAATGACAGTAGATGTGTAACCATTTTCTGTTGTTGAAGACATTGGATTTCGACATATGATGGCCAAGGCTGAACCGCGCTATAAAATTCCAAGTCCGAAGTACTTTTCCACATCTTTGATATCTGACATTCATAAGGCAATACAAAGCAAGGTGTGAGATTTAACTTCTTTCCAATCTGACCTTAGTTTGACCTCTGAAGCGTGGTCAGACCAGTCCATCTGCGTAGCCTTGTTGAGTCTTACCGCCCACTGCCTGACGCAAGACTTTAGCGGAAACAGGTGATTTTAGCAGCAACGCCTCTCGATGAATCAAGCACAGGATAATATTTGGCGAGCAAACTGGACAATTTATGCGAGGAATACAACAGTCCCAAAACTAGTATGCATTTTTTTCTGCGTGACGGTGGTGTAAACATGGCTAAAGCAATGCGTCTCGCTGAAATCGACAGCATCAGCTGTTTTGCTCACACGCTGAAGCTCGTTGTCAGTGATGTCATTCTGTCACAACGAGCTGCTAAAAGATGTTTTGGCGATCTTGTGATCCGTAGCCAGCAAATTCCGGCACTCCATCCTGACACAACATCAGCTGGAAGAGCAGCAGGAAACATTTGGCGTTGCCCATATGAAACTCGTCCATGATGTCCAGACACGCTGTTATTCTACTACAATATGTTGGTTTCGTTATATGAACAAAAACAAGTCTTGGGGGCTTACGCTACCCTCTATGACCTGCCTAGCCTAATAACCCAACAGTGGCTCTTGATTAAGAAATTTTGAACATGTTAAGCCCATACGCAGACATTACCAAGGAAGCAAGTGATAACCAAACATCAGTATCCGTCATTCTTCCTATACTTAAAATGCTCTGAATGTTGCTTGCTCGCTAGCATTAAGCGAGTCCAATTATTCGGACAATGTGCCGTTATATGTTTTTGTCACTAAACACACGCTTTGCTGACATTGCCAGCAACAAGAAGCTTGTCTTGGCCACCATCTTGGCTCCATAATTCAAACATCGCCTATTCAGCAAAGAATTACCTGTGACCAGATCCAAAGAATTGCTTAGAGCAGAATGTATCATAGTTGCGTCTGCTGACAAGCAAGTGGAACCCCAGACCAAAAAATGAGAAAGAAAACTCGAAACTAAAACCAAAGCCACTAGATCATCAACGTTGCGTCCCCGTGATTTGTTTTATGTGGCCTGTGATTAATCTGTCCATAGAGTCAACGAGACAAGTATCTGACCAGTCCTCTGTTCCCACGAGAAGATTTATACGGCTGGTGGAACGCTCTCGGGGTTCAGTTCCATGCTTGAACAAATTAGCTAGACGCTATTTGTCTGCATCAGCTTTAAGTGTTCCAAGCAAGCAGCTGTTTAGTGGCGCAGTGAATGTTTTCGGATCGTCGTGGATCATTACTTAGCGAGAAGGGAAAAAGTTTCTGTTGCTTAAATACAACCTACATCAACTAGGTTTTCAGTATTAGCTGCAGTCAGCATACATTGATGTCTAACATTAGTTTAATGCATGCGTATTATTAAGTTTAAATATTATTGGGATAACGTTATGAAAATTATTTTAGTCATTTCTTGAAATCTATAAATGGCGACCTGCATTATTGAACGTAAGTTAAAAGACTAGCTTAATACATTTTCATTAATTGATATCTTTAATTGGCAAACCATAAGCTTTATCAGTGTTAGTTTAAAATGTTTTCAACTTTTATGTTTGTGTGATAATTCTGTTCTATAAATAGCAATGCACTTTTTATCCGGTATCTGTTTTTGTAAAGAAATTCAAATTCACTTGTTGCATAAACAACCTTGTTATAATTCACACGGCAAAATACCTGCTTGCACTATACTAATAGTTTATGTTACTGAACAAGCCATTGTTATAAAGCAAATAACAATGAAATAATCGGTCTCATAATCAGTATCGGTAATTTTAATTATCGGCTATACACGATATATGCATAATCGGCAAAAAATGACATCGGTCAGCTTTACTAACGAATCTGAATCACTATATATAATACTTCATTGTTTTCCCAATCTTTCGTTGTTAATGAATGTAACATATGTTTAACATTAAGCTTTTTTAATGGATCCAGCATTACACTGCCAGTGTAAATTGGTTTATCATATATATGGCAGAAAGCACTTAGCTGAATATTTTTCAGATCATATCTGTTTACTCTCCGTAATTGCTCATGTATACAATTCTTTCTTTTTTCATTGCCTTTGCAAAAACAGTTCTACTTATTGTTTTATACAAGCAATAGTGGTTAACATTACCCTATTGTATTGTTCCACTTCTTAGTTTTATTCAGCCATGCCGATTTTTTTTTAAATTAAATTATTCTGTTCATTTTGTGGTTTTAATCACAACTACACATAATTTAATATTTTCTTCTTATACCAAGTACTTGTTTGATGCATGCTATTAATACAACTTTTCATATCTAATTTTTCAATGCTAGGTAGAGTATCATTTAAACAATAATTATTATAATCTGAGACATGGCAGACGGGAGATTAGGATTGCCCTCATTGAGACATGCGATTCATTACGACAATCGGAATGTTGTCGACGGTGCGTATAAACTATGCTGAAAGATGGAGAATTTTCCAACTGCTAGTAAGTGTTTTACACTCCCCAAGTTCAAATTATATTGCGTAAATATCATGAGAACGGAACATAATAAAAATTATTTTGTATATATTGTCTTTAAAGGAACATTAATTGACCCGTAACCTTTCCGTCATTTAGATGCATAAAGTTATGCAGACATAATGTCCCGTTAATCTATTAAGTGCTTATTTAATCTACTATGCAGCCAAAAAAATCTATGCGAGCACTGAAATAAAGTTGGTTATTTCTTATTCCTTATTCCCGATTCAATAAGGAATAAGTAACTGATTGCTTATTCCCGATTCAAATATTTACACATACCACTGAATACTTATTCCTTATTCATACCGAGTTTTCTATCGATTTGTTTATCGCAATTCAGCGTGTAATTTGTACAACTTAATGAAGGTGAAAGTTCTTTAGGACATGCATTGATGTTATTCTAACCTGACTGGAGAAATACGAGTGATATATAAAGTTAAATATAGACAAATCGCGAAAGATATGTAGGAATTGTTTAGGATATTTATAGGAATTCGTGTTTACTAATTTCATTTAGGATTAATTAGTTCTGTTAAGCACTTTGTTCGTGCCTTGTGATGCATGGCGTGAAGTAATAGTATTATGGTTCGAAAAGCTTGCTAATGACTCAAGAAAAACGCAACCAGAAAATTTATAAAAATGTGAAGATGGGAGATTTGTCTTGTGTGGTCGTCATGTCCTTGGAGGACATTTGTTGAATATTTACAAGTTTAAAAAGCCTTCACTTGAATTAGAATATTGTCTTTAAGTTATTGGAACTTGGGAATTAATGATACTTGGGGTTACATAAAGGGGAGCGGAGGGCGGGTATAGAACATGTCGCAAGAAGATTATATCTTACTTACAGTTTGGTAGTTAAGTATAATCTTTAAAAAGATTTCACAAGGACAATTACTGACATGTTATCTCTAGAGGATAGTGTAGTCACGATAGAAGTTCTGAGGAATTTCGTTGAGCCGATTTCGAGAAATCAGCAAATTGATGGAGATCTCGTACGACACATGCCGTAACTTAGACCCTTTGATATTTTATCTCCAGAGAATATAGGCCAATCCACAAAAAATGCTCTGACGAATTTCATGAAGAGGAAAGAGGGAAATAAGGGATGTCCTATGGGTACCTGGTATCAACCCCCACCCCGAAACAACAAAAACAGGCAAAAGTTAATTGAACACCTGCAATAAAATTATTATTTCATGTTATTTTATTTCAGCGTCTCTTGTATAGTATCTATGTACACATTCTATCAGTTGAAAGACTTCTTTAAAAAAATACGTTGAGGCGATTTGAAGAAATCTACGGCTAGATGGGAGGTCGTGTAAGATACATGCAGTAAGAACAGCTTTTGGACATGGAACCTTCTTTGATGCCTCATCTCATGGGGATAAAGTCAACTCTCAAGCAATTCCTGATAAATTGTGTAGATAGCAAACCGCAAAATAAGGGGTGTTAGATGCGTACGGAGTATGGAAATATACGCAAAGATTATTAAATTGAATCAAGAGTTTATACTAATTAACTAATCAAGGGATTTCAATTTCAACGCCTTTTGGACAGTACCTGGATAGGCACCAGTGCTAAAAGTAAAAACAATGTTTTAAATAAATTCGTCGGGTGAAAAGTCGTGGCCATGTACAGATTTCAAGAAAGTCGCGGCTACATAAACGCGGTCGGGTAAAAACATTCCGTATCAAAATTATAGTTTACTGAGTCCCTTCGTTATAGGGTGACATAGGCCATTGATTAAAATTGTATCAGTAGGGAGATTTGAGTCCATTCACGAAAGAAGTCATGACGAAGTTCGAGAGGAAGAAGGGAAATAATGGACATCAGATGGGCAATGGATATAAAAAAAACAGGCATAACTTTAATTTATTGTATCAACAGTTTGTACTGTTACGTAACGGCTCGTTCTATATAACAAAAGTGAACACAACCAGCTTTATAAATTTTAACGATGATATAATTTATTTTCCTAGAACTCATAAAATAATGTAAATAAGTTAGGTAAGACTTTTACGGTTTAGAGAAATGATCCAAAATTTTGTTCAAAAATAAAAAAAAATATAAGTCCTGTAAAAGGTTCTAAGCACAGTCTGAAAGTATGATGTTCCGGTCCAAAATGGCGGTTGACCACGTCAGACGAAGGCTAACAGCAAATTCCAGAATTTTCACAATAAACAATGTATGTGTTGTCCCGTTCCAATATTAGAGAGAAAGTGTCCAAATACGTAATGTTTTCCTCTAGGAAAATTATAAAGACGAAGTGAAAAATAGTTTCTCTAACACGTCATGTTATTTTACGTAGACATAATGATAACTTCTTCTGGCACAACAAATAAGAAGTTGTATAACAGACTCGACTACGACAGTCTGTCCGTGACTGTTGACTCTCGACCAGGACAGTCTGTCCGTGACTGTGTATGAATTACAAGATTTCAAGCATATATGTGAAAGTTATGCTTTGTTTGTATTGCACGCGCACAAAGTCGCATGCAATTTCGTAGTATTTCTGGACATTCAGGAAATCCTGGCCCAGAATCAA
>JAEAOA010001440.1:1770000-1792500 GCA_016746295.1 Potamilus streckersoni
AAAGTCAAATATTTTTTACCTACACAAAAAACTGGTCAAGTGGCAGATGTATTTGTTAAGGAAAAGGAGGATGTGAGCCCAAAGATCTTTTTTCACATCCTCCAATCCTTCAAGCAAATACAAATTACCTCTATGAGAGACCTTAGAAACTCAACCCCTACACAAAATCCAAAGTCTATAACTATGCAAAATACCTAGGTAATTTAATCAATAATCACGCTAAGATTCAAGCTATAGAACCTGTTGCACAATACCTATGTACTATAATCAATAATTGCGCGAAGAACTAAGTTATGTAACAGATGTTGCTATTGTTAATAATTCTATGGAGACCGAGCCAAGTAAAATGTTTTAGTAATGTTGTATACGTCATACGGAGATCATGTGATTAGAAGGAATGTTCTCGAATAAGAAAATACTGTAATGCTCATGCGTGATCGGAAGTTTCTGGAACATGAAATACTATAATGCGCATGCGTAAACGCCTGTATAAAAGGCAGGTACACGTCTAATCACGCAGTTTGAGGAGCGCTTCATCAGATAACAGATATACTGAGATCATGTTAACACCCAGGCAGAAATTAAACTACGCATTTGTGAAAAGGTAAGTACATTATTATTAAGTTTAGATAACATTTTATATTATATCATACTTTTTTTGATAATATTTTTCATATTTGGTAAAATATCTGTTAACATACTGTCAATAATACGAAATTCGCGTATTAAATCGTACATATTATATTTTACTCCTCGTAGGTAAGATCGAATCTGATCAAGTAGTTTTTTGTAAGTTATAACAGATGTTAAGCAGCTATGCTTTTTTATTAAAAGTCTTGGTTCTACTTTTCTACACGCTGTTGTAAGAGAAACACCTACACCAGATATTATTAGCAAAAACGGATTTAATTATACCCCACTTGAAATTATACCAGAACTGGTAATTAACAACGGTAGATATGATATTATTCGAAGTATTTGTTGTAATATTTGTAACATTTTTTCACGCACCAAAGTTTTTTATGATAACATTTGTAGTTTTATATTAGTGCGTCCACATCTTGTCCTGGAATATCTTTTGAAATATGATTAAAATCAACTATACTTTTTTTATTATAATATTAGTTCACATAGTCTCATGTTAGGTTAAATAGTAGGTAATCACAATGTTTCAGCTATAAATTCTAAACACCACCGATAAGAGGCATTTGTTAAATTGTTATCAGCTGATTCAAGTATAAACTCTTCTTCAGCATTTTTGTTTAATACTATTGATACGATTCCAGAGAAAATATCAGTTGAGTGACGCCATAGATATCTGGTGTATATACTAAACTTTGCACCGCTAAAGACTGACAATCTATACACACCGGTAACTTCTGCAATATGCTTGATAGACTTGTTTTGCCTCCTCCATTCACCAAATCCAGCATCAACAGTATACACAATATTTTTAATCTGTTTGTGAGGAATATTAATCAGATTTAATTTCTCAAGAATATCAGGAATCCCGCTAACAATGTCATTAAGTTTTATGTTAATATTAGCGAGTGTAATGTCACCATTTGATGGATTTCCAAAGAAATCAATTTTGATTGTGTTTATGTTTCTGCAAAAACTTAAAAACGTGTTAACGTGACCAAGAAATTCATTTTTGAGCGCAGTTATTTCATTATTGATTGGAACGTCCTGATCATCGACGTATTTCTTTGTTGCAGCATCAAAAGCAGACTCTGGTGTTATGAGGTAAGTAATGGCATTATGGTTCATGTTGAGAAATGCACGCATCATACCACCATTGACTGACACATACTTTGATTCTTGATCGTCGACGTATTTCTTAGTGGTAGCGTCACCGTCTTCAGTTGGGTTCCCAAGGTAAATAATCTTGTTTTGCTTCTTAATAACAGTCCCAGTAAAAGAAATCACCTGCTTTTTTTAACATAATCATTAACTGACCTACCAGAATCTTATATCTTACCTCGATTGTTAAAAGTAACGATATTATCAGCAACCGCAGTAGGATTTCGTATGAGTACATCTGACAGTTGCACATTACTCGTTTTTAATCGTCCTTGTTTGTCCTGGAAAATGACGACCTTATTTGGATCTACACTGGCAACATTTAATAAATTATTAATTTCATTTTTGAGCTGATCAAGAGTTGCATATTTTGATAAGTCACCTTGATAACCTTCTGTGGATACATCTTCTGCTAATGTTCCAAATTGTGTATAGTAACTCATTATTTACTATCCTACATAAAATTATCAACATTATATAAAATTATGACAACAATGGCAAAGTCGACAATATTAAACTTTGATACAGAAACTAGTGAAGCATAAACATAACAATGAACTTCCTGATTGTCATTATCTTATTGTTGGGCGAACTGGATCGGGAAAAACAAATTTGCTTATGAATTTGCTTCTTGGTGATAATTTTAACTACGATAGAGTTTATATTTACACAAACAATCCACAGCAAGATAAGTATGAGTTATTAAGCGAATATAATAACAAGCTTCGTGATGATCTTAAAGCTGGTGAAGATTTTTTTATGATTAGGCAGCCAGAAGATCTTATTTTAGTTAATCAACTTGATGCAGATGAACATAAGATAGTAGTTTTTGACGATATTCCTCTAAATAATATGGAGATGAATAAAATAAGATCGTATTTCTCACTGTCACGTAATAAACAGTGTATTTCTGTTTATCGTGCTCAAGGTTTTTATAATGTTGACAGATTTATTAGGCGACATACTGGTTGTTTTATATTATTTCCAGGACTGGACAATGTTGACGTTAGAAATATGTGAGCGAGCAATGCGGTGACGTGACAAAAGATGTTTATTGAACTTTATCGTAATGCTACAAAAGATAAATACAACTTTTTCTTATTTGATAATCTTACAAATGATCCAACTAAAATGTTTCGCTGTTGTATTAACAGTTACTTACAGTAAAGCGTTTTAGTTTTAAAAAATTTATAATGCTAATAATAGACAAACGAGCAAAATATAGAAAACACATAGAAGATCTAAAAAAACTTGCTCAATCTCAGGCATCATTTAAGCAAAAAGTACAGCAAGCACGGCGTGGAAAAATAACTACTACAGAAGCAAAAGCTACAATTTTCAAACCAGTTACTGAAGCACTACTTGGCAAAAACCTGAAACTAAACCAATATAAGAAGAAGAATTTAAACAACTTCAAGAAAAAGGGCTGGTTGGCATTGTTAAAGAACAACAAGAAGCAGCTGCTGCAAAACTTGTTACTAGATCTGATGAAGAAAAAAGAAAACTAACTGAGGCACTTACAGCAAATATAGCTGATCCTGCTGCTAGACAAGCTGAAATAGATCGTTTGATAAATGATCCGCTGAAACTTGAGCGAAGATTGACAGAGTTAACAACACTAGGAATAAAAATATTATAACAAATATATTAGGAGAAATAAAAGATATCAAATATGAGCAAATAAATGTTGGTGAATTTACTGTAAAGTTTATGGAAGTTGGAGAGAAAAGAAATTTTTTATATAAGAAGAACAAACGATGAGATAAAAGAAAATGAGTATGATGATTTTCTTAAAGAAAGAAAACATTAAAGATATTGATAATATAAGTAAGTGGACTAATGTAGAATATCAAGTATTTATCGACTGATTAAATACAATATTAAGAGACGGAGCTGCTGCTAAAGATGAATTAAACACGGTTACAGAAACTGAGAATATGTATCCACTGTATTATAGAATGAGATATAGTGTTATTGCTTCAACATTTGAAAGAACAACAGAAAGTGGTACACCAAAAGGTTTTGGTAAAGGATGGAGTTGTAGAAGGAAATTTACTACATTCGATAAAATTCGTGTAGAAAAAATAGAGAAGGAAAAACAGGAACTGGTGTAAAAATATTTACATCAACTACTGAAATGATAGGTAGATTAATGTTATTAATATCATCAAAAGAAGCTGGGAATGATAGTGTTGAAATTGATAATGAAATCATTGACATACTTGATCATCTAAGATCGAGCGAATTATTAACATCTGACGAATATGAAACTTTACACCGCGACTTAATTTTGTAAAATGATATAATTTAAAAAAATGTCAACAATATTATTGCTATACTTTAGTGAGTCTGCGAAAGATAGTGCAAATTTTTCAGTAAATTATATTCCTCCTATACACCTAGATCCTGCAAAACAACATGAGATTGGATTAATTTCTTCTACCTGCTGGAATGCTATGCCTAACGTGAAAAATGATATTAACGATGAAATGTGGTTTACTATGATTACAACATCTCCAATATCTACAACAAAAAAATAAAAATTCTAGAAGGAGCTTATAATATTACTGATCTAAACAGAACAATCAAAGAGCTCATAACAAAAGCTGGCGGTGTGGCTGATAATTTTGAGTTGGCAGCGAATTATAACACATTGCGAGCTAGGATAACTTTGAAAAATATATTAATAGGTCTAGAACCAAGAGAAAGAAGTATTGCACAACTGTTAGGATTTACTGAAAAAACTTACACTGCACTTGATCAGCTTATTACGTATGACAGTGAACTGCCAGTAAATATAACAGAAGTAAATACAATATTAGTAAATTGCTCTATTGCTTCTGGCTCTTAAACATCAAACGGCAGCAAAGGTCAAACGATTTACAGTTTCTCACCAGAAGTTCCGCCAGGTCCTCTCATGCAAATAACTCCACGACATATTATCTATTATCCTTTGAATATTGAAAATCAAATATCAAGTATAATAATGCAGTGGACAGATCAATCAGGAAAACAGTTGCATTTTAATAATGAAGTTGTAACTTATTATTTACATCTACGCGAGCAATAATAAAATTTATACAACATAAGATATAATGAAACATAGAAAAAAAAATTATCGAAGAAAACTAATAGGAGAATTTTTTGGAAATATATTCACTAAAGTTATTGAAAATATTCCGGGTATAGCACGTAAAGTTGCACCAATTGCTATTGACGCGGGTAAAGCTTTTGCAACAGGGGCTGCATCTGCCACTGGGACTGCGGTGGGAGAAAAAAATTGATAAAATAAAAGGAGATCCACCGACTACATCTGAAATAAAACAAGCTATCTCAGAAATCGCTCCAACAAAAGAAACTCAACGAGCTATGATAACAACAACAAAGAAACTATTATCACCAAAGGGCGAGCAGATCATACAAAAATTAATATCTAAAGTAACAGTGCCGCAATAAAATTTTATATAATCTAATAAATAAAATGTCTGTTAAAAATTATCTCGATTTAACAGAAACTCATGACATCGACAACGATGTGACAGAATTTGAGTATGGTGGGTATCTCGATGAGACTTCTAACGAACCAAATAAAGCTGGTATTAGAACCTTTAACACCAGAGACGAAGACATATTTCTACTGCCACATAAGGCTATGTTAGAAGTTCGTGGTCAGATTATGACAAAAGCCAATCCACCTGTTGCAATTGCATTTGCAGCAGAAGTTGCTCTTATAAATAACGGCTGGAATTTATTTAAAAGTGCTAGATATCAACGGGCCAATCAAACTATAGAAGATATTTCAGGTCTTCTACAAATTTCAAGTAAATTTTAAATATTATTTCGTTTTCAGCTTATTACTCGAGATCAAATGCAACCAACATGATGTGGTTTAAATTTACTGTACGGGGTATAGATGAATCAACTGAATTTTTAAAGAGAGGTGTTATGGTGCACGGAGCTGATGCTGCTGCAGATCTTGTAATTGTGAGAAGTATTCTTATTGCTAATGCAGACGCGCTAGGTATAGCAGCACCAGGTGCAGTTGCTAATGCAGACGCTGTGAGACTCTCACTTATTGCAGCTTTTACTAATCTTAATATAACGCCACCAGGAGCAGCTGTAGACGCCGTTGCAATGTTAGATTTTATTCTTAACATACTTGACGTGAGAAATTCACGTTATAATGAAGGCTTTGCTAGGCGAAGAGAACTTGCAGCAGGATCATGTCAAATTACAATGATGCTTCTACTAAGTATGATTTTCGGCTTTTGTCGCGATCCTGATAAAGTATTTCGCGGAGTAAAACATACTCTTATTTTAGATCGAGCAGAACAAAACGATCGCTTGTTTAGATCTGGAGGGGCAGATGTATAGTTTATTATAAACAAACTTGCTCTGTGGATGCCACGTATAACACCATCGATCACAAAAATGTGAGAACTAAATAGCACGCCTGATAAGCATACAAACAGAATTTATTTCAAGCAGCATAAGGTATATCAGACAGCGGTTCCAAATACTACTGACTACACGTGGAGGGTCACAACAACATCAAGCGAACAACTGCCGAGACAAATATTTGTCGTATTTCAACAACACGCCCAACGAGGCACGCTGATGTCAGACGATTATACGCTAGACTAAATTCGAAGCAATATCCAGAACGAGCTATAGAATGCAATTTTGCTGATGACGCTAATAAAAATATTACTCGACCGTACATGTACCTGCTTGACGCAATTCAAAAATATCAGGATGTTGAAGATGGATCTCAGATATCAGCAGTGGAATTTTGTACACTTTATCCTATATTTCATTTTTTGCTAGTAAACATAGCGAGCGAGCTGTAGACAGCACAGCTGATATTGATATTACCTGGACACTTGAATCGGTTCCAATAGCGCCGTTGTACGTATACGCATTAGCGATTACTGATAGATTTATTACGATAGAATCTGTTGGAGGTAAAATGATAGATCAAGTTTAATCTACAGTTGTTATATAAAAAGGCAAAAAATATTGTAAAAATGGTATATTTGACTGACGGTCAAGTTAAAAAAATTAGTAGCTGCTGTTGCAAAGCGAGAAGAGATATCATTAAAAATCAACCCTAATATTTCTGATGGTGTTTTAACAAAATTAATGCTGACAAAAAATAAAGTAAACAAGTATAATCGTAAAAAGACTTTTGTGTTAAATTTAAATGCTGCACAGATAACAGCGCTGGAAAACGACATTGTCGTTGAAGGTTGTTTTCGTGGTCCGGCATTATCAGTATTAGATAGAACAATAATACCTAAAGTTTTACCGGTTTTAGGCACATTAGGACTAGCAGCAGCGATGGGAGCAATATCCGGCGCAACGAGAAAAGCAGTTGAGGGTAATGATATCATTCGCAGAAGTGGAATAAAAAAAATTGTGAAGTCAGTTGAATAAATTTTATGTAATTGATATATCATAATGCCGCAACGAAAACAAAATCGTCAGAAAAAAAGAAAACAACAAAATCGCCAAAAAAAGAAAACAACAAAACGCAAACAAGCAAAACAAGGAGGAATTATTCCGTTCGCTCCACTTTTGGCGGGACTAGCAGGAAGTCTGCTGCTAAATCTTTTAGGAATCGGACGTGGTCTAACATTACCGGGAACACGACCACCCCGTTAAGTACTTATGATATAATTAATAAGTTAAAAGCAGTTCCTGGATTTCACAGAGTTTATTCTAAAGACGAACTCATATTAATAAAATCGCCGTCAGCTCTAAGTTCGTGTGTGATAAATTTGCAAGATTTCAATGACGGATCCGGTACACATTGGGTAGCAGTTTATAATAATTATTTCGACTCGTTTGAACTTCCTCCAAGCGATGTAATAAAAAAATATATGAACAAAAAATATAGAAAGGTATATTATTCATCAAATCAACTCCAACCTGTTGGAACGTCTGCTTGCGGATATTATTGTATAATGTTTATCCGACAGATGAGCAGAAATCTGAATTTTTTAAAATTTATTTTACAGTTTGACAAGCAACATTCTCACGCTAATGATAAGACTGCAATTAATTTTATTTAAACTTACAAGTATAATAATGTCAACATATTGTCTTAAGTGTAGAACTAAAACAGAAAATATTAATGAAACAACGGAAAAAAAACAACAGGATGATGTTAAAAAGTATTTGTGCAACCTGTTGAAAAAGAAAAAAATATGCTTTTAAAGAAAATGTCACTGGGAGCTGGTTATCCTAATGTTGTCAGGGAGGTTATTTTAGTAGACGACTAAAAATATAGAATGATATGCAACTGTGATTCTGACAGAGATTTGTGTCTTGAGAAAAATAAAATTGTCGCATACTGTCAATGTTGTAACAACAGAGAAATAATAGGTACAGGTATAGATATACATAAAATTATTGGTAAATTACCAAAACCAAAAGGCGGTTGGACTTTGCCAGGTCATCGGTATACAGGACCTTATAATCCGCTAGATCAACAACTAGATGAAAACGACAATCCATTACCAGGAAAAGAGCCTTACAATCAAGTGGATGCAATAGCAATGCGTGAAGATATCTGTTATCGTGATCATGTAAACTCGAAAGCAGATTGTGATAAAGTAATGTTAGACGAATTACGTGATATGGAGCCAACAAATCTATGAGAACGTTTTGATAGAAGATTTGTACAGGGAATGATTGGTGCAAAATATAAACTTGGACTCGGAAAAGAATTATACGATGATTTTGCAGTCGAACTACATAGACCAAAAAAAAAGTTTCCGAGACGTAAATTTGTCGCTAATGCTGTAGATGATATCTGGGCAATAGATTTGGTGGATGTATCCAATCTGGCTCAGTTTAACGATAACAAAAAGTATTTGTTTAATGTTATAGATGTTTTTAGCAAATACGCTTTCAGTGTACCTGTTTCGGATAAGACAGGAACTTCAATGACTGATGCGCTAAAACAAATAATAACGAGTACAGAAAGAAAACCGAATAAAATCTGGTCTCATCACGGAGCAGAGTTTTTTAACAAAAAGTTTGAGCAGTTTCTAGAACAAAATAATATGAAAAAATACGTTACAGGGAATAAGGGTAAAAGCGTTGTTCTCGAGAGATTTAATCGAACGTTAAACGAAAAAATACACAAACATTTGACAGCTAAAAACACTAACAGGTACATCGATGACCTTTCTCAAATCGTGGACAAGTATAATAACACGAAACATCGAACCATCAAAATGTCACCCAATAATGCTATTAAAAATACGATATTAGCAAATGAAAACATGTACCGCAGACATAAATATAAGGTTGGTGATAACGTTAGAATTTCCTTGATAAAAAAGGTATTTGCAAAAGGATTTACTCCAAACTGGAGCGAAGAAGTATTTGTTGTTGATAAAGTACTTTTAACAATACCTGTAACGTAAGCGATAAAAGATCTGGCAGAGGAACCTATCATAGGTAGTTTTACGAACAAGAACTACAGAAAACTGAACAAGATGTTTTCGTTATCGAAAAAGTGATTCGGAAAAAACGGGATAAAAGTTTAGTCAAATGGAGTGGGTATAGCGATTAATTTAACAGTTGGATTCCAACCAAACAGATTATGATATAATGCTATTATAAATTTGCTCGTACTTTCGTTTGACAGATTTACATTTTACTGGTTTACATAACGATATTAGATACTGCTTGCGATCGTCATAGATCGTCATTAGATTAAATGTTTTAACAAATATGAAATCTAATTTGACATTTTTCTGTCGGCCTGGAATGTTAATGTTTAAGAAAGGTTTGATCAGCTGCCAAAACAGTTGTTGCTAGGCAACGGTAAAATTAAATTTCATTATTTTTCAACAATGTGATACTTGACATTATATTTTCCAGTGGTTGTTCTGCTATAATTTGATCTATCAATGACGGTGACTATTTTATCATCATCGTCAGACTCGTTGTTGTATAAAATATCATCTTCGCTATAACCAACAGATTTGTCTATCATATCGTTAGTGATTGTAATATTGTCTGCAACTTTATCGTTAATGTTTACATCTCTTGCAGTGGTATCTCCTGCGTATAATTCAGCGAGTAGTTTCACCACGTCCATTATTATGATATATTTTTATCTAATTTATTATTATAAGATGACTGACGATGTAAAATATCATCAAAAAGTTAATATATTAAATTACAAAGAGCTAGCTGAAGCGGTAAGAAAATGCTTGTCGGGTTATATTGTATACTCTGTTGACGTTATTGTGATGTAATGTGATTCTCATAAAATATTATTAACATCAGCAACAAAAAAATAGAATCAATGAAAGTACAGTAACGACTTTAAAATTTGATCGTAATGATGTTGTAGCATTTGCTCATCATTGTTTGACTAAAACCGAGCTATCAAATATTTTTAATCATCATATCTAAAAACAATCCTGGCATTGTATTTGCTTGAAAAAGTTGATTTTATTACTCCATCAGCTACAAATTTTACGACAGCGGGATTTATCTTATAATATGTCATCGCAGCTGTAATTGATCTGAGTTTCATCTCCTCATCTGTTTCGAGGTTTAACGAAACAACAGGTTTTATTGGGCATCTAAAATTAATACCATTACTATTTTGTCCTTTTCTCACATTTTCCTGTTGCGTCACTAGCTCCAAATTCCACAGTTGATTGTCAATCTTTACGTTATTGATATGATTAATAACAAAACCCTTAGGTATATATCAGTTAAACACCTCGTATACAAACCTATGACCAAGATAACGAATTTGATCTGTGGATGTTCCTCTAACAGTTACCCTGATATATCCCATATTACTCATAGAACTAAGAACTTTTTTAGTTTTTCTGTTTCTAATAATACCATGATCGTTAGCCTCGTATAAATCAAAGACCGTATGCGGCTGAAAATCGTTTTGCAAAGATAAGGTTTCAATGTTTTCATCAGTGACTGCACCGTTCACATGATATACACGTTGTCCCTCTGGAATATCATCGCAGAACAACGTGTAAAAAAAATCTTTTCTAAGCATTGTAATCCTCTCGGTATTATCTCCCTTTACACTCATCTTATAAACCGCTGGCGTTAATTTGCCAACATATATTCCAGTTTTGATGTTAATGACTGAACCTAATGTATTTCCAGCATATAAGTTGTACTTTGGGTGAATGTGATATACCTCTTGCTCACGTGCGCTTGTCAGATTTGCTGTCATTATACTATAGTAATTTTGTATAACTCTAATTATTTTTTCAACCCTAGCGCATGCGCCGTGTGCGGTAAATTATCAATTAGATATTAGGCTATAGTATAGCAATGTCGAAATTGCGTGATATAGCCAAGAAGAGCCTTATGGGAGAACCTGATAAAATAGCGACTGCTTTTGCAGGTTTTGATAATAGTTAACGGTTTGATAAACAAATTATACTGATAAATTTTACTGCAACAAATCTTTACCACCTACTACAGACAAATTTAAAACGTGAGCTTGATAAATAGAAAGGCATAAGAATATTAGTACAATATCACGTTATATTTTCAAAACTACTTGTAACGAAAGAATCGACTGACAAGGAAACTATAGACCCTTATATCAACGCGAAATCCAGACGTGTTTTACTTGGGACTGATCTTTTGTCACTAGCTGATGAAATACACCAAGAAATTTGGAAAAAATAGAGGAATTTACTGAATTAAGTTCGGGTTGGAAGTTTGAAATGATCAAGGAAATTGTATTTCACACGATGAAATATGACGCATTACGCGGTAGTTCGTATATTGACCTACCACCAAAAATAAAAAATAAAAGATGTTGTATAAACATAAAAAACGTAGATAACAAATGTTTCCAATGGGCTGTTCTTTCTGTGCTATTTCCAGCAGAAAAACACGCTGGTTTTGTTGAAAAGTTTATCAGTCACGTGTCAAGATTAAATTTTAAAGGTATTAACTTTCCAGTGGCAGAAAATCAAATACCAAAGTTTGAAAAGCAAAATAATATTTCGATTAACGTTTTCGGACTAGATGAAAAAGTAAACGTATATCCGAGATATATTTCAGAAAAAGCTTCACAATCGACAATAAATTTACTGTTTTATAAAAATCATTATGTTTGGATTAAAAACTTTAACGGACTAGTTGGAGTAGCGTTCAAGGTAGTTTGTTGTGCTAATTCTAGATTATCTAAACCAATCCAATACTATCGTGGTAAAAGTTCAGCTGTCTGGCTTCTCAAGCAGTTGATTAACGAAGTTGATAATATTACTTATCGTTTGAAAAGAGTAACGCCAATGATAAAATTAACACCTCAACAAGAATCTGATCAAGAGCAAGCAGAAATTTGTTATATTTGTGAAAAAGCTTTTGACGATAAAAAAGTACATGATCATTGTCATTTGACTTGACAGTACCGTGGAGCGGCTCATGATCAATGTAATTTAAAATTTCATGCTCTAGATTTTATTCCAGTTATTCTTCACAACTTTCGAGGATATGATAGTCACATTATCGTGGAAGCTTTTGGTGATCCTGAGATAAAAGCTCGTCTAAAACTCGATAACGTCATCAAATGCATTCCAAATAATTTTGAAAAGTATATGTGAGTTATGCTAGGTAAATTGCGTTTCATTGACAGCCTGCAGTTTATGGCAGCCTCGTTAGATGAGCTAGTAAAAGGTTGTAGTAAATTTCATAACCTAATAGACTGTTTTGGAGATAAATTTAATCTGCTAGCTAAAAAAGGAGTTTTTCCATATGAATATCTCGACGACTGCAGTAAATTTGATGAAACATCTTTACCTGACAAAGACAAACTTTACTCGCAACTTAAAAATGAAAATATAACTGATAACGAATACAAGTATGCACAAGATATCTGGAAAGAATTTTATTGTGAGACTTTTGGTGATTATCATGATTTATACCTGAAAACTGACGTGTTATTATTAGCAGATGTTTTTGATAGTTTTCGAGAAGTAAGTTATAATAATTACGGACCAGATCCTTGTTGGTATTATTTTGCCACTGGGCTGTCATGGGATGCTCTGCTAAAGTTTAGTAAGGTAAGGTTGGAATTACTGACTGTCGTCGAATTGTTCAATTTTATCGAGAAAGGTATCAGAGGCGGTATTAGCGTGATAACAAAAACATATGCTGAAGCAAACAACAAATATTTGAAAAAGTATAACCCTGAGCTTTCCTCGAAGTATATAGTTTATCTGGATTGTAGTAATCTTTACGGTGGTTCAATGATAGGACCAATGCCTCTTGGTGGATTTCACTGGACCAATGCCTCTTGGTGGATTTCACTGGGTCACGGCTGATCGATTTCTATGTGAAACAGAAAAAAAGATACCCGAAGATGTTTCATATTTCGTTGAAGTTGATCTTGATTATCCAACTTGGCTACACAAATTGCATAAAGATTACCATTTCTGCGCGGAATCGATGGTTATAGATTATAGTTTGTTATCAAAAGAACAACAAGCGTTAGCATCACCAAGACAACATTCCATGGTCAAAAAACTAGTACCAAATTTGCTTAATAAACGTAATTATGTTTTGCATTACAAAGTTTTAAAACAAGCAGTCGATGCTGGTCTTGTGTTGAGAAAAGTTCATCGTATACTCAAATTTAATCAGTTGCCGTGGATGAGAGGTTATATTAACTCGAACACTTCAATACGAGCTTAGCAAAAACTGATTTTGAGAAAAACTTCTTTAAACTGATGAACAATTCCGTTTTTGGTAAGACGATGGAGAATATTAGGAAACGCGTAAATATCGAACTAGTTAATGATATCAATCGTAGAAACAAACTTGTGTCAGACGATGATTTTGTGATCATGAAAATTTTTAATGAGAATCTTGTTGCGATACAAAGAAGAAAAGCAAATTTAAAACTAAACAAGCCGATCTATGTTGGAGCTGCAGTGTTGGATTTATCAAAGTGGCTGATGTACGATTTTCATTATAATTTTGTTAAAATTCAATGACCGGCCAGTAGATTATTGTTTACTGATACTGATTCACTCGTGTATGAAATCGAATGCGAGGACATCTATCAGGATATGTACAATAATCGACATCAGTTTGATCTTTCTGATTACCCACGTGACAGTAAATTTCATGACGACAAAATAAAAAGGTGATTGGCAAGTTCAAAGATGAAATGAACTGGAACGCTATCAAATACTTTATCGGATTACGTAGTAAAATGTATACCGTATTATTAGACAATAATAAAATAACGAAAAAAAAAGGTCTGCCTCGTGATTTTGTTAAAAAGTTTATGAATTTTGATGACTATAAGTATGCTCGTGATGGCGGTGTTAGTTTTATGATAGCTATGGCAATTCGGACTAATCATCATAAGCTAGAAACAGATGTCATTATCAAACGCTGATTGAGTAATTTTGATGATAAGCGTTATTGCGAAAATGGAGTAGATACACTTGCACTAGGGTATTGTCATGATGATAGATCTATACTTAACATTATCTTTTCCAACTGAAATGTTATCTAAACTTAAGAAATAATGTTTGAAAATTTGACAGTGACAAATAGCTACTGTAGCAAGACCAAATATCTAATGATGGATGGCAAACAATTGACAGTTGAAATCAATAATGAAACATCAGTTATATGTTTTAGTGGAACACGTGATAAGCTAAAACTTTCGCTCATCAGATCTGATGACAGCGAGTATTTTAATTATCTCGAATAATTGTATCAAAGGTTACTAGCGGGTTTTAAAAACTTTCATAGTCCGATTAGCCAACAAAAATATACTAAACTTACAATTGATCTCGATTGGTCAAAGGTATATTTTATCGACAAAAAATAATATATATATATATATATATATATATATATATATATATATATATATATATATATATATATATATATATACGCGCACATACATACATATATATATATATATATATATATATATATATATATATATATATATATATATATATATATATATATATATATATATATATATATATATATATATATATATATATATATCAGGTACGTATTGTTCTTTTGTTGTTCCTTCCATCTTTTTTTAATAAGATGTTTCAGCCTTTATTTTTCATTTACTTGGAAACACGAATTATAACACAAAGACTAAATAAAGACGTATATTTAGAAGGAAACTAATGAAATTCAAGCGCTATTGCTGAATCATTCGAAGATCCAGTATATAGCAGTTAAAAATCTGACAATAATATTTTGATGGTTTTTCTTCACGGGATGCACAATAAGATGTTGGCAGATTGAAATAATGAGATTTCAAGATTTCAACCCATTCATTAAGCTCACAAAAGATTAGTTTGATAATATATTTTTCAGACTCAGTTGATTAACATTGTGATGAAAACTAAGATCAAATTTGACATTATGTATAGTGTAAGAGCAGCAGAGACGGTGAAAAGACGTTTTACCTGAGACCTTGTATACGAAAAAAAAAGGTTCCTACGAAGGCTGAAAAAGGTCAATAATGTTTAACTGAAGCTTCTAGCCGAGTATATTTCCATACGTTAAAAACGGATAATAAATCGTTTGGGTTAGCTCAGTGTTGTTATCCTATCGTTGACGCATTCATTAAATATTTTTCTGTGATATTGTTTACTTGTAGTGTCACTCATTTATTTTGATCTTTTTTATCCTTCGTATGAACCTTTATTTTTCGTAAATAATGTCTCAAGCAAAAAGACTGTTCATCGTCTCTGCTGCCGTAAGGAATAAGAAAACACTCTGAGGATCAAGAGGAATAGTGCACGCTTGTTTAACGGTGGCTTTTTACGATGATATTAGAACACAAACAACGAAATACCTAGTTAAGCCGTTGTTGTAACTGCATTTACTCCATTCACACTTCTCCTTTACTGTAATGAAGCTTGGTGTATCTCAAATCGTACTTTCAATCCTGCTATCAAGCTCTAATTCTAAGTAACTATAGTTTTAGGAGCAAACATAACAATTAATTTCAGTATAATAACATCTTGTATTCCAATTCTTACGTCACGTTATGAGATTCTTGGAATGCAAATGTTCAAATCTTTTAATATAAGGTGAAAAGTAAGAACAATCATTAGTAAAAAAGCAAGTCACATCACGAGTGAACGCCAATTTAATATTATTTACCAGTGTATGCAACTTTAACACTTTTTTACCTAAAGTTTTGTATTACATTCTTATATACGCAATGTATTCAGGATGTTTATCTGTGCTATTTAACAATTTTCAATATAAAGTTGACGATATTTTAGCACTTTCTATTAACATCTGTTAGCTGATAAACTAGAGCTTCTTTGATATATTTTAAAACAGATAATGATAAATAGAAGGGGAATGCTCTAATTATTAACTATTTAAATGGGCAGCAAAGAAAACAAATGAAAAATGTGTCATCGATTGCTTGTGAAGATTATGTTTAAAACTACCTCTTACAGTATTTTGTCATACGAGAACACTTTGGTGGGAAGATTTATATATATATCAACCCAAAGTATATCTTACGTATCTACAAACGTGATACTTGTGGTGTGTTTATTTGCTTTCCGCAAAAGGAAGTGTATAAATATTGATATTAATAAAATGGCCATCAGCTGAACTGTATCCTTTCTACATCGCGAGAATCTAGAATCCATTAATAAATCCACCATATATGTTTAGCATGCATATAGCACAAAGTATTTCGAACCTGCTACGAGAGACTTTGCATGGAAAGTTTAACAATTACTATGGGAAGTAGCTGTATTGAAAATAACATTACCATCCAGAAAAAAATATTAAGTGAGAATTTCTACGAAAATGTTTTTTAGGAACATTGACAAATTAAGTTTAGTTGAATATTGATACAATATGGACATAAATCTGAATTTACATAGCCATATGAATTGGCTTTCTGCTTTTAAGGAAACAAATGTTCACTCACAAATGCATACAAGAACATTATGCTGCAAACTTCCAACGAATGATAAAATTAAATAAATAGTTTAATTCTCTCAATATGAATGATTAACGTTCAAGACTACTTGTGATACTAATGATTTATTAATTCACTTATCTAGAATGCAACGACCATGTTTAGAAAATATAAGAGTGTTTTTTGACACAATTACCTTGCAGAACGCACCGGTAAGCAGAGTCACATGTGCTACACTCTTTAATTAAGACTTTAGTTCAGTCTGCCATACAGAAAAACTCACTACCTCAATTCATATCAGATGACTTTTACCTGTATATATCCTTGGAACTTATGAATTGTCCTAAATCACCAAATCAATATGGAGAAAATATACTGAATTTAGATATGAATGGAAAAATAAGCTTGCGTTCCGTCTTCATATTTAATTGTTAAAAAGATTTCAAATGTGATGGCTTGTGTGCATTTTTGTGTAGTATTGATAAAATGGGTATTAAAGTGGCGCATGAATCTTGGCCTAGCACCGGTTATATATATGAAGATAATGCAATGTCTTTCGTAAAACTCTTAATTTATTTTTAGTTAAAGTATACATTAAAAATTTAAGAGCATGTATGGATAAAGGTGGTGCTCTACAGTTTGGTATTTTGCATAGTGTTAGAATATTAAAGAAAAATAATTTCATGGGATTTCCTTGCTAGTCATACTGACTGTTTACAAAATGTAGCATAGAGGTATGCCAACACTCTCTCCACTGTGCATGTTTAAAATGCAAACAATTTCACCTTACATACATCACTCTCTCAAACGTACATAATAGCTGGTGAGTGCCACCTAAGCAATATGAAAGAAAAATGAACCGAAGATAACAAGCCACATAAAAAATTGCAAAGATGATTGTCAACGTCTGCAAAAGGTGGAAAACTATACTGTCTAGGGATGGGAAGAATTAAATTCGCCTTTTCAATATGTATTTTGCCTGTAGCAAATCTTAACTCCGTTGTTAATACTTATATCTTTTACACTTCTGAAAATGCAGGAAAAATATAACAATTATTTCGTAATTAAATCTGTATTTCACACTTAAGTATATAACAAATTTTTGACATATTTGGTTTTTTAAGAGTGCAGAAGTTTAGGCTAATTAAGTCCATAATGTGATAGGTAACATTACCATATATTTATGTGTATATGTTCTTCGAAATTAGGGAAAGAAGACAATTGTATCCAAAAACAGTAGTCAAGCACTTTGGATCAAAAGTTGGCTTTAACAGCTTTAGAAATAAAGAAATGATATCGCTCCTGTCACAGACTCAAAGTTGAAGATGGCGGATGGGCGAGATCATATAACACTATTTGTTATTGACTTTGTTCTGTGTGTCGCTTCTTTAAAAACAAATATAATTTTATCACATCCCCCTTATATTATTTCGCATACAGATCTAGGAGTCAAATATATTGCGAAATATTGCGGAACCATATCAAATATATTTAAATTTATAGAATTTATGAATACCTAGAAAATAATAGATTTTTAAATTCGTTCTACTATTTAAGCAATTTTTAATCATATGTGTTCTATTATTATAATGTAGAAATGTCTTTCTTCCACATCGATATTTTATGAATTAACCGGTTTATTTCGTGTGCATTTATCTGTATCTGCATGCATTTGTAATTCCGTTTGTTACTAAGCTTTCTTTTCATTTTGTACAAAATATATGATGATACATTCTTATTTGTTATACTATACGTAATTAATTCAGTTTTATTTTAAAATTGTATCCACATTATTTCTTTGGGCTATTGCAAGGAATATGGTCTCTTCCAAAAATGTACCCAGATCAAAATCGAAATTCCAATTTTAAAATGCGTTGCATCTTGTTTAATATCCAGATTAGCATCAAAATTCTATCAAGATAATATGATATCTAGCAACAAAAAGAATACTTGTTATATTCAAAATATCGCAGCGTGTTTCTCATTTTTGCAACGTCAAAGAAATAAAACTATAAATTCAAAAGTAAACCTTCTTCACCCCTAATTGTTTGTTTGCATTACGGTTGTAAAAAGTCTCACGAACAGGCAGTTTCACTTAATAAATTTGAAGATTCAAATTTAACTTACATCAATCAACTTCCAGCAGGCATGTGTAAATATCATACTTTATTAGCAAGTCATGTTATGCCAACACTTACTTCGGTTCATGTTGTGTATATAAATATCACATACTTCTAAACAAGAAACTAAGATTTATCGACATGTAAATCTTGCTGAGTACGTAAAGAACTATACAAGACCCATATTTATTCCAGTATATTCAGTGTTAGCGACACAAAAAGCCCCAAAATAATCCGTTCTCATGAAGATCCAACCACTTTTAATTTATAACCAGAAACTTTATTTTCGGTTAATATAAACAGCTCATACAGTATCTAAATAGCTTAGTATGTCTGATATCTTGTTTAAGGACGGCTCTCAACATAATTCAAGAAAAGAAGACAAAAATAAGAATATTAATATATATTTATTTCATATTTTGGTTGTAATTAGAATACTACAAGTATTGTATATAGTCAATTATCAGGCCTCTATGATATGACTTAGACTATGCATAGTGACTAAAATTGAAATGTGATGGAAACTGCAAAACGCTCTGTGTGTGTGTGTGTGTGTGTAATTCACGAACTGTTTATATTTTCATCTCAAAATTCCCTTGTCTAAGAAACATTCAAGAAATAATTGTAGCTTGTAGATTTAAATATCCTTCACAGTCCAACTATTGAAACACGTCCGAAAAAGACACTATTGAAACTATTACACTTTGAATTTCCTAGAAACAGATGACAGGCAAAGTGATCTGAATAATTTTATTTTTCATATTTAAGATTTAAAATGTTCTTGAACTATGAAAACAAACACTGTTTTTGTTTCATCAAATTTTACTTGCAGGACGAATAAGTTTCTATTTTCGAAACAAAAAATGTAACGTTTAATATAGTAGCTTTACATACCGTTCTAAGGTCAATTTTGCTAATGATTAGGATACAGGTAGTTATCTTAATATAGCAATAAAAATGATATTCTATATCAAAGCAAATTATAACATTCCATTCTTCACAGAAAATAAGGGTCGGATATTGAAGTTCTTTTATCAACTTGGGATGTGTGTAGGAAGCGAGTATATAAAAAAGTAAAAGTGACTCCTATCCAACACACTGTAGATTCAACAATTTCTGACGAAGTTGTATATCAGATTCTATTTACAAGATCTCGGATGGCTGCAAAGTTAATGAAATTACAGCATTATTAAAATTATTTTATCTTGTTTACTAAACAGGGTTTATAAAGGTTCAATTTGTGGATGTTTTGTTTATATTCTTAAATTATAGAAATAGGATTATTACTCTACTGGAGGCAAACATGGAATAAAAATATCATTTATATGACTGTGAACTTACATAATTAAGATCCAGCGCTAGTCACTGATTATTAAAATGATAAATAGGTTTGCAACGGCATTTTCATAGCTAACCTTATTGGATATTTTGGAATAATCATGTAGAGTTTAATGAAACGCATAGCCTATATTACATAAATTATAGATGAACTTATTGGTCGCTGGTAAGTATGTGCTTAAATAACCTTTAGTTATATTCTTCTGGAATAAATCGTCTTGCTATAATTAAGAAAAATATGATCAGGTGAGCAAGAACATGTCCACTTGTAACTCTTACTCTCTTCAAATTGTTGTATACGCGCGGAGTTGTATGTTTCCAAACATCAGGAAGTGTTTTGAATATTTGTTTTGCTACATAAAACATGTCAAGTATGCTGTGAATGTTTGCTGATGTCAAGTTAGAGTTCAAGAAAAGATTTAGGGTTTTATGTTCTCCATTTTCAGGGGGAACTGTGTCTCATCTTACTCACTTAAAACCTATTTCGATGATTATCACAAATATAAAGACAAGTGTACATAGTATCGATAAAATATGTTGCATAATTACGTAATACAGTGGATTTTTTATTGGTCAGTTCTATGTAATAATGTGCCAATCAGAAGTCTTTCCGTCTTATTTAAAAGCTCGTCTGAGCATTTGACACAAAGCAGTCCTCTAAGAGAAAGATAGGCTGCTTAAGTAGAAGTTGCAAAGGTAAGTTTAACACCTTATTATTATTTCATGTCAAATACTTACAAAAGTTTGTGGTTATAGCATTATTGATAGATGTAAGAAAGTATCATTGACATTTAAAATATATGTATTTGCAATTTTCTAGTAAAATGACAAAATTTGAAAGTGATATATATATATATATATATATATATATATATATATATATATATATGTCTATAATTTAAGTATTGTTGTCAGATTATTATTGTTTTTGTGAGCTTATATGTAAGTGAATGTTTTGACGTAGTTTCCTTATTTGTCCAATATTTTGTCCTTTTCATACAATCTTTAAGTATGAAAAAAGTAATTAGTAATTTTGGGATGTGTATTCATAAAACAAAGAAATCTAAAGCACATCAATATGTTGCAGTTTAATATAGCTAAATCCGGACACGACCTTTGCGACAATCTTATTTGTCTTTTAGTTTCAGAACTATTAACATGAGAAAAAATGAATAAGCGAGTTGTATTAGATGCGTTATAAAATACATGTATTACTGCTTGCTGTTTATTTGTTTACAAAAAAATATCAGAAGAATGTATCACGAGAAGTAAAGTTAGGAAATAAAATTTTATTTCTTGAAGAAAGATACTTTTCAAGACAAGTCCACACAATTGTATTGATGCTGTGAATATAAATATCTGTGGAACTATTTTAGTATTCTGATATAAAACATTATGTTCACGCATTATTTTTTTAAATTGGTCTTCTTACGTTAATGATGGAAATAATTAAAACTAATACCTGACTCGCGATTGGCGAGAAGTACCAAGATATATGAAACTGATTCTCAAACACATCTCTCTCTCTCTCTCTCTCTCTCTCTCTCTCTCTCTCTCTCTCTCTCTCTCTCTCTCTCTCTCTCTCTCTCTCTCTCTCTCTCTCTCTCTCTCTCTCTCTCTCTCTCTCTCTCTCTCTCTCTCTCTCTGGCAAATTTGAATCCAACAACAAGACACCAACTTTTGGTGACATCTCTTATTTAGTAGGCAGTTACAAAACATAGTCTGCATTTGTATTAAAACGTATATATCGAAAATAGATGTACACAGGTCACAGGTAAAATTAATAATGGAACGGTTCAATTACAAAAGGGAAAAGTCGAATAGCTTTCAGTTATACTAGAAACGTTGACATAAAATATTGAGAACTAAATGCAAGGATGCAAAAAAATATAAGTTTAATCACTGTTTTAAAATTCCCTCCTACATGAGCATATATTAACGTAAACTCCATATAATAAAAAGCGGCAATAAGTATACAAACAGCACTAAAGTCGACATTAACCTGCCATAAATTACATCTTCTCAGACGTGAGTGTCAATTAAATAGAGGTTAAAAAACTGGTTAAGCGTTAAGAAATAGTTTTATGATATCTGCTAGTGAATTGGAGATGCAATAAAGAATTCTGGTAAATAATTCAATACAACCTTTCGTGCTCGAATTTGCTTTGTTAATATGCCTTTGCATCCACATACCCTAGAATATGACCGGCATAACACAAGGGTATATTTTCTAATTTTCTGCATGATGCTGCAATTTTCGTTCCGATTTGCGTCCTCAAC
>JAEAOA010001440.1:1800000-1817500 GCA_016746295.1 Potamilus streckersoni
GCCAAAAGAAGCCTTCACCATCGCAGACCAGATTGTGGACAAAGATTTTTTATCTGAAGATGGGCCGGACAGTGTGTGCCGACACATACCGATGTACAATACTAAGGTTGTGGAGCAGGAAGGTGAGTGTCTAACTGAAATATCCTATGCATGCACATTTATTGACACCCTCCAGTAAGCTCTATTGTATCCTATAAGGTTCATAACCAATTTCCAGACCATTATCATATATGACACAACAACATACCCATTATACCGAGCTGTTTGATATGTATATTCGTCTTCATGTCTGGTGCTTCATAAATGTGTTCATATTCATCTTGTTTATTGCATAATTATTACGCAAATACAGCATATGGGCTAACACTTACTTGAATATTGACACGAATAAAAGACTAATCATATCTCCTAGTCAATCAGTCCTGTTAACGTAGCCAAATGGACAACAATGTCATGGACATAATGAAATGTTTGTTTGCACCCTATACTGTGTTGCCATATTTAATATCTAGTTTACAATAATGCTCAGATATTGCTTTGGGATAATAACGAACGCTACAGGATATGATATTTACCACAAATACTCAAATTTATTTGTAGCATAACCTTTATCAACTTTACCATCCTGCTGCCGTAACTGTATTCCACCGGCAAAAACAGCTGCAAAGGATGTGAATGAATGATGTAACCATCTGTTATTATCTTGTTCTTTGTTCACTAGAGTTGTAACCTGTACCTTGATAATGATCGCTGAAGTCAAATTTTCTCTGTGCATTTAGCTCAGACAAGTGTTTATTTTGTGTCTCAATCATAGTTTGTTTGACTTACCCATTACGATATTTTCTCTTGTATTCTTCCATGTTCACTATATTATGTTTTAGTTTGTATATTATATTATTATTTAATGTTATACGCTGTACACGTAAAACATTTGAGTAAAAAATCGATTGCCAGAGACGCTCAGGGGGATATAAAATCAGTTGCATCTCCATGACACCGCATATTCCATGTATGGAGTGGTAGTTCATAGGGGTATCACAAATCTAGTTCAGGAATTACTCCTACCCACGCTCGCTGCGCATAGAAAGTCGTAGGTTGGCTCCGTTTGCTGCATATAAGTAATAAGAAATCACAGTACAAAATTAAAATAAGCTATTAGGTTCATTATTTTTAATATATCATATAATGGTATCGATTACTGTGGAAAATACCAGAGTAAGGTCAGAGTCGTATCATATATACACATTAATTCAATCCTCATCCGCATGTGCTGAGTACAGATAGACTGGGAATCGTGTAGGCTAATCAGGATACAATAGTGTATCTTTTTTACTAGCTTCGAAAGCCTTTTTAGTGAGCAATAGCCACAATTTCGATATTTTCATGAGTTATTACTTAGCACTTAATGTCACTTTGCCGGATAGTTTTCATAGTGGATCTAATGCAACACGTCGGTTGTCTTCATTTCCATGTTTTGACGGAATATCGTGGAAACATTATGTAGGGGACAAATCACGCCTCTAGTTTGATAAACGATATATAATATAAACGATGGTTGTTACGCAACGAACACTTTGGTACTAGAACCATGTGTTTGTATGTTTGTTAGTTTGCATGATTCCACGATCAAACAACTTATTGCGAACTTATGTTATGTTTTGCTATTAAAATAGGGCAATACACAGTATTGATTTTATTAGAAACATTTCTGAAGATATGTAGTAAATTGTGAAATTCTGTATACATACATGATAATTGAAATTATTCAGCACAATTTGTGTTTCAATTGTTCCCAACAGGAAGTTTTATAGTGACTTTACTTTGACTGTTCTGTTCAACTCATAGTAATTATGCAATTTTCATCTTGTATCACAATGCCATCTATGCTTACATTAAAGTCATCTTTTTTCCGCATCGATAAATATTGTACATTGTGAATGAAATCCAACATTAGATGTCTTTGGAATGTTCATATACGACGCTACTGAAAGAGTTATAAGGACATCTAAGTTAATTTCCATTAAACAATTCACATATACTGCCACTCCTCTTTTTCTATCAGTCGACATTGGCTAATACGCTTGTAAATCAACACAAGTTTCAAACGTCCAATACTGAATTGAAAAACTACATTCAAATTCTAAAACAACGAATACATTTTACTTATGTTTATGAAACGAAATACGCATCTTAATATATTTGGGTCAGTATGCTTCTTTGTACTTAGAATTATTTTAGTCCAAATTCAACATTTTCGCTTTGCATGCTGTCGATTCAGAATGACATATGAAATGATATCGGACTTTTTTTATTTCCTTAGAAACATCTACGAAGAGAGGACTGAATGTGAGCAAGAAGTGTGTATCATGTGCCTTCGAATGCAAGGGCTGGTGGAATTGTCCCTTTGTATGCCGCCCTTGCTAATATCGATATCATCCAAAGACTGTCGTCGTTGTGCCAAACCTTATAAGATATAATTTCATGACCAATCATTTCGAATAAAAGCAATATCATACTGTATGAGAATAAATTCTTACTATAAATCGTGTCTATTATCTTGAAACTGCAATACTTTGGTCTCGAGAACTTGTTTTAATTATGAACATAGTAATCATCAATGAAAAATGCGTGTCTTTCAAAAGTAGACAATATGTACGATGATGGATCCAAGAAGCAAATGTAACAACCATATTAAATAATAATAATAATAATAATAATAATAATAATAATAATAATAATAATAATAATAATAATAATGACAATAGTTATTTTTAAGTTAGTACTAATCTTAAACAGTAATGCTGTTGTTCATTCATAATTATTATTATTATTATTATTATAATAATTACCGTTGTTAATTGTACTGTGCGTATTTTCCAGGATACCCCTCCCTACTGTGTTTATTATTTTTTATTATAATCAGTTGAAGAACTATTTCGTCTGTATTACATGTTTTAAAGTTGAAAATATGCAAAAAATTAAATTACATCCTTTTAATTTGATTGTTTATCGGACTGAAAAATGTTCTCATAAACAGAAATTATAAGAGATTAAATTACGCCCTGTTTATGAAATTGTTTAATGGACAAGCATAGAATTAGCGGACAAATATGGAGTTAGCAGACTAACATGGAATTTAAGAATAAACGAGCATCTAAAATGTTTTTCTCTCGTTTATCTTCTTGCATATCATTCTCATAGTCACTATTCTTCTTCTTCTGCCTTATTCTACATCTATCCTAAAATATCGAACCTTACAATGACCTCTTTATTAAAAGAAGTTTTGGTAGAAAAAGAAATATATTGCATTGATTGAAACAAATGAAAGTAAATTAATAATGCAAGTATAGCAATGGGTTTTGTAGGACCTGATAATCTGTCAGACTAGTAAAATAAAGAGGTAATGTTGCATATGGTACCATACATTGTAAGATATAGAATCGAAATGCCATTGAATAAGTTTGATATAATGCAAATGAAGTAGATAAGGATTCATTGACTGCTCAAGGGAATATTCTGATCACATCAATAAAAGCTAATAGTACTCAAAACAATGACATTTCAATTGAAGCGAAATAATAATAATAATAATAATAATAATAATAATAATAATAATAATAATAATAATAATAATAATAATAATAATAATAATAATAACAATAATAATAATAATAATAATAATAACAATAATAACAATAATAATAATATAGTAGTAGTAGTGTAGATGTTACTTTTTTATATTGTAGTCGACGTTGAAGACTTTAATTTTCCATATTACAAATATCTGCGCGGACGGAACAAGGTCTGGTTCTAAAGTTGCAAGGTATGAAGGAATTAAATAATCCCCAGTTATACTTTAATTGAGACAGATCAATAATATGGACAGTGGGGATGGAGTATGATGTATAATGGACCTGGCAGATATTATAGATTAGAAAACGCAATAACATAAGGTCTTAAATACAGAATAAAGGGGATTGAAAAAATATAAAAATGTAAATCTGGTTGTCGAGATTCTTTCATGATTGGCCACTATTTGAAAGTAAAAACTATATTGTAACGAGTTTTGAACGTTAGGTACTTATTTCTCTATCACATTTTGATACATAAAACCCATGCACTACTGAGCTATTTCTGTTAAAGATACGTTATTAAATTCAATTTAAAGCAAGGCAGTCAGACTTTTGTATGTATCTTATACATGTTTATTTAAGATGCAAGATTTAAATACGTTATACAGCAATGAGCTGAATAGTCAACAATCACCTAGATTCACTTAAACATGTCGCAATGATAAACATGCCAACTTTGACATCAGGTCTGTCAACTTTCTGCATCTGTGTGGCTTGATTCCTACTTAGTTTATTATTGCTTATTAGCTGTGAAGAAAAGGAAGGAGTACTACTGAGAAGATTCCTTTTTTTTCATATAATGCACAATCTTGGGCAGAAAACAATTTTATCACTTAGAATTCTCGTTGATAATGTTGACTGAGTTAAAGGGAACATAGGTCAAGGGAAACATATCGTCCTGTAAATGTTTGGTACAAATGAGAGTTGTGTCCTTAGCGGAGTCTTAACCGATGTCTACTAGAAGTTGGATGCAGTATGGGGTAGAGGGAATATATGTTCGCCCAATAAACGCATGTAACATGTAAGTTTCTCAGATCGAGAGTTTCAGTCCTTGAAAACGTGATATCTTCTTCAATGATTACACACACATTTATATAACTGAATATCTATGATATGAGGAGATAATTATTTTCATCCAATGAGCACACATTGCATACTAATATTAGTATGTTATTTTTAGAGAAAATGGATTCATTCAATGACCACGCACAATTAATAATAATTAAAATGTGGTATGTGAAGAGATACTGGACTCATTCGATGACGACACGATTGATGAGAGAGGGGAGTTATGTAGTGAGAAAACGTCGCCAATGATCAACCAAGCGAAGTTTGATAGCTGCAACGCATCCTGACGTCGAGGCAAATTATATATATATATATATATATATATATATATATATATATATATATATATATATATATATATATATATATATATATATATATATATATATATATATAGCTGGGACTTGCAAACAAATCTTCCCAAAGATCATGAGCTCGATTTCACATATATAAATATCTCATACTCATGAAAATAAATCCTAGATGAAATATTAGAAGAGACGAAATTATGATCTTAGAATAATACATGAAATTGGAGTTAAACTTTAAATACTGAAATTACAGCATTAGGTATATGTATCTTAAAGTTTTTTAACCAATAAAATTGGTAATGCTATAAACATACTTGCAACATGAATATTAAAGAAATGATAAAAGTAATTAAAATAGACGAAAGTAGACATATGTCTTGCTATAGTGACTCTTAAAGCTGGATGTTACATGCTGCTCTACATACCAAACGAATTTGGACTTTGGATAATCTCTTGTCTCCTTGCTTGTTCATCTGCGGTCTGGCTTTCTGGCTACCAATTCGAACTTTCCAGGGCCTCAAATGTCTTATAGTTGGAAATTTGTTCGAAAACTGTTGAAAATTAGATGACTGTTGCAAAAGTGCTGAATGTTGGAGAAGTAGGAAAATTGTTGGAATATCCTAACTATGCAAACGTAATTATTATTTCCAATTCAAAAAATTATTTACTAAAGTCATCAATAGGGAAAAATACTTTATTCAATTTTTTTCAAATATCCATTGCTGAACCGCAGTTTGGCAACTTATAATGCCCTCTGTACGGGTATACTAGACAGGACAACTATTGTGCATGCTCACTGAGCTATCAACTGTAATGGCAGATACCTGTTACTTTATCACCCAGCCGTGGCTCAAATGAAGCCATTAATTTCCCTAATGATCGATGACATCTATTAAATATCATCTCCGATCATCAAATACGATTTCCACAATCGTCACCAATCTATAAAGTTTCTCTTTATCATTTCAAATGCGTGGTTCAAATCTGTTGTAGGTCAGACATATATGTAACTATTGTATGTACCGTAATCAACTAATAGTTCCAGCAACCATTACAGTTTTAGCTGTAGCTAATTTTCTTCCTGTTTGAAAAATGCATTTGCTGAAAAACAAAAACCAGTTATTCCTGTTCAGAACGCTTGCACCCCTGCGTCGGTTACATTCAAGACATATTAGCATAACATTTATACGTGTGTGACTGAGATTACTATTAATTCGTTCCACTATAAATAGTCATGGGTCGCCACAGCATTACATTGTTACAGCAAGCACGGTGATTTTTTTGCTTCATCCTAAAAATAAATTCAATGACAAAATCAAACTCGTATTAATGCTTTTCATCATTTCGCTGAGAACCAGCTAATTTTTCCTTACCTTATCAGTGTTGTATTTCGGAGCTTGATATATCTTCCACAGTATAAACCATCTATGTAGTTTTGTAACTATCAGTACTACTAAGTACACAAGATCTGACCATTCTACAAGGTCATCGACTATCCAAAAATTAGCACCCTCGATTGTTAGACCCCGTGACATTCTTTCAACAAACAATGGGTGGTGGTTGACCATTATCGCCGCACGAAATAATCGCCGTTGATTTCGTCGACAGGCAATTAAAAACAATTTTAAAGTATTTTTAGATACGTTGTATATCTCATCTCGGATAATGATATTAGGAATATATTTTTCATCCATCCTCGCTAAAGTTTACGCATGTTCCTTCCATCGAAAGAAGCTGTGATACGCACAAGACTTTCGTTCAAGTCTCTGGCAAGATGGTGAGTTGGGGTTAGTACAATCATGTCTGAGTCCCTAAACAATCTTGTGTAGTTTTAACAGAATATTCTGTACTATCATGATTAACCGTTTAATATCGCGATATAGGATCATTAACTGATGGTGAGACCAACGGTTGTGACAATTGTCCATTTTTATAATATCAAGCATGAGGTATATAATCTGCAGACTCAGAATAGTCAAGGATCTGCTCATTCTTTTTACTCGCTATTATCCCATTGCTTTCATTTACCGGAAGTACTTCTAGCAGCCATATATTTGACTCCTTTATATAAAGTGAATCTGTAGCGACTCTGACAGCTTCCCTAAGAAATCGGTTGATTCTTGATAGCATCTTTAGTTGCACAAATGCAAGCATTGGAAGATCTTAAAAGTGTACATTGTGACCAATCCATATGTGTTGGTCAACATGAATTTGTCTTTTGAGCAAAATGAGAAACAAGAGAGGAGATAGTTAAACAATTATTCAGTAATTGTTCGATCACGTCCATATCGTCGGTGTATTTTAGTGCAACTTTCATCATTTACTTATAAAGAGATTCTGTACGGTAAAGTTTATCAGACGGTTATACGAACTGATCACACCAGCTGTTGTCGTCATCCCTTCGAAACCGCCATATTGATAGAGTCGCTCTTACTGATATCCCTGATACACTCAGAAGAATCACGGCAATAAAATCAAACATTTTTCTGTGCGGAATTTTGTTATACTTTTGTTCCATGCGTGAGCATTGTGCTCATTTATTACTTTCGGGGAACAACTCGATTTATACTTTGACGTGTGTAAGATCTCAATGGTTCTTGTCTTTACTTGTATATGGAATTATAATGTCTTTTCTAACTCAACGATATCTTTTATTGAGACTCCATAATCAACCAAATGAATTTGCTATGATATTTGCTCAACTGTAATATGATCGCACGTGTGCCAGTGTTATTTCTCTGCCTGAGATAACAGTGAGGAAGCTAACCTCAAACTTCCGCACTGTTGCCGTCACTGGTGTCATCGTGGGTCTTGGTGGTGTTGAGTTAGCAACAATATTTTTTGATAGGGTTGTGTAATGATATTTAATTTTTACTTTATACAGATTCTCATGTGAACCACTAAGTGTTGAAACATCCGGAGTGCTAGCACTTTCTGTTTTTATATATGTTGGTACGGTCTTCGTTCTGCGTCCTACGCAAAACATAATATTAATCATGTCCATAAATTCTTGATAATAACCGCTAATGCGCGTGATACGGAGCGGACAGTAGCTTTGTATATTCATGTAATATTTCAGTCGTGCAAGTTCATTGTTTCTTTGCAATAATATTAAAAAAGGAGAAATACAAGCAATAACGGCAACACCGATTCTTGTAAATAATTGAGGTGTTTCTGCAACATATTCTAGACATCACCAGTACCTCGTTGTGTTTAAGTCTTTATATGCTGGTTCTAGTATTAATGTTTCCTCTGTATTTTGATTTAATACGACTGGCACGGTTCCAGAAAATCTAAAGGTGGAATGACGACATATAAATGGGGTAAGTGATAGACACAGAAAGCCTTACATCCAGGTGACCTCAGCGGTATGTTTGAAGTAGTTAATTTGTTGTGAACATGTTGATTGAAGAGTTAGAGACATGGCTGATACATTTGTGACTGATAATGATTATTCTTTGTCCAAATGTGAGCTTGTTAAGGAAGACATATTTGATCACTATAAACCTGATGACATACATAAATTTATAGAAAATAAGCAGAATGCAAATAATTTTAAAAAATACACTATTTGATGTAAAGCTAGTGACAGCATTCGTGCAGTCAAAATAGGAAATCAAAAATTTACAATAAATACACCCATCTAAAGGATCAGTACCTGGATGGTCTTATACGCAGTGTTAGGAAAAATAATGGATCTGAGTTTGAACCAAACAGCTTGAGAAGCATTATCAGCTCCATTGATCGCCACCTTAAATTAAAAAAATATGCATGTTAAATCATGAAAGTAAATGACAGAAATTTTGCATTAACAAGGAAAGCACTTCGTGCTACGCAAACAGATTTAAGATCTAAAGGAAAAGGAAATAAAACCAATCGGAGGCAACTGATCACAAACGATGGAATAAATGTCCTGTGTTACTAAAAACTAATTGGGATTGAAACACCGAAAGTCACCGATTACATGCTGTGTAACAACTCTTTGCAATTTGGTATGAGAGGAGTGATAGAACATTACAATGTGAAATGGGGGAAATGTTACACTAAAGAAAGATGTAAATGCAATTTTCAGGCCACAGAAATGTACAGCCTATAAACAGCTACTTAAACATTAGTGACAAATAGCAACATACTTATTCCAATTACCTGAGCAACACCGGCCACCCAAGTACTGATCATGTCCTCCCCCACCCTACTGCAAAGAAATGTCACACTATACAGCAACAGACTGTAGTATATTAAATTCCCAGATATCTAATATTCAACAGAATCAGATTAACAGCAACCCATTCTACGGATAAAACATCACCTTACAAAATACGTTTGTTGCGAAGTTTGGGGAAACTGTGAAAGATCCATAATTTGGTCAACTTCCTGCAACAGGCGACTTCTCAAACAGGGCCCACACGGCGACGTGTGAGAATTAACGAATGTGACGCTGATATTCAATAGGAATTGGGAATATGGAAAGAGACGATATCAGCGAAATGTAGTTAGGGTTAAATTGTTACATTACCTTATTGCTCCTTCATGATTTTGATGTTTCTGGCTGGAATAGTAGTCTTCGGATAGATGCAAATGGCCTCACTGTTACTGTTCGTGACGACGAACGCTGCATATTCAATGTTGGTATGCACATTATATATATATATATATATATATATATATATATATATATATATATATATATATATATATATATATATATATATATATATATATATATATATATATATATATATATATATATATATTTATATATATATATATATATATATATATATATATAATAATTGTATGTGCTATATAGGCACGTTCGCTATATTTTATTTACCATTCACCTTTCTACGCTGTCATACATTATTTTCACTCCCCGTTGATCGGAAAACTTTATTTATTTATCACCGTTACCATTTTCATCGTTTTACCTTTAACTATTTGGATTCGTATTGCTGGTCGATACAAAACTTTTTACCACTTGTGCATAATGAAGGATTTAAACTTTTATAAGGCGCTAAATTGCCAATTTTTCTGGTGCGCCGTAAAAATTCAACCAACCAACAACCAACAATTTATACAACAGAAATACCTTTTCAGTGTTATGGCTCCGTTTTGTTATTATGAAATGTGATGTTTTTATCCAAAAACAATGGACATGCCAAAAAATCTTATCAATGAATGGATACGGATAATTGTAAATAATGTGATAATACATTCACAAAACACCACAAGATATCAATAATGAGAAACGTAACATTCAATATTTTAAAAAGGCAATTTGTTGATAATTTACCTGTCAGATTCTCAGATCTGGCGAAAAGAGTACATCCAGGCTCGTACAGATGAAGAAAAAGAGGTACTGTTGAATATGCTTTTCACAATATTTTAAAGGCTTTATTCTGTGCGTGATGGGATCCAAGAATGTGATATGTAAAGTATGGAACAATGTCACGAAAATGAGTAAGCTATGTACCTATTGGTCTGATCTGTTTCTCAAATGACACCTACCAATAGTTCTGGTCGAAAATCTTTAGTGATAAAGAAAGACCCTCAGATTAGTCTTTGACACAATCTATTGGAAATTCCAGCTTACGATGAATCGTTTTTATTGACCATATTCTCGCACCAACAAAAAATAACATGTCGAAGGCATCAAAGTTTGCAGCACACAACACAGAGGCAAAGAACTGGAAGAACAGGAATATATGAAAAAGATCATTAACAAAAGCAGACGGTGAATTAGGTCAGTGTGATAATATTCAGGTGTTGAGAAAATAAAATACCTGGATGTAACTTAGAGCATTTATAGAAAATATAAATCAAAATAATAAGATGAATGATGCGATGACCAAAAACCAAACTATGCACTAATAATCAATTTCATACAGCTTAGCAAGATGTTAATAACTGTGACTAGTGCAAATATAAATGACTAAAGGGATATTGGTCATCTACATTCTTAATATTTTACTATCTCACATATAATAAGACTCAGACTAAGAAATATAAAGAATTCTGAGCTTTAGTTTTATGTGGAAGGAATAGTTTTGAACAAAACACACACGTATTATTTTGGCCATTTATTAAAATTTTTGTGTTCTAGGGTTCTCTATGGCGATGAAAAAAGCTTTTTGTTTTACTACTAATCTCTCGCTTGTTGGTTTTCTCAGTTTCATAATGCATGTGTTTCGCTGTCACTGAGTCTATTTTCATTAATAGTCTCCTCATTTTAGCTCATTTTTGCATCCTCTCCAAGATTCCGCTTGAGTTATCCGAGTCACTTTTCAAAAGAGGCAGGAATAGTACATATTTTTTTTTCTCGAAAGTACATACAGTGAGAGATGTTTTATTTCGTGCTGGGATTGCAAGTTTGTCGGGAGTAAATACTGCTCAGAGCCAGTAGGCCTAGAGTATACGTTAGCTTCAATTTTCCACTTCCGAAAGGTAAATTTATTATCCAAAGATATACTGGACCGATTCGATATGTATGTATGTATGTATGTATGTATGTATGTATGTATGTATGTATGTATGTATGTATGTATGTATGTATGTATGTATGTATGTATGTATGATTGATTGATTGATTGATTGATTTAATTTTAACGGCGCACCAGCACTTTTAGGCTATTTAGCGCCATACAGTAGGTCATATGTGTAAAATGAAAGGTTCAATATCGACCAGCGATATAGTAAAATATCCATAGTAGTTAAATATAAAATGGTAAATGTTGGTAACAGTTAAAGATGTTGGTTCTCAATCAACGGGAAATGTAAATGATGTATCTTTATAAAAGATGTAAATAATAGTTGGTATTGGTATTAGTTATAAATTAGTTTGGGTAAGGTTATACAAGTTACAGCTTAAAATAAAGATTTACTTCCTTTAGGAAATCTAAAATACTAGTGATTTGAATAGTATCAAAAAGTTCCTGCATGTCGTGTACATTATAGTATTTATCACGCGTAGGTTGCAGGTCGGAACACGTGGTCATAAAGTGTTTAACAGTAAATGGTGCACTGCAAGGAAAGCACTCTGGTGGATCTTCACCTTTTAGTATGTGTGAGTGGGTAATCTATGTCTGACCAATTCTGATTCTTGCAATGACAACCTCCTCCCTAAGAATAGTTCTGTAGGAACGAGTCCATTCTCCCAAGATTGGTTTGATGGCATGAAGTTTGTTATTGATTGCATCATTCCATGATACCTGCCACTTTTGATGTATGTATGGATGTATGGATGTATGTATACATGCATGCATGGTATGTATGTATGTATGTATGTATGTATGTATGTATGTATGTATGTATGTATGTATGTATGTATGTATGTATGTATGTATGTATGTATGTATGTATGTATGTATGTATGTATGTATGTATGTATGCATGCATGCATGCATGCATGCATGCATGCATGCATGCATGCATGCATGCATGCATGCATGCATGTATGTATGTATGTATGTATGTATGTATGTATGTATGTATGTATGTATGTGTATGTATGTAATGTAATGTATGTATGTATGTATGTATGTATGTATGTATGTATGTATGTATGTATGTATGTATGTATGTATGTATGTATGTATGTATGTATGTATGTATGTATGTATGTATGTATGTATGTATGTATGTATGTATGTATGTATGTATGTATGTAGTATGTATGTATGTATGTATGTATGTATGTATGTATGTATGTATGTATGTATGTATGTAATTTAATTATTTGTTTGTTAGTATTAATTATTTTAATTTTTTCCATTACATGTTACTCTAATGATAATTTTGACTACTGGATTTGATTTGTATCCGAGATTCAATTCTGTTCTGTTTTGACGTGATAAACAGCCATTAGTTGAAACGTTATATCTTTTTCTGACCTTGGCTCAGGACCAGTAAAGCAATTCTATGTTGAACATTTTTCCCAAAGTAGAAATAAAATAATTGATTCTAGTTACGGCCATACTAGAGTACGTGATTTTAGGCATATAATATTTATACGTTGCTCTGTAGATAGGTGATCACGTGACCCAATTCGAAAACAGTTTAAAGTCTTAATTTCCTGAATAGTTTTTTTTTTATTTAAAGAATTATCCAGTTGTGTTTTTAAACTTTGAAGCTTAAACGTGTTTTGTTGTGACCAGTTTGAGCTGAAATTTTTTATTTTTCGGAATAAATAATTTATTTTCCCTGGAAAGTACAAGTGCTCATCAGAATTCACGGACAAAGGCATTTATCAAATTTTTCAGGAATTCTAAACTGGAATATTAATTCTTTGTGATGCAACAAATAACTGTTGATACATCAGGACAATGCAGATCATTAAAAACATCATCGCCTTTCATATTGGAATTTCATCAGGATACGAATGGTGATTCACTTAGAACTTTTTATTAATAGGACTTATATTTTTTTATTCTTGGATTAATTTTTGAATTTTATTTATAAACGGGAATTAATTTTTCTTATTTTTACCTTGTTTTTCTATGGAAGAAAAACTATTTGTTACATTTTACAAAATTTGTTGGCTCTACTCTATTCTTACTTTTGTACGAGCATAAAATATTTAATACAGAAATTATATTCCACCCACGGTGGAAAATAAGATTAATTCTCACGATCAGATGCAAACCAACAAGGACAATTTAATCACAAACAAAAGATAGTTCCTGAACATAAATAAGCAAATCAGAAAGCATTGTCAGTAAGCCAGCAGGATACGTCTAACTATATCGCCGAACGATTTTGCAAAACATTCAGTCATGATACAGCAGCTGTACATGCTTAAAAGACATTCATAACGCACAACACATTGACAATTAAATAACTTCCCTCATACCATTTCATTCCAAACTAGGGAGATTTTATTTACTCCCTCAAATACACAAAGACGGTGAGCAAAGGATGCTAATAATTATCCGAAAATAGTCATCCCGCTGAAAAATATTTTAATTTATTCAGCTTAACCTTCATCCGCTCTTGGAAAAAATATCTTCACACATCCTAGGTCACACTGACTATCACAAAACACCAAACCATAATCTTCCAAAATAAAACTCTCATCGTCACCATTGATGTATGTTTCTCATACACCAACAACTGACAGGAAGTTATCAATGCATCCAAGGAAACATGGGTGAATCGATCTGATGGAACCCATCCAACGTTTTATCTGGTCAAACTTTCACTGTAGGTTTTCAAGCTTAATAATTTGAATTATGGAGTAATTCATAATAAAGAAAAATAGTATATTATACGTTTAACATTTACAATTTATTGTCACTCTTGATCCATATAAATAAATATATATTACAACACAATAAAATCTTCTGGCAGATTTATATAATCTTTAGGAATGAATCAACACGTAGGATGTAGGATGTTATAAATTTATATTGATGTTTAACATAATAAATCGTCAACGAATGAAATCTTTGCAGGTTAAATACGAAAGTGAATACATTTATCTCAACTGTATAATGTGGAGTTTTTTCTATTTATATATTAAGTATTTAGAAGAGAAAGTTACCCTGGTTAACAGCGATGAGAATTTTTCTAGTTTTATGTCCATCTCTTTCTGCTTATTTGTAAAAAACTATTGATAGCATTTGCAGTAAATATCGTAATTTTTCTCATTCCCGTGAAACAATATTTAGCGAATTGATTGCTCTAGAGTTTCATTGTTGCTGTTATTACTAAATTCTTAGTGTGCAATTTTGTATAATAGGTTCTCTTTCATCCCAAAGTTCTAATTGATAGCATAGCCCTTACTTTCGTTAGTTGTTTATTTTATAATTTAAAAATTGGAATTATTTTATCAAATTGGCCTTATAAGGATGTTGTCCTAATTATTTGGGCAAGGATACTAAAATACAAGGATACTAAAATAGTCAATTATTTGCATACTTTCACTTTCGCTCATATTTCTTCATTCCATAATTCACATTTTATTTTGTGAGAAAATCACATCTGAAGGAACATTATAATATAATATAATATAATATAATATAATATAATATAATATAATATAATATAATATAATATAATATAATATAATATAATATAATATAATATAATATAATATAATATAATATAATACGATACGATACGATACGATACGATACGATACGATACGATACGATACGATACGATACGATACGATATGATACGATATGATATGATATGATATGATATGATATGATATGATATGATATGATATGATATGATATGATATGATATGATATGATATGATATGATATGATGTGATGTAATGTAATGTAATGTAATGTAATGTAATATGTTATGTTATGTTATGTTATGTTATGTTATGTTATGTTATGTTATGTTATGTTATGTTATGTTATGTTATGTTATGTTATGTTATGTTATGTTATGTTATGTTATGTTATGTTATGTTACGTTACGTTACGTTACATTGCATTACATTACATTACATTACACACACACACACATATATATATATATATATATATATATATATATATATATATATATATATATATATATATATATATATATATATATATATATATATATATATATATATGTCGATGGATGAAATAAATATGTATTCATTTCAACAAAAGTACTTTCATTAATTAATCAAATAAAGTATATTCTATTGAATTTGTCGGTGTATGCAAAATTTTATAAATGTAATAAAGACTTAAAAATGTAATGAAGACTTAAAATTCAACCATTATAGACAACTTCGCTTATATCAATAGGATCATTTCTCTAATTCCTAATCAATGTAATATATCCAATTAGTAATTTTGAAGGTGATAATTTACTTCTGTACTTAGCAAACATAGTATGAAAGTTAAATCGGTATGTCTTATTTGATAGCATTACATAAATATGGGAGTATTTGCGGAATGTCCTATTTGATAGCAATAAAGAAATATGATAGTGTTGTCCTGTTTTATTGCAATAAAGAAATATTGAAATGTTTGCGGTATGTCATATTTGATAACAATTAAGAATTATGGCAGTGCTTGAGGTATGTCCTGTTCGACATGGCAGTGTTTGCGGCATGTCCTGTTCGATAAGGTCTTTGTATTGTGAGACATATATAAATATATTTAAATCTGTTCCACTAAACAGGTCCTTAATATCGAACGCTTAACGGTCAGGGGGATGTAAATATTGACGAACTGTTAACATAAAAATCATGCTTCGAATCAGAATGGCATCAAATTCATTACGGTTTTGTGGGAGTTGTTTGTTAGAGAGATGGATAGGACACTTCCAAAATGAGGATAGGGATAATCCATCTGTCGGGACTGTTTGAAATACACCGGCAGAATGAATATCGCTGAAATTATTACCAAAATACAACAGGTTAGACAATCCAGTGACGAGATAAACATGACATGTAGATGTTACATTATCTATTATACCTGATGAATTTTGCCGATAATTTCAGCGAAGAAGCAGGAAAGTTTAATTCATTTTCCCGGTGTACTTCAAACAGTCCAGTCCGATGTATTGTCTCCAACGTTCGCTATCCTCATCTTGGCAGTGTTCTATCCATCTCTCTAACAAAAACTCTCACAAATCTGCAATGAAACATGCTGCTTGGTCTTGGTATCATTTGAAATTTGAACTCCTGAAATTTCACTGCAATAGTATTTAAAATGTGCAAGTTTTATTCTCTGATCTTTTATCGTCTGTTAAAAGTAGAGGGTGTTTCTTAATGTTTACTCAAGTTATGTTCCAAATCACTGATGACATTCCAGTTAACATAGTAGGCGATCGCGAAAGTCGTAGTAATCTCTATGTTTATTCTTTTTGCTTTTTGCAGGATTAGTGCTATCAATTCATTTTGGTTCCAAAACATAATTTGACAAAATTTGTGGGAACTTCTCTCTCTAGGATAATATATTCGTTCAGCTTTCAGACTGTTGACAAAAAGAAGTCAGAGATTTAAGAGCGTTCTTGGAAAATATTCCACTTTCAGAACTACTACGGACTATTCAGCTATACATAAAAGTCTGTCATTACATGGGACATTGGTCTCCAAATTGTACGCAACATCGAAGAGAAAGGAAAACAGAAAATAAGGAGGACAAAATAAATATTTATTTCATTATTATCTTCAGTCTTCCAAAGACCAAATTCAAGATAGCAAAACAACCAGAAGACACCGAAGAGGAGGTCACAATTCTGGTGAATAAATACAAGAATGAGACAAACAGTATAAGAGAGAAACAGATAACGGATTCATAGAATGTGTTATGAAATGTCATTGTGATTCTAATTCGAAGAGAAAATACGAAAGAATGAACGTGTCTTTTTGAAGTTCTTAAACAAAAGTTAGTTCTGTATATTTCATATGTAGCATACAACTCTTCAACTCTTTATTCTGTTTCTGTTCTTGAGTTTTTAAAACTTTTATCATAGATAATATACTTAAACAAGCTCAAACACGCTCACCTCACAGTTAAATGATAGAAA
>JAEAOA010001440.1:1822500-2042906 GCA_016746295.1 Potamilus streckersoni
AACCTCATTGCTGAAATGCATTACAGATATTGTCCAATGGATATGTCTTAATGACACGCTGATACAATTTAACACTCAAAGGACGTCAATATTACATTTGTTCAACTGTTTCTTCTCACTACATTATTTTTGTGTCAGACGATCGGAAATTAGTATTGTATACGCGAAGAACATCACCTTCGTCACATATAATAATATAGCATTATCATGGTGACGAAAGTTCAATACTTTCAAGTAATGTGCAATTTGTTGTTGTTGTTGTTATCTGTTTTAGTAACATTTCTGAGCACGATAGACTATACATGGCGGCCAATAGTAATGGTGGAGGAAGAAACCGGGAGATCACCGTAAATAACCACCGACCCACGAGAAGCAAGCTTTCTCACATATCCACATTCGCCGAATCCTAGACTCGAACCAACGCAGAGGTGAAATGGCAGTGATCCGTAACGGACAGCTCTTTAGACCACTCGGCCACTCAGGGCAATTTGTAGGAGTGGCTGAATAAATATTTAACGGTATTAGCATTAATGTTTATTTAGGTACAAAACAATATTGTCAAATGAGAACTAAGACATGCTCATGGTATTGTTTTCAATTCTTATCTTTCTGGTCAGGAATATTTTGTCACCTCTTAAATAAATTACATTTTAAATTATCGGGGTATCTGGCTTGAACTTAGTGATCGATTTGTGTCATTTTGTATCTAGTAACAAAAACAATTAATATTCCAAGTAGAGCAGGAAACAAAGTGATGAGAAGTGAAGAATATCAGGAACAATTATAATAAATTTTCTCATTTTCACTTTATTCTAGAAACATACAAGAAATATTAGAAAGTATTAACTGCCTATAGTAGTCGCTATCAAATCTCGTACGGCCATAACTATTAACTAGCTCGTGACTGGTGAAAATATGTCCGAATCTTTTTCAATTTAGACATGATATATATGAAATCGAAAACCACCTGCACGTGCTGGAGGAGACCACGAGATATTATGCGGAGATTAACCTAGTGTGGAATCTGTGTATGTCCTCGCTTTGAGAAACCATCGAACAATGGAAGCACGATGAGGTCGAACGGTCTAATCTTTCCGTGGTACGCATGCGACAACAGCAACTGAGAGACGCCAACAATAGTTATTTTGTCGTGTTTAAATTGTGCAACGACCGCGGATCGACATGGTTAGCTAAATACGTCGAAATGCACAATCACACCATCATCGATGCATCCTGGAATTGTTGATATTATCGTGAAACCCAGATACATTATGCTTTTTAACATTGCACGAAAAGAAGACGGCTATGGGTACAAAACTGATCAAGACTACATGAATACAATCGTAACAAAAGAGCGATTTCGCGAATACAGAAAACTGCGCTATGCAATTGACGAAAGAAATTTCTACAACATGCCTAGTTAGAGTATGAAGACGCGGTTATCATCGTAGAGGAGATGGTGCTCATTGACAAGGTAGTGCTCTAGACGAGGATATTACGGCTCCTGAACAACTGTTTTTTTTTTAACCCGACATACGCATGGAGACGCTGTTTTTCTTGATCGTTTGAAAAGTGCATGGAAAGATCAATCCAGATGTGGTTGCAGCGGTGTCTAATTATCCAGAAATTTTTTAACCGGGAGAAATTTAACAGCAACGGAAAAGTGGTTTTAAGTAAAATATTTTTTTGAATGCTCTAAAGGTTGTGCCGGTGCTGCCAGAGAAACTTAATGATCGAGAAAAAAATCTCAGCAAATACTGGAGTCACTGGGCATCCACGGGCAGAGATTTTATGCTTCCAGTAGCTTCCTTAAAGTAAACTTCCACGTAGAAAAAAAATCGCTGTTGTTTTATATTACCTTTACAACTTTCATCAAAAATACCTTTTCCTGCAGACACAAGGTTACGATTTATTGCAAGTTATGGAGGCACAGAGTTCCATACACCATCTTGACATGTAGGAGCTTCCTGATACGTTGGGAGTCTTGTCAAGCTCTATCGATTTGATAACATAATAAAAGTTTTAAACGGTGTAAATTATTTGCTAGCCACTGCATGAATCTAGGGTAAAAGCTTATAAGGTCAGTAAACGCATGATGTTTTCAACACAACATTTGCCTCACATTGAACTGCATATGCAAATCATCTATTATGTTTATTTCAATAGTCACTCTGCCTTCAACGACGACGAGGTGTTTATCACCCACGTCGACTAGAAAAATCCAGATGTACTAGAAGAAGCCATTGCATTCCTGGTCAGAAACAACGTTCCTGTGATCATAGAACTCACCATGACAAACGCCATGAGAGAAGCTCGCAAGCACAATTTGCTTAAGCAGAAACAACGGCTAGAGCTTTTCTAAATTGATGTCATTAAGGGCATCAGCAACGTAAATCGTATCCGGATGCATTGTGTGAATGGAATGTGAACGGAGTACTTTTAAAAAAAATAGTGTCGCAGTCTCAAAACATAGAAAGAGTGGGAGATATTGCCGACAACATCCGGTTCCTCACCAATGCCATAGTCGAAATTCGTAAAAGATATCGAAGATGACATCGTGAATTCGTACCATCCCATCATCTACACCAGTGTGCCACTCACGCTTACGAAAGTGGTTGGCATAGGAACAGATCTCGTGCTGCTCATGACTGCGCAGCATAAAGGAACTTTACAACAGTGGCACCCTCAACATTGTCTACGACAGAGATCTCGTGAAATACAACATCTCCTTCATGCATCGAGAAGAACTCACAAAACTTATACACGTGACAAAAATATTGTTGTAGGAATCAAAGTGGTTAACACAAATTATTGTGTAAACGATCTCGTAATCACCACGTCATTCTTGGGTTTTTCCCGCCTCTCTATGGCGTTGGCGCTAATGGTGTTAAGACTAATATTGTTGTTTGCTTCTCGCGGCATATTTACTCTGTAAAATATAATCATCGTCTATTTATGTGGTTACCTTACTTCTGTTACTTTTTCTTACTTTCTTGTAATAATATTTGGTCTCCGTGATGTTTCAGTTGCCGAAGTTTTGACACTTGTAAGCGTCCTCGAACACCAACTCCACATTTCAAGTATGGCTGGGGCACTGAGCCTCCTTTCATATGATCGCGCTGTGCTAGACACAGCACACGACTATGCAGGTTCAATCGGTTTTCTCTGTCACTTACTGAAATAACTACTGACATCAGTTTTTTTATCGTTATGGTATTTTCCTTATGCCTTAGTATTATTAGGATAAAACTGTTATCTCTGATTCTAAAAAAATACAAACAATTAAAAAAAATCATAAAAAATCAATTAGAAATGTATTTTAAAAGCATTTATAATACTAAAATATAAATATATCTGTACCATTGCCACATAAATGGAGAGTAAGAAAAGAAGTGTGAATAATACGTTCATCCCTGGACAAAATTTAATTTGAAGAAATGAACTTATCCGCCGGCTGAGAAAGAATTAATTCTGGATCATCCAGCGAGAAACACGTTACCCTAGGTTAAATGCTGAGTTTGATAAACTCGTTGCGTAAATACGTGAACTGGAGTCATTGGAAACTAGAGTCGTTAACGGCTACTGACGACTTTTAGCAATCCCATCAACCTAGAAATCATCACCCCACAGCAGTTTGCGAAACAAAAGGTGGCGAGTACAAAGTGCTAACGGGGAAAACTACGTGCCGACAAAAGCATTGTTTACAACAATCAAGGCGTACTCGCTCGCGGTCTCGATAAACAAATGTTTCAGCGAATGAGGAAACCAACCGTCGATTGAGAACTTCAAACACGCACTTGTATCACACTTAGTGTGGCTTGTAGAACAGAAAGAAACATGTCCTCGTTTCTTGTAGTAACGATTTCAACTCCATCTTCCACATCATCTGGCCATTTATCCAGTGCCGCATCAAGAATTATTAGCAGAGTGGATCGGTACGAGTCTTCGCCGGAGTAAACACGATGTTGTTTCGATCATACAAGTACACCCCTATGCATGGAGGTACACAGTTATAACTGCCCAAAGAGGTTCAGCGACCAAATCGTTTGTGAATGTTGAAAACAATGTCAATGACAGCTATGATCTGTGCACTGCTCTCTGCGTTACATCAAGCAGATTATCGCATGGATCTAGTCTCCAACTATAGGCCGTACCCAAACAGCATCAAAACAGACCATGTTCGGTTTTACTGCGGAAGTCCGGATATGCCAAAACTGGAAATATAAAACCAATCATCATCAGTTAACTTTACCATCAATCACATTTCATCTAAATCTAAAATTTGTGTTATTTGTGCCCCTCGCAGTACACCATAGAACATGATAACAAGACACATTTGTGCTACAAGTGTTCCCAGTGAAAATTCAAACATATAAGCACAGACGTTTCATATCGTAATTGACCCAAAGGCAATACTGGAAACGTGGAGATCCCTGATCCTGATCTTAGCCGATGTTTCATGACGGTGAAGCAGGGACACGTGCCGTGAGCGATCGAATAGAAAACCTGGTGTGGTGCAAATGAAAGATTGTCAGCAAAGAATCTCAACCTTGGTCCTGATTTCGTCATCTGGTTTTTAGAGCATCTCGTGGAGGAGTACAAGCGCATCGCCGACATCTGACATAATTCAGCACCGGTTTCACTGACTTCAGAAGAACAATGACAGCACAGGTTGGCGGCTCGTTGTAACATCTGCGAAGATTATTTCAAACCGCATGATATGAAAGATAGATAACTGTCACATCACTGAGTGTTATTGCGCCTCCGCTCATGACCAATGTAACCTCCATTTTAAGGGTAAAGATTTATTCCAGTGATCACCCATAATATGTAGGATAGGCACTTTATCAAAGCAGCGTTCAACCAACCGCGGATAAGAGAACGTTTAAATTTGTCGTAAGCGATGTGTACCTGCAAAAAGACGTGCTGTTACTAGCAATCATGTTTCAAAATTTCAGGAAAACCTGCGATAAGTATTACCGAGTGTAACAGTGTGCCCATTACGGTGTTTTTCGGCCTGCTCTTCAAAATATACTGTATCAAAACGGACAAGGACGCGATCAAGAAACAAACGAAAGACATTAAAAAGACCATCGTCAGTAAAAGTGCCACGATAGATCATTACAGAGAGGCCCTTGTTGGTGGTGTCCGCTATTACACAATGAGAACTTTCAAATAAAAAAGACACAGAATTTCCAGTTTGCTGGGGAACAAAAATGGTTTATGCACCTTCGACGATAAACGACACTATTTCGATGGCGTTTCAACGTTAGCGTTTGGACATAACGACATTAGGACAACGTTAGGCCGCGGTCAATTCCTGTGATGTAAACATGCATAACCTCATCCTTTATATTCACTCAATATCACCTCCACCGGTTCTAGAACCACCATTGACCTGATAACAAAAACCAGTGGTCCAGAACCCTTCTGGTGTTCACATTATAATACGTTTGGTCAGAACAATAAATTTTCGGCATAAAATAGTGGTCCAGAGCCCTCAATTTACCATACAAGGTCCAAAACACCCAGTTTTCATTCATTAAAATCATCTTCAAGAAAATGTGATTTACAAAATCCCATTTTTATGCTACTCTCATCAAAACTAACTTTTGTTGGAACAGAGTCTTGAATTTATAGTGAAATATCAAATAAGGATATATTCTTGAATTGTATTATTAGAATCCAAGAAAAGACTTTTGGCCCATGACAACTGCACATGCCACCACATACTTTTGATTTCCACTAACGTTTTCCGAACTATAATCATTAAGCCATGTGTCTGTAATTCTATTATTATATTTGGGAATTAATTCGCAATAACTTAAGTTCTTTTCTCACATTTTCGCTTTGTATTCTAGGAAATATATATATATATATATATATATATATATATATATATATATATATATATATATATATATATATATATATATATATATATATATATATATACAACGTACATAGCTAATTAAGGGCTATTGGCTATTAAACCTTTATCCTTTAGTCTGAGTTATTTTCAAGAGTGTATTAAGCATGTATTAAATAGAATTTACAAAGTAAACATGTGTGAATAATTATAAATATAGGGCATTATTAATCGTCATCATCATCGGCTATAGCACGGCATAATGTCGCTGGTATTAAACGATATAAATTTACCTATGATTTCCATTTAGAATACTTTGGAAGATTTATATTTATAATTAAAATATTTGTTGTTGATAGTATATGTCTAACGGATTTGTCAGCACATGTTAGGCTGTTACACATTACGGCCAGTATATTTGGTGAAGAAAGAACCCAGGAATGTACAGAAAGAACCATTTTCTCTCCGGAAGCTACAGGCAACCTTTCTTTATTACCGATGTTTACGAAGCTGAGACTCGAACTCACGTCTACAGAAATGAGATGTCATGGATCTGTAAAGGCAGAAGCCTAAGAACACTTGACCATCTGGGCCATCAAAGATGTACAAAGAAGAGTTTGTATTTCTTAGTAGTAGTAGCGGTAGTAGTAGCATCATCATCATCATCATCATCATCATCATCATCATCATCATCATCATCATCCTTAATTAAAATATTCTTCATCCAGCACGAATCATATCCATATATACTTTTTTTTTCCTAAACACACTTAAATAGGTTATAAATTTCTACAACATGAAGCGATGCTATCATAATTACGATAAATACTACTTGCTGAGAATTTTTTAGTGAGTCTTTCCATTCGCTATCTTGCTAAGAAATTACTAATGTACGTTTATCATTAGCTTTCTTGCTTAGAATTATTATGGTATGGTTTTCATTCACTATCTAAATAAATTGGATTAAAATTGATTTCAAATTGTAAGCACAATAATCATTTACGTATCTTCGGATGTCTTGCTTTAGGGCTCATGATTATGGTTTCTTGTGGATTAAAATTGAAACACTTGTTCAACACAATTATTTATTGCAACCAGTATAGTTTTAAAGCAATATGAGACAAAAATAATTTGTACAGATATTTTATATACATCGAATAAGCATTTTAACTCGTACAAATGATTAAAGGCCTTTTCGCGAAGATTCCATATATTTATTGTAGCTAATAATTGCTTTGCTAAATGGTGAAATTTGTTGTTGGTATTGTTCTTGCTGTTTGTGTTGACCATTATATAGTTTTTCATTAGTTTTAACATTCAATTCTGCATGACTTGTTACATTTCCATGTCTTGCAATCTGTAAGGCATTTTTTTCTGCATATCTTGCTCTTAGTTTCATCGCTCTCCTTGATCTCTCTCTCTAGGGGTGATTCTGAAAGTAAAGGTTTCATATCAGTCGTTAATCATGCCACGCCAGCTAGCTATGTAATATATGAATGTGACCAAAATCAATAACTAGACAGGAAGATTCCTAGTTCTCAACCGAACCAAGCATAAAATGCGTCAAACGTGAGATGGCCTCGGGTCTGTGTATGACTTCAGCTTACCTCTATAGGAGTAACTATCATTAGCGGTTGTATTATATTTAATACAAGTTAACACCGTCCTCACTATCGCTTGAAGAAAACAATACTTATTTAATCACAACAAAAAGCTTATATGTCTCTAACCGTAACTCAGTTTTGTTAATAAGAACTCTATTTACCCACCAAACAAACACGTGCCAGTTTCATGCGGCTGGCAATAATCTCAGACAACGAAAATTTAAATTTTCTTTTACAAAATCACTCACTTTATCAAATGATTTTAAAAAGGATTTCTTTGGTACATGGTTACTCAAAACTTCCTCGAACGTCAAGTGGAGATCGTATTAGTGGATAATCTATGATATTATGATTGTTACCTACAGAGTACCATATTGCTCAGATCGAAAATTAATTTTTCAACGTCGAACAATCAGTGTCGATCAACATCGCTTGTACTTACAAACTAAAATGTAAATGCAAGCATCTCAGTCACCTGGATTGGTACGATATGTTTTCGGCATATGTAGAATTCATTATTTTCATTGGTTAAAACGTTTTGTGATTGTATGGTTTATAAAGTTTGCGAATATAAGGTTCAGTTTAGAACAATCCTCGTCTGAGCTACTTTAGTTTATATAAAAAGGAAATCCACAAATTGTTTTGCATACTAAATGATCTCTATGACAAGACCCCCCAAAACGAATGACGCCGGCACTTGCAAACGAATCGTCAAAACTGTGATGCTGGATAATCTATAGCACTAAATATATGTAGCAATGATATATGGCATTGTTTCAGCGGAAATGATTGGAAATGATACTTGTCATGTTAAGTGTGTAAACTGCACTATAGACATGCCCAAGATGGGCAAATCAAGTGACATCTTTAGCTGCTGTTGAGTTTGCCTATCTTTTCTTGGGCCAAGCCAACAACAAATCACCGCCAAATAATATTTTGACTTGAAACATAAAGAAATATAATGGAGCTTATCAATAAAGGGACATAACTACACTAAACAACCAAAAATATTGTGTTGTCTCTTTTATTTAAAAAGTGTAGCCAGTCTCTCATTATATAATAGAATGTCTATGTCTATCTTATTTTGTACCAATTCAGTGTGTTCGAATTGGAAAAGGAAAATAATGAATCGTCATAGACTATAATAGTAATAGGATGCGGTTCCGAAAAAAATAAGAAAGATAACATGAGAAAATGTAAGAATCTGCTACAATATGCCGATTTTTTTAAGTCGCATGACTTCCATAGGAAGTAAATTTACCAAGCCATTAAAACCATTACCTAAATTAATTTACAGGATTAGGAATTATGTAACACAAGTTCCTAAAAATATACAATTGCGATGGGACTATCCGTCAAAAATAATATAGAATACAAACATTCGAAAAATGGGTAAGCATTCACATAAATAATATATATATATATATATATATATATATATATATATATATATATATATATATATATATATATATATATATATAATGTACATCTAGAAATTAAACATTAAGAAAATAACTTTGTTATGATCACTGGAAAACAAAGTTATAATATTTACAAAAAATCTTTAAAATATTGTTATAAAATTATGTAATATTTACGTTTTCTCTCTTAAATAGCCACCATTTTAAACGATTGGAAATATATATCTATATTTGTTTCGACCAGTCAAAGCCAACGCTAATGTTTGTATCATTCATTGTAAACCTTTCCTTGTGCTGATGCTGAATAATTCATAACTGATATATCCGGGGGAAGAAAGAAGCAATTTGTTTATGAATACAGAAATGTTTCTACGACGATGATTTTGAACACTTGAATTTGTGCAATGTAATTTAGGATATGGAAACACTAGTCAAACCGTCAGAATCATTGGCGACTGATGGCAATGTTGACATGCTAATTCTAATAGCAGACAATGCTATTATACTATATATGGCAAAGACTGATTATTAAAATACGTGTGTAACAGTAAAAAAAAACTAATTCTTGAGAAAGTTACAATGCCACTGAAACTTACTTATCCTGCCAGAAGACATACAACTTTATAAGCCTCAACATAAATTGAGTCGAAACCAATGTGTCTGAAAATTCAACAGTTTTGAACTTTAGTGTAGCCACTAGTATAGTAGCGAGAAACAGCACAATATTAAATTGCCATTAAACATATAATTCCTTAGCGGTGAGTTAAATCAGTGCCATGATATGAAATTTGACATACAGTTGCAAATGTAAATGTCATTATTAGAACTTAATCACCAACCGTATCATTTCACATTTATTACCGTTCTATCGGTCCAGTACTACTATCTATTTCTCATTATATTAACTTCTTAAACAGCGAATTCCATCAAAATGACCACTAAATAAAGAATTCCATCAAAATGACCACTAAACTAAGAATTCCTTTAAAATATATAATCAGCTACAAATTTGTTTGTTTTTTTATTCAGCCCACATAACGACCACAATTTGGGCTTTGTTAGAAACTAATTTTGCAAAAGCATAAAAAACGAAATAGGTTGGAGGTTTGTTCATATATCTTCACTCAACTCGTTTTAAACTGCTTACATATCATTCAGTCTCTATTAATATTTATGAATATTGAAAAAGTATCAGTTTAGTAAACTTAATTCGTCCCTTACTGAGATTTTAACCCCGGTCACTCAGATACAGGTATATTCGCCTTGCCTGCACACAATAACCTCTCTATACCATCTCGACCATGAGCACGATACCTCAATAAAGGGAATAAAGAGTCGCTGTTATAAAAATCCGAGTTGGGGACGAGTTAAAATTCTCTAACCTGATGACAATTTTTTTTTCTCAGGATTTCATTTCACCTAATATTATCACGCATCTTTGTGTATATAATTAGGATGTATATATATATATATATATATATATATATATATATATATATATATATATATATATATATATATATATATATATATATATATATATATATATATATATATATATATATATATATATATATAAAGAATACAAATCATATGGCGAATAACAACCCTCTCAAGCGTACTGGATCCACCAAGGGATCACGTGTGTCAGGGATTATTTAAAATAGATGCAATAAACTGACGACGAACAGTACGAAACTAGTAACTAACTAGCCTAAGCGCTTTCGACTCTTAATGAGTCTTTTTCAAAGGCAAATACAAAACATAGTTACGACAAACAAACAAACACAAAAACGTTGTGTTTGTAAATTTGCAAGTATTCTTGAATATTAGATCTATAGTAAAATCATGCTGGAAATTTAAGAATATGTGGAAAGTATCAACAGACGTTGAAGTGACAAAGCAACGTGTATGATTTGCTTATATGTTTCTGATACATCTGTTTTATGTTTAACTTTAAGTTCAATATTTATGAGTGTGAATATCAATGATAAAATGTAAGAAAGGGAAAGTAACTAGGTTTGATGATGACGTCAACTCTCAAAATGAAATTGACAATTTATAACACACGTGATTCTGATGAAAGAATAAGGAGAGGATTTTATAACATAATTTTTTGCTTTATTACAAGTTACTTTTTATGGATATAATAGTGTATATTTTTGTGTCATAATGTATATTTCCATAAATATATAAGTATTGTGTAGCACTCACCATCTTTGTACACGTCAATGTCATCAGCAGTGCTAATCAAGAACATCGGTATGTATCTGCACACCCTGTCAGGACCATCTTCAGATAAAAATGTTTTGTCCTCCAATTCCACTCCAATGTTATAGGTTTGGTGGGGCTATAATTTTGAAATATTTAGGCTTGAATTATGGTAGAAATTATATTCGTACAACTGTTTCGAAAATGGCATTTCTGTCAGTATTTAGAGAGTCTTTACTTTTCTGTTTAATATTGTACTTTCACCTTATCTATAATGTATCTTTTGAAATTTTATATACAATTAAATTGAATTTAATTTATATTTTCCAACGATTCAGACCCTATAGTGTTTTGGATTATTTTAATTTTGTGAAAGATACATATAAAGTGATAAGAAAATGTTTATGTACAGACTCTCTTATATTTAATAGATTAAACAAATGCTAGATTGGACACAATTTTAAAAGGCTTGCCTTATTTACCATCAGAAAGAGTTAAAGTCTCCGATTGATAGCTTTCCTTTCACTAGTTACGTAATTTTAAAAGTTTTTTATATTAATAATGACTGTTTTAGTCAGCATTAGTTCACATTCTTAGTAGTTAAATAATTTAAATTATCATGTTACTAACTTAGGCTTTACTTACATATAATTCTCACCTTCTCTCCGATTCCCAGACAGACAAAATTGTATAGTTTGTCGTCCATTTTATGCAGGTAGCATGATCTCTTTCTCTCATTTGCATCATCCTCGCTCATTACGATGATCTCATACCTCTAAAATACATGAAAGATATGATGTTTCTTAAACAAACTTTTATACTTGATTTTTAACCTTGGTGCACGTTTGATAGGCTTTAATTGTGCAAGAGGTGTTAGAAATACTATTGAAACTGAAGACATTATTTCAGAAATGACAATGATTTATCAGTGTTTTGGAAATTATAATGGTATGTCTATGCTTTGTAAATGACAATGATCTGTCAGTGTTTGGAAAATTTGAATTTAATAAAGATAAATTTGAGAAACGAGATAAATATATAAATGCGAAATTGTTCTTTCTTTTATTTTAGTTTGTGTAAAATAATATATATATAATTGATCTCAACAGGAAAATACCCGAACAAAAGAAGAATGTAATTAACTTTCATTTTTATGAAAGACATGATTTTGTAACACGGATGGTTGGACTTATACAGGTATGAGCCCAGGCCAGGCAATGAAAATAGACCAATAGACGCCTATTTAAAGGTAAGTTCACTGCTATGAACTAAGAGGAAGTTCCACGGCTAGGTTTGTCCCCTTTTAATTTGTTGTTGCTATTGTTGTTGCCGTTGTTGTTTTGCTTGTTTGTTTTGTTTTCAACAGAAAAGTTGTAGTCTGGAAATTTGTTTCTAATCGACTTTTATAATTATTTTTTTTTAAAATCATCCGGTATGTATTTAGCAACTGATATACAAGGACCATCAAATAATCAATAGTTTCGAAAATTAATGCGATTTTGTACTTGTATTTAAAATAATGTAAGCAATTATAATAATTAGTAAAAGAAAACCTGAAGCTGTCAATAATTCCCAGTACCACTGTTCCGCAAATTTTTATCTAAGATTTGAGACTTATTGCTCCGACGGCCCAATGGTTAAGTAATTAAAATGCAGTAACCTACTTTTGCTGCTGAACATTACATTTTTTTTTTTCTGTTTCTCTCGTTCAATAGAATTGTTGATATGTATATTATCTTCGAATCACGGCCTAGTTTCATTTCATACAAGGGACAAAACTCGTACCAACTTAGCCTGTACCCTTATCGCTCGATTGTGTAAAATACATGTAGTACACACTTTTATAAGATAGCCACCCAAACCTTTAACAACAGATCAACCTATTTTTCTTTCAGATGTGTAAATAATGGCACGAGATCTAAGTGAAGCAACAGCAACGTGTAATGTCTTATTATCTATCTTCAAAATCGATTTATTTGTCTCATAATAATAAACCCCCAATTGTACATTTTGAAACAATTTATGATGATGAACTAGTTTTCACGATTAAAATATGTCTTGCCTTATCGCAATCCCGAAGATGCTGTTCAATCAGTTCATTTCCAACAGAAATGTCTACTTTGCTTCTGTCCCCATCAAATTTCTCGATCGTCTCTCTTACTTCTCCGTCTTCCTCTGGAGCTGCCTGGTTGTATATTTAAGAGTTGAGCAAAAAAAATCAAATTTAATAAAAGATCAAATGGAAATTTAAATATGCTGTATTTCGCAAACGTTCACTACAAAAATTTGTTTGCTTTTCTTTAAAATGATAATAAACTCTGTAAGATTAAATAGTTACGTGTTGGGGAACTTAAAACTAAATGAACTGATTTTAGAATTCACTCAGCAAAACATGTGAATTTCCTAGTAGTCTATATTTATAGTATCTAAAGTTGTACAACTTTAAATGGTACAACGGATGAAAATAAAATTCGTAATGTTTTTTATCTGCGGTATTCGAATCATATAATAAATAAATACTTGGAATAAACCGAAGTATTGCAAAAACATTCATTCGTTTGTTCAGAGATTCGAGCTAAAATGATTTTCAAAGATCCGAATTTAATTGACGTATGTTAAAAAAAAACTACGTATAAAGAAGTTATACCGTGCGGATGATTTACATGTGATGAAATCTTTGTGAAATAAAATGCATAGTAGATATTTGATTATATAAATGGAAGTCATCACCTGCATGCGAAGCTCCACTTATGATATAGTCATCTATTAAACGTCTGATCGTTGCATTTTATTACGAACATTTAGTTTGTGAAGCAAATAACTTTCAAAAATCACATTTTTAATGGTCGCTCTAAATATATTGTGTAATTCTGAGAGAGTTATAGGTGTAAGGTGAAATTGTTTGCATTTGCACGATACTCAGTGGAGATAATGTTAGCATACCTCTATGTTATATTCATATAGGAAAGCTGAAAATATGTATTTTTGCTAATTGTACATGATCATAGCAAACGGCTAAACAAAATAAACACACTCAAGTTCACGAAAAATAAACTAGAATTAGCTTAGCAGTTAATGAAAGAAGTAAACTAATAATGTCAGACTAGACAATACCAGCTTATAAAAGTTCAATTAATTAATTAATTAATTAATAATTATATAAAAAGAAAAATGACAAACAATTGCCTCGTTCTTTCAATATACTCCTGAGATCCAAGAAATGAAAATTACCAAGCAGAGCTAGCAGTTTATTTTTCTAGGTGTACATCTGAAATAAGGCCAGGTTGTATATTCTATCAACCTAATTACTCCCATCAATAATAATCACGCACAAAAATAAGGGGAATTAAAAGTTCCTTTAACAATATCTAAGATATAACAGGTCTGTTTTAATTAGCTATATATTACTTGAAGAAAACGTGGAAATTTATTTTTCGTGAAAAATATAACCCAATGCAAAATACAAAACTGTAGAATGCCACCTTAATATCCGGAGTGTCCCCAGCTTCCGGTGCCGCCAAATTCTGCCTTTCTTTCTCCAGAAGTCTGGAAAGAAGTCTCTCATTAATTTTCGCCTCCTGGTCGTCTTGATTAATGTTCATATCCTCACCAGGCATACTGTCTTGGTCAACATTGATATCTCGACCAAGCAAACCAGCTCGAGTCGAGGGTATAGCCAGTATGCAGATGCCGATAGCCAGGTAAATTAAACACAGGGCCATCTGCGAGAGATTAAAATTATACAGTGTCTTTCTACATTGAAAATAAAGCAAGTATAACAAATACTTGTCATCGTTGTGACCGTGTCTTTCGTCATCCAAAGTGTAGAAGAGCAAGAGCCAGTTAACGTGCTAGTTAAGGAACAATGGCATCAAATACGTACTAACGGTTTCTGAGATTTATTGGATGATGGATGAGTATTCCTCAAAGATAGATTTTTTTCTCTTTTTATACTGTAAGCAATAAGCATTAAACGAAGATAACACGAAACTGAAGAAGACCGTTGCATCCAAAGAAATGAAGTGAAACAACAGTATTTACATCACATAAAGCGGCATAGAATGATGAAACCTTTGGCTTGTCAATACACAGCTTATCCACAACTGGAGTTTTATCTCAATATCATAACTAAAGAACAAATCAATAACCAGACAGAGTAAATTTGTTTAAAAATGTATGTCAATACAATATAAGCTATGCAGCCATAAAAGAAAACAAAGTATGGAATGTGTTTTTGAAATCGATATATTGTTTCAACGAATAAAACAGGGACCATGCAGACTAACAGACCTTTGATTCTACCCGTTCAAAGTATAACAGTTAATTCTGATTTCCTAATTTCATTCCTTATAGTGGTCCATCATATTTAAATATTACACATATATTTTAAGCATTGGAATGTGTGCTGAACCCCCCCAATGCTCACATTATTGCATCATAATCTTATTCGTAATGAAGCTAATACAACTTGCCTCTTTGTCTACAGAGTAGAATCATTAGTGACGTGTATGCGCTTACACAATTGAACTATATGTGTATGTCAAAGTCCATGGGGGTAAAACAGGGTCAGCTACAGTGCTGAGGTTTCGGACAACACACGTAACTTCAATTGCTTGGGCACTACCTACGTTTGCTGTTCGGCAAAATACAAAACCAATTTTTTCAAACTTCCATCCAACAGGGTATGTGTGAATAATATTTTTGCATCAAATCAAATATAAATTCCAAGCAAAATAATGAAACCGAAGAGAACGACGAAGTGATAACTTATGTTGTAAACTATAATACGAATACTGCCAAGGTGTTTAACTTGTCATTATTAAAAACAACACATATGCATACTATGGTATGGTGTTGGTTCATTTTTGTGTGTCCGTGTGCGTTTTGGAGAAGTCAATACAAACTTACCATTTAGCCTTCTAATTCGGCAGACGAACGATCTTAACAGAAGTCTGCCTTCAAGAACTGTTACCCGTTTTATGAATAAATTCAGTTGCAAGGTTTATAAAGAACCAGTCAACTCCGGATGTTTCAGGTGTAAACATGTATGTAATCATTTCTAGACTCTTGAAAATGACAGTATGTATGGGTGTAAATTTATCACACCCATTATCAAGCTATCTTGGGTTTACATTTTATTGCTTAAGTATTACGTATAAAGGTGAAATAAAATTGATCCCGTAAAGATAAACAAACTACGAAAATAAATCATTATATAGCCAGACTAACAGATAAAACACCTTAACTCTTATTGAACACGTTTGTGTTACTAATACAATGTAGGGTGTAAAATCCTGTTACGTATTTACCCTTCGTTGTGTTGTTCATCAAATAAAATAACAAGAAGTAGTCCTAGTTTTATTTGCATTCCTCGCTGAAATATAGTGACATCAATAAAAATAATGGCGTCAGGCAAAGAAATTATTATTAAATTCATATGGCATACATACATTAGCATACCATTGCATCAGATTATGGTTAGGGCAAATTAGTCTACGGAATGGCTGGACATGTCCAGCTCTTATTCAGACTAACTTCAGCTTGTAAATTGCAAGGTTAACTCAATGTTTGGGATTTATTTTTTAATTTACTGTGAAATATGAACTACATAATTGATAATCAATGTATCGTTCTAAAAAGCCGCTATGAAAAGCAACAATCAGTAAATAAGAAACGTAAAATACAACTCAATACACAATATCATTACTTTCGATAAAACTATTAATGATATCTAACCAAAATATTTCATTTTCAAACCAGTTGTCAAGGAACCATGAGGAGCCAATGTTCCCAACTGTTCATGACCAGTGAAAATCTAAAACTATATTTTACGATTGCACGGAAAAACAGCCTTCTTTTAATCTGACTGAATATTCTCCAGGCCAGGCTGTGAGAGGACAGGTCCAACACGAATTCATGATTTTTTACTTGTTACGAACATAACAGTAAAAATGCCTGAAAGTCCAAATTATGTACCGAAATTCCAAAACTGATATGGAAATTCGGTCAAACTTTCGTTTTCATATAAACGCGTGGTCAAATACTCCTCGATGAAGATAAAACTTTCTTTACAGTGCATTCCATTCAAGTGAACGGAAACTCGGTAAGATTTATCACTGTGGTTAGAATGTTATAAAGTACTTGCTGATGGATTGAATTTATAATCATACAGATTTTTACTTTGATTGGCAAGATGAAAAAATCAGATGTTATTAGGGTGGAGTTTGATATTGTAAGAATACAAAATTGAACATCAGGCAAAAAAAGAAAGGATTGTCTAATTGCAAAAGCACTTTCTCTTGTACATAAATATTATATTGCTTCATGTTTATTTTGAGTCATTCATAAGAGTCTATCCTGTGCAAATTTTAAACACATGTATGTTTGACTTATAGTTAAAAGAAAGCTTTAGTGCATAAATCATTTTATGGGGGTAGGGGTTATATTTATTTTATTTGTATTGTTGATTAGTTTTTTTTAGTTTCTTATTATTTTGCTATATATATTTGTATTATATAATTGTACTTTGGACCTGGCCTTGTCCAAAATCATGTTCAGTGTGTTCCTGACTAAACTCTATGCAATTATTTCTATTTTGGTAAACAAGTAATGCGTATCGAATACTTTTATAAAAGTGTGGATTAAATATTATGATTATTAACTTGGTCTGAGTCAAGCATATTATATTTGACATGTTATTATAATATTAGTAAAGGAGTATTCTAGAAATGAACTTCAGTCCTACATTCTGGTATTTCTTTTGTCTCTTTGTTTTGGTTTCTGTATTCTGGGGTAACCAAGGTAATACAATCTTGGTTACGGAAAAAGTGTTCATTTATACTATAAGATCTCGAGGAAGAATCATTTGTATTGTTGTGTTCAGTATTTTATTTGGGTTAAATTATTCAAATTAAATTTCACTAATAAACAAATGTTTCTTAAATAACAGTCTTGGACAAAGACATTAACTGAGAAATATAGAGAATTCAAATCTGGACATTTGGGATTATATTATTGTGATTCGTCAAAAGACTGTTGTCACATTACTACGTCACAAGTCACAAGAGGCACATAAACACCTTCGGTCTGTATCTTATTTCAAACAACATTAGAATTTAATTAGAACTTCATTGATCATGAATAGTAATAAAACTGTACAGTCTTGGGATTTAATTTGTATTACTTTAGGGATCACGGCAAATATTCACTTTGTATTTAAAAAAAAAATTTGTTGAATTTTACAAAACTTTTATGATTTTCGTTCCTTTTAATTACTTAGTTTAGGACTATAGAGCCGTAAAACATCCAAGTTTGTCTGACATAAAACACTTGCTGAAGGATTAAATTTATGATCTCAAATGCTAAACACACTCCAGTTAAATTTATGATCTCAAATGCTAAACACACTCCAGTTTCCTATAAATCAGTTGCATATAAATAAATTACTAAACACGTATATAAAAAAATCTACAATGTAAACCTAAGTGTGAAAACTGCAACAAAACAAATCTACAATGTAAATCTAAGTGTGAATTCAATCTGCAACAATATATCTAAATGCAAATCTAAGTGTGAATTCACTCTTTAACAACAAATCTACAATGGAAATCTAAGTGTGAATTAACTCTTTAACAACAAATCTAAAATGGAAATCTAAGTGTGAATTAACTCTTTAACAACAAATTTAAAATATAAATCTAAGTGTGAATTAACTCTTTAACAACAGATCTAAAATGGAAATCTAAGTGTGAATTAACTCTTTAACAACAAATCTAAAATGGAAATCTAAGTGTGAATTGACTCTACAATAACTGATGCTGCATTCCATCTACTGTTTTAATTCAGTCGCGACTGTTGTGAACCATTATGTTACAACATTTTAAAAATGCCCATAAAATTGAAATTCTTAGAAATTGTGACATCTTTGCCAAATAATAAACCTGTTAAGGAAGCGACATTTTTTAAATCGACATGTTACATGATATAACAAATTTAGACACACACAAGAAAAATAAGAATCTTTAATACAAAATATATTTCAATAAATATCGAAGCGTCGAAACTTTTTCTTTTAAATCAATTAAGTCTGCCTCTGTCGGGCCATCAGTTTGTGTCGGTGATGTATGTGCTCCTTCATTATATATTATCATATTATAGCCAGTCGTGAAATAATATCGCAGTACTGTATACTACTCTACAGGTATATACATTAATGGCTTACTCTACTAATATAATCAACGTCGGCGAATATTACTCTTATTTCTTGTATCGAGTAAGCCTTTAAGACACATTCGAATGTACACAGTAAAAATTGCATATTGACGTGTAGGAAAAGTTACAAATTTGTACACATTTTACTCATTCACTCTAGATGTTGTTTTAGAGCATTTGACGATTGCGGACTGCTCAGAAAGGTCCTATAAATGATTATATTTTTCAGCTGACACTTTCGTACAGACTTGCATCAAAACAAGCACTAAGAGATAATGATCTTTAACATCGAGGATATTTTAAGCAGACATAATGTTGTCATAAATAAATGAAATATTGCCTCTTGTAATTTTATACTGTTATCTTTCATTTAATGTAAGTAATAAACAATCTGCTATCTTCGTCAAAATTATGGCTATTAAATAACTCTTTCTAACTGCAATCTCATTATTATCTCTCCAGACGACAAGATGTTTGATTGTAAACTTAGAAACATTCTGTATAAATTACACCTGAATTAGGACAAATGCTGTCAGCTAGTACAAGACAATCTCGGTCTAGAAAACATCTTGAAAAGAGAGACTGTTTAGCAGGAAGTTCTGTAAACCACGCCCCATCATTGGCATCGTCAAGAGCAAAATAAGGGTTGACGTTACCGCCACGTAAGGAGGGTCAATATCACAAAACACGTCAATGAATGTGAGTAGTAAAGAATGCAGTTACAATACACCTCTCTATATTTTCAATTGAAATTGACACACATACCTAAGACCATATCCAAAAGACCTATTATAACTAGTCCAATATCAGATCTCTATAGCACGATGGATCTGTCAGATAGTTAATTCCTCACATTGCATTTATGCGAGAGCCTTGCTTGCTATATTTGTACCTCTTGTACATTATTACCTTATTATTATCTTGTACAACATTACGAACATCATCAGTACATTCATACATTCTTGTTCACTGAAAATATTTTTCAGCAACGGTATGAAACTATAAAAAGTGATAATGTGGCTCAACATTAGATTGTAGAGTACGCTTGAAAGGCGTAGGTTTTCTCTTCAAGGGTAATATAGGGAGTATACATGTTCCACTACCTCGTGGTTCTTGTAAAGAATGATATTTTTCCAGCATTCTTGGAAATGCTTGTTTAAACAAGTTGATATGTTCAGAATAACTTGTTCTCCAAGCAATTGGTTTATCACAATTCAAAAAGTATAGAATATCCCGAATGAATTCATGTGGTATTCAAAATTAATTATAAACTTGAAAGTGCTGATGTGCCAATATCCTGGAATAGTGTTGCTGTGCAAACAATTTATATATCAAAATATTATAATCCATAAATATCATTCAATGAACAACTTTTACCCTCGATTACTGATGAAGGATAAATACGCAATACAAATTAAATATGCATATCACATAAACATGGACAAAAGCTAACAAATAATATAAATTAAATATGCATAACACATAAACATGGACGAAAGCTAACACATAATACAAATTAAATATGCATAACACATAAACATGGACAAAAGCTAACACATAATATAAATTAAATATGCATAACACATAAACATGAACAAAAGCCAACACATAATATAAATTAAATATGCATAACACATAAACATGGACAAAAGCTAACACATAATATAAATTAAATATGCATAACACAAAAACATTGACAAAAGCTAACACATAATACAAATTAAATATGCATAACACATAAACATGGACAAAAGCCAACACATAATATAAATTAAATATGCATATCATATAAACATGGACAAAAGCTAACACATAATGTAAATTAAATATGCATATCACATAAGCATGGACAAAAGCTAACACATAATATAAATTAAATATGCATAACACAGGTTACCCTGTCTATTATCTTCGAGGAGAGGGGGGGCTGTCTGTAAATGGGATCAAGAAAATCTATTAAATCACAATCAAGTAAATTAGTCGGAGGTTAACATCAGATAATCAATGTATTTAACTGGGCCGGAAAACATATACCTACGTAAAGACACACACACACACACACACACACACACACACACACACACACACACACACACACAAAAGGGTCGTAATCAAGCAATCAGTCCTAAACCTGCTATGCTTCCATTCTGCTCTCTGGAATGATTTGTTCAAACTGCGAACTAGATATATGTCAATACTTTGCAAAGTTATTCAAATAAACGAAAACTCGAGCTGTCAGAATTTCGCATCACATAATCACAAAACTGACATACATCGGTCGACGATACACATTAATGTTTAAGTTATAAATACACTGGATTTCTGGCATTGTCGACCGCTATATTTAATCATAGGATTCCAGCGTATATTGTATAAGCATTTCAGATCTTCGTCTTATTTCTTTTCAAACTCCAGCCAAAAAGGAAAATAAATTTCAATAATTTTCACGCATTGGTGTATATACATCTACACGTTTTCATACTCTGCAGATACAATTTTATCAAGTCATCCATGAATAGGAACCATCAATCATTACATCATTTTTGCTGCATAAATATTTCTCGTTACTCCATATCTGGATTTTTAAAATGAAGAATATGTTATAATGGGTTCTGTTGTTCATGCACCATACTGAAGATGTTGACTAAGACGAGATTAACTTTATAAATACTTGTATTTATAACTTAACTTTATAAATACTTGTATGTATATAAATACAAATACTTGTATTACGTTTTAATTGAAATATATCTTACAGACGGTCAAAAATGAACAACCTGAACATGAAATCAAGTGTAACCAGTCGCAGTTTGGTTTGTTTATATTAATTTTAAATTTTTTTAATTTTATGGCTAGTTTGATTCATAATCTGCCCCCTTTAATACCGATTAAATGAAATATGCTGTAGCTCTGTGCTGAAGACCACACAGGGTGTACGATCGTAACCGGTATAGTCCGAGTCTAAGGCTCTGTGCTTGCCTAATAACATATCTTGCCGCAACAGTCCATGTCGTCAGCTTCTTTGCGGTAGACATAATCGATATCATTCTAGCAAGGAGAAGTCTTAATTGAAAATGAGATGAAGGATAAGTCAAACAATTTATTTACATTTCAAATAAATCAATGTTCCTGTTCTTTGTCTGACTAATTTCTTGTATTGATATTGTCATTAAAATACAATTTTTAACACTTTGCAATGAAAATGAGTCATACAAGAATGAGATACTACATTTCATCAGCAGTCACATCTTCAAACCAGATAACGATACGACTGTTGTATGGGAGTTTTATATTTTCTTCGACACCATTCAATTAAGTGAACGCACAATAAACTGAAATCTTCAAACACGGAAGACTAAATGACATGAAAAGAAGTGTGTCTAAATTAAAACGTTCCTAATTTAAAGAAAAGCTTTGAACGTGAATGTTTTTGTTTGGTGAGGTAAACAATATTAATATCTTCCATCTGATCTCTACATATTTTCATGTGAATCATCTGTAAGAAGGACATTAGCAGATAAGCCGGAATAACAGTCTAATTAGACACTGCAATGGTACTCATGTCACCTAACTGACAAATAATATAATGCAATGTAACTCATATCACGTAATAGTCTAAGCACACACTGCAATGGTACTCATATCAAATAATAGTCTAATCACACACTGCAACAGTACTAATATCACGTAATAGTCTAAGCACACACTGCAATGGTACTCATATCACGTAATACTCTAATCACACACTGCAATCGTACTCATATAACGTAATAGTCTCATCCCACACTGCAATGGTACACATATTACTCAATAGTCTAATCACACACTGCAATGGTACTCATATCACGTAATAATCTAATTATACACTGCAACAGTACTCATATCACTCGATAGTCTAATCATACACTGTAATGGTACTCATATCACGTAATATTCTAATCACACACTGCAATGGTACTCATATCACTCAATAGTCTAATCATACACTGCAATGGTACTCATATCACGTAATAGTCTAATCACACCCTGCAACAGTACTCATATCACTCAATAGTCTAATCATACACTGTTATGGTAATCATATTACGTAATAGTCTAATCATACACTGCAACGGCATTCGTAACACGTAATAAACTAATCAACATCTTTAAACTTCCTTTGTTTTCTTTAACTAAACTCCACAAACTAATTTAACAGTGCAAACTACCCATTGTGGATGATACAGAAAACAGTGAAACGGCTTATTTGTTTCAGAAGAGGGAATTTGTTTGGAGGGAGAAAACGGACCACATACATTTAAAATCAGAAAACAACAACTCGGTAGCCTCGGGGTGGATGGGTGGGTGAAGAAATCCTGACTAGCTTTGAAGTTAGACATTTAAAGACGACTCCTGTCGAAAGTCTAATAAACACATGACATCACTATTTTCTGCTTATTCTAAGAGACAAACAATAACTTCTCTCATGGATCTATGGTCCTAATTGCAAGATAAGAAACCAAAGCTTTAATCATTTAGCAGACTGAGACCACTGCAGGTACTGACATAGCAATGCCGCCGTGTAGAGGCTGCCGAGAAAACAAGAACCAATCTCAACATCTTAACTACATCACGCCGGTAATGCACACCGCCTTCCGTGTCACATAAGGAGAAAAGTATATATGCAAAGAAATATTTTACAAAGTTTTGAATTTAAGAATATTAGTGCCCTTCTCAACAATGTTTTTTTTTTTTCGTTAGTGAAGAGTAGATCCGTGCATCTCTTCAAAGTATTCCACATACACATCTGTGCAAGTACTATATCTGATTATCTAATTATTAAATGCCATTTTATATTCACTTTTACACGACCTTCATACACTTTTAAAATGCATGTTCGACCATTTGGCGGTTTTCAAAGAGAAAGCCGATAATTATTTTTAATACATTTTTATAGTTGGTAATACATTACTTGCACTTTAAGGAGCTGGTATTGTCTAATTTGGCAAAATTCATTTTCCCTATTTTAATAGCTGCCAAGGATAGTGTAGTTTAGACAAATTCATGCTGATTTTTTTAATAAGAAGGAGCAGTAAATATAGATAATAGTGTTGTTAGATCATGTACAATTTCCACAAGTACAATACCCCAAAAAATATTAGCCACATTACATCAAAAAGTATCATAGAGGTATGCCAACTCTCTCTCCAATATGCATATTTCAAATGCAAATAACTTAGCCTTATATACATCACTCTTTTAAAAATGCATTATAATTGGTGAGCTCCCGGTTATTTAGTGGCAATGGCGCCGAGTGCTTTAGACTGGCTAGACCTTGTATTGCCAAAGCCGCTAGGAAAAAAAAAAAAAAAAAAAAAAAAACACGAGTGATGCTTCCAGACAGATATTAGGATCAAGGGAAGTAACTCCATAAATTCAATTTGAAGATAATGGGGAAGAGAAAAGATTCAACCGCTGATCATTCCCTTGAAGGTTTGTATCTAATTTATCTAGCAATCTGAAATATCCATATATTTGTGCTTTTTTTAATGTGTCTCATATCTTTTACGAATGGTAAATATAAGGGTCATGTGTAGAAACTTTCTGTGTAACATGTTTTCGATGTGTATCATGCGGTGCGGTGTAAAGATTAAACCAAATATGTGTTTTAAGGCCTGATGTCTTTTACAGAAGGTCACTTCCTTAACTGATAATTAAGTCATAGTTTCCAGATTTAAACAAACTGCGAACTTGAGAACCGTTAATATTACTTGTAGACTGATATTCTTTGGCCGTTTCTTAGGTTTGGGTTTCAAACTTTTTGTATGCCTAATCTAATTTCCTTAAACTATTACCTATCTGTTTTTGGCAGTAAAAGTAAAATTACATTTCACAATGGTTAAGAACAGACATATACTATCAATTGTTTTGTCTTGTGCATGTGCCGGGGTTTAAGTTCAGCGAGAAAACTGTTTTATAGGCAGCCTTGTCTCTCTTAACTGTAACTGATGTCTGTAATTATTAAGTAGCATATATCGCCTACCAGAATAATCCTTAAATAACAAAAAACATTGTGATGCTGATCATTTAAATTATAAATGTCATTCCGAAAATTTGATTGCACAAAAGTTTAAATGGTTATTATTCAGTTTATTTCACATTTCATCAGTCAGTATTAATTGCAAAATAACTGCCTTAGAAAAAAAATATTGTAAAAGTATAAAATAATTTGGACATTTTGGCCCAACAAGGAGGGGTGAACCAGTGTATAAAGTGTATATTTAATTTATCTAAATAATGTGCCAATGTGACAATGCACACTTTAGAATATAGTACAGGGATAATCATTGGTGGTTCAGTGTTCTTGAGTGCTAATTTTTAAGGAAAATATAGTGATTTAAAAGTTGAAAGTAATGTTCTGAGTGGTGAAGTTGAGTGGGCATGGATAGAGGGACACAGTGACCATTTAACATTTGGACACTTGGGTAAAGGTGACAATGGGTATCCAGTACTCAGGTACCTGCCTATTGATAATAACCCAGATGGACACAAGTTGAAAATGGACACATCTGTACCCCAGATGGACATAAGTTGAAAATATGTGTTGATAAATTTGAAGCATTGACAAACTCTGACTATGGTGCCTGAATGTGTTATTACTTCTGTTAAATACACATTCATTTATGGAGACCGGGAACATAACATATGAGAAGCAATTTTGGACTTTTGATTTATCATGTTGTTTACTGTATTTTAGACCCTGGTAGCAGTTCCCACAGAAAGCATAAAAAGCACAAGAAGAAGCACAAGAAGCGGAGCCATGAGGATGAGGAGCATCTAGAAACTGTGTCTGACATTGGAGGTTCCCCTAAGACTGCTATCAAACTGAAGTTAAAGATTGGGGGAATGACACTGAGCACTAAAAAGTATCTCAGAAAGCCAGACAAAAGAGTTTCTTATGCATTGAAACCTTCCTTAGTATACACTCCATATCAGGCAAACCATATGACAGACAATATTTTAAAAATCCTATTCCTCGTTTCATTTAAACCCCCTTTTTTTAAGGACACCTGCTAAAAGATTATAATTTTTATTGTCTTCTATATGCCTCTTTGAGGCTGTTTTTACTGCACAGTGTAATACATGGATAAAAATCTAGAGAATGCTACTAAATGTAGGATGTTAATACCTACCATCCGATATTTCTATATCACTGTCTCCTTTTTTTCTCATCATTAAAGAGTTTCAGCCTATAATTGAGAAATTCTGGTATGCCTTAGGTTGGCAAAGATATACACTTTGGTCATTGAAATAATTGTAAGCCAAATTCATATTGAAAATGTTTTTTAAAAGCTCTCTATCAGCTTTTTACAGGATTGATTGTAAAAAATCAGTAAAATGAATAAATTTGCTTAAATTGGCTTCTAAATATATAAGGCTGGTCATTTGTAAAATATGTTTTGCCTGATTAGTTAGTTTTGTATTTATATGATGGTTAACAAATTTAATGCAAAAGTATCAAATTCATGTGAGGGAAACTTAGAATTGAGTCTCAATTATCAGCATCATTGTTATACTTTTTTATTTTCTATTTTAGTTATAATTACTAATAGAAATGATATCCTTAATGTCAGTGATATTCAGTAGTTATTGAAGTGTAGTTCTGATCTTCAGATGTTTTATAATGTTTATGTACAAAGTTACAACCATCAGTATAAATGCCATTTTGAAATATTTAAACTGTTATTGCATTCCCAGTTTTGTTTTTTTTATCACCAAGATACCTTCTTTAGGAAGCATAGGCACCAGATTAAATGTTTTAAAGGTGTATTTAAAAAAATTTATATTGCTGGGTACTTTAAACCTTACAATCTCAAGGGCTATCAGATAGAGGTCAAGGAAACATTTTACAGGACCAAAGACACAAGCACATACAGTTGGAAGAGCAAATATGGCAGAGTCTGCAAACAAATACGAGACATTGTTACAGTATCAAAATTGAGTGTATAATTTTTCAAGTAGTATGTTTTTGCTTATCAACACAGAGGCTACAATTTCTAGTACTGGTTGTATATTGCAGCTGGAATGGTTTTCTTCTGATGTAAGATACAGACGTGCATTGTAAAAACAGTGACAGGTTGTTCCCAAAATTTGATTTTTGACCCTCTAAGCGTTGTGCACTGTAAACACCATTCACACCATGTGTTTGTCGCATTTTACTTATCAGATGTGCACAAGCTTTCATTTTCACCTTTTTTTTTTTAAAACAAATTTAGGCATATCATTACATGTACAGTTAGAAAAATCTTAATAAGAATGGTATGTTTTGGTCCATTAAATCATGGATTAATATGACTGGCATAAGGATTTGATGTCTGGATGCCTATCAACATTCTCTTCATATACAGACAGGATATTTAATGAAGAGCTGTGTTTGCAAAATCGATGTTATGGAATGGTTGAGATTTATGATTTTCCAATTGGGAAAGTGGCTTTGCTTCTTTGTACTAAAGGTTTAAATCCCTTGAGTGACCATTTGGAAGTGTTATGACTATTGTTATCTTTATGAAAAATCTGTAATGGAATATTTATACTTTAATACCTATATGGATCTTCATAGGATTTTGAATGTTCCAGTCCAGGACTTCTTCCTTAAAATAAAATTATATTCCCATCCTTAAAAACAGAAGTCTCAGTAATAATGCTTTCATTTTCTTTATAGTAACTCTGAACTTTTTGAGTGTTTTTTGGGGTCACCAATATATCTGTCATCAGCTTGCTCATCATTTTAAAATATTTGATATTAACATTGAAAACTAAGATGGATGATGACAGTGATAAGTTTGATGTAACAACTCAAAGGAATCAAGGTACAGTTTATTTTCTGTATTAAATTTATTTAATTAGTTTAACATGGTTTCAGTAAATGTGCCAAGACATTGAAATAAACAAATATCCATATTCCCTAGACTTTTTTCATTTCATCATTCAGTAGAATAGCACAGCATACTTTGTTCTGATATTTCCTCAATAATCTTATAAAACAAACTTACAAAAATTAATTTTAAACTTTTTTTGAATCTTTGTTTCCTTGTTACAGGTTTTGCACATTTTATTAATTTCAGTGTGCTGACACCAGTGTTGGAAACTCAAGATGATAGTGATCAACTCATCAGTGTGACAGATGAGTCAATAGGTATGGCTATTTTACATTTAAATGTACAGTTTGTATTTCAATCTTGGTTTACTTGTGAACCAATTTACTCTTGTAGAGTGATTAAAGTATGCCATCTATTAGTTGTGTGGTTTTCAGAACTGCACATATTACTTTTTTTGAGCCATGAGTCAAGGACAGTTCGGTTCAGAATATTGACTTGACTTGTTTACTAGTCCCAGGATTAGTTTTGCTCCTAGACTAGAGTAGCTTATCCAATGGTCTTTCATTTATTCATTATGTTTAGACAGAATCTGGGCTACAGCTTTTCTGCAAAATAAAGTAAGTTGGAAAAGTGGGAAATTTATCATTGATGATAATTTATCTTTGTGTTTGGGATGCATTCCATGTTTAATGCTAATTGTGCAGTATTCCATATATAGTCATTGCATCTGCAACATCTGTGGTTAAACACAATGAATGTGGAAATTTTTTAAAAGTGACTCTGCCTAATATACGTCATCATATTTGTACATTTTGACTTTTATACTAACAATCATTAAAAGACTTTCCAAACTCAAAATGTCTTGCAATTCATAGCTTTTTCTTCAGACCATTTGGTGGCCTTAGCTTGAAATTTGGTATTAGATATTAGATGTGCCTTTAAAAAAATCATGATTTATATTCTGTAGCTGCATGCAGCAGGGACATTTTGATTTGGTTCTACCTGTTTTTATGTCCACATATCAATTCATCCATTAGTTCCAAGATGCTTGTTTTCCAAGATTGCACAGAAAAAACTCATCATAGACAAAGAAAATTTGGTTGACATATTTGTGTGAAAATGTGGATGACTTAATTAAAGTTGCAACAGATTTACAATTATAGCTTTATAACAGGGTCTCATCTACATTTTATTTTAATTACTGCAGTAGTGGTGGATATATTGAATGTGATATACAGCATGTATGTATGACCATTTTATACCTTTGAAGGTGTTTGCATTATAGTCCTACACCCAACACAATAGGCTACTCCTTGTCCACATTTAACAGCGAACTCACCACTAACAATGGGGGCCCCTAGTGGCCGAGTGGTCTAAAGCGCTGTCCGTTACGGATCACTGTCATCTCACCTCTGTCTGCATGAGTTCGAGTCTAGGATTCGGCGAATGTGGATATGTGAGAAAGCTTGCCAGTAGCTTCTCGTGGGTCGGTGGTTCTTTCCGGTGATTTCCCGGTTTCTTCCTCCACCATTAATACTGGCCGCCATGAATAGCCTATCGTGTGATGAAAATGGCGTTAAGCTCAACAACAACAACCACTAACAATGACATTGTTTTCATATTGCATAAATCCACATCACTATAAACAGATTAAATAATTCAGAGCATTGTGCCAAGTAATTATTTTTTTACAAATAAGGTATGTATCAGATTGGGTCTGATCTGATCCTTTTGTTGTTATTTTTATTATTGTTATTATTATTATTATTATTATTATTATTATTATTATTATTATTTTTATTATTTTTATTATTATTATTATTAGTAGTAGTATTAGTAGTATTATTATTAAATGACGAATGCATTGCTTCAGTATCATGATTAAAGATTCATTAGATCTCCCTGATGATCTTTCACCTCATCTCCCATTTCTGTCTAGTGGGAGAAGTGACTTATCCCAATGAACAGGCTCTGCAGTATGGGATGATACCCTGTGTAACAAGTAGGAATATATTATTAAAATAACTTTTACTCTTATAAGGAGAGTAGTCTTTACATGGTAATGGAAATTGTTCAGTACTGGATCAGTTTATTGAAAGATAGAAACATTTATGGGGGCTGAGTGATTATCGTTATATGTTTGTAGATATATTCAACAGATTAGTATTTTAGCCATCTCCTCGATTTGGGATAGAAGGTAATGGTTATGGTGGGATGTATATGAAACAATGAAGAATAAGAATTTACATGGAATATTTTGAACCTAAAAGTGAGGATTTTCACAGGCATTGCTGCTTGATGTAAATTTTAGCTTAAACTGCAGCATATGCATTATAATACAAAAATTCATTGTTAAATAGTGTAGACCAGGACCTGCTGTGACAGTCATAAAATGTACCTGACCAACATATTAGGTTCCATGATGTTGAATCTACTTACATGTTGTATCTCACAGCATAACATATCTCAATGATTTTGTTTAAACTTCTCATCGAATTCAGTTTCACAAACGTAAAAAGTGTTCATATACCAAGATTTATTTCCTGGAAATATTTTGCTTCTTGTATTTTCATAACAAGTTGCATGTTTGAGTAAACCTTTTCCTGTAATGTAACAAGTGTTATCTCAGTCTTGTTTATGTGTATCTTACATACAACTTTCATAATATTAAATTTTTTAAAGATTGTTTCCATTTTGAATCAATGTTATTCTTTAGTGACCTGAAGAAAGAAAATGTTCTCACAGAATTTGCTTGCATAGTTTATCAAATTCCACAGTCTTATATTCTGAAAGTGTCACAGATATGTATTTAAAATTTCAAGTGAACAGCACATTATCTGATTTAGCAGTGCATTTGAGTGCAGGCTATACATGAGTAAGTAATAATGAATATAAATGTATAGTTTCAGTAGAGAAAAACAAAACCTTTAATGAGCAGTGCTGTTGAAATAATATTTCTAGATCCAGATAGGTATGACAAAGATGATAGTGATCACAAAAATGATGATGTTGATGACACATTTGTCACAAAGAAGCCTGGTGATGAGACATCTGATGAGGAAAGAGAATGGTTAGAGGCACTGGAAAAGGGAGAGTTGGATGACTTTGGTCATTTGAAGAAACAAAAAGACCCCAGCCTGCTAACAGCTAGACAGGTACAGTACACTTGATTAATTTAAATCACTTTCATCGAGGTCTGAACTAATCGCATGAATCCAAATATACAGATCTAAATATTGGTAATTCAGGTTGTTTTATTTTCGAAAAGTAATATGCATTCCATTAATTTAGGAGTATTGTTTGTATTAAGTTTGTCATGCATTACAGCCACTGCCATTATGCCTAGTAAAGTAGTTTTCAATGACTGCATTCACACATACAAGTGTATGTTTATCAATGTTTTCTTTTCAAAACATTTTTTTTCCATTGCAAAAGGAATTTATACATATAATAAATTGTATATTTATCTCAGCAATTGCCCAGTGTATAAAACATGAGAAGGACAGAAAAACAGTATAAAGAATAAAATGAGAGACATTACAACAATTAGTTCTTGTCATTAAAAGATAATTTACAGTTACAGTGCGACTTGGGTGTGCCTATCTCACAGTTAGGACAATTTTGCAAACTTGCTGGATTTTTTTGTCCTAAATATTAGTAATACATTTTGAATAGTGAAGAATTTAAATAAAAAATTAATGTTGGCAAAAATAATTATTATATACCATTTTATTGTTACATGATGATCTGACATTCAATTTATTGGCCTTATTTCTCTTTCTGTATTGTGCAGTAAGACATCAATAGTCTTGTTGGTTTAACTGTTGTCAATATTGTTTGATAGACTAAATTTAACTTACGTAAATTCCATTTTGTTTTGAATTACATTCACTTTTTAAATATTTGGAAAATTTAATAGATGGGCATATTATAAATATAAACAGGATTTATCATTGTTGTATGTCAGGGGAAAGAACTCAATTTCTTTGCACATTAATATGTCTCTACCGTATCACATCACCATATCCTTTCGCTATATAAAACTTACATTTTGGCTGACTGTAAACAAAATGTGCTGCATATGTGTGGAATTACAGCTAATGCCAGGAGTGTCTCGATCATTTACTTGTTTACTGTTAATAATCTGACTGAGCTGATGAGAATCAAACTGTCATGATATAGCTTTGAACTGATTTTTGAATGGCAGAGTAGTTGTATCTCATGAACATTATAAGGAGTACAATTTCTGACAATAAAACATATAATTATATTCAGGATTTCTATTTTTATCTCAGTATTTAAATCTGTAAAATTAATTGTTGAGAACTAAATTATATATCAAAATGTATTGTTGATTTTATATTATTTTATAAAATTAAGATATTTAAATGAAAAAAGATGCAAGCATATTGATATACAGTTGAACCCACTTATCCTGACTTCGGTTTCCTCGCCAACCCTATTAAGTCAACGTTTTTGAAGTAGAAGCGCCAGATTCTCTCTCTTTGTCTTAGCATTTTCTCATCGGTTATGTCGCCGAATCCTAATATCTCAAGCACAAAAAAGGGCAAAATTTGCCAATTAACGTCGGTTATCTCGATCCCCATGACCAATCGCCGGTGATATTTTTTACCTTATTGGTGAAAAATTTCTTATCAGTTATGATGTTGTTTATTTGAGTCTTTTCAACATAAAATTGTTTTATTCGCTTCTTTTCTACATAAAATTGTTCGACAAGACTCCCCCTGTTTGTCATAAACTAAAAAAATAGTCTTTTTATGAAAAAATTCATGAATTGCAATCTGGTACCCTAATTTTTCACATTTATTGACACTAAGTGAGAGAAGATACGTACGCAGATTTGACTTGAACAGTAGCACCTCGCGGCCATTAGGATTTATAAACTTGACAATTATTGTTAATAGTAATAGTTACTAATTATGGAAGTGAACAAGCTCAACGTCTTACAAAGGGAAGCCATAAAGGCTATTAAACCATTTTCCCGCTGACTACACTTCTCAGATGTTACTACTAATACTAAGTGTAATCTTAACGATTATCAGCGGCTAAACCAGACATGATAAACGCAGTAAGGATAATCAGATTACGCATATTTACCTTTTTGTATGGATTAAAATTTTAGTCTTTTTAGACTTTATTGAATAAATATGGCTTTTCATGAGGTGTAAATGATATAATGTTAACCTTAGTGGCATATGTACTTTAGTCAGCACTTTCAAGAACGAAAACCTGACACTGGGAAACAGAAATCTTATTACTTAACACAACCTATGAATAAAATTGGTTCTGGATACTTGTTACAAAATAAAATGCGGCTGCTTGTGAGGTGTAAATGACTCGCGAATTTAATTTTGACACTGGTTAGCTTTTTGTAAAAATGAACTACACCCTGCATGTTTTTTTGTGATCTTGAGAGAGATCTTTGTGTTTGGAATGTTGGAGAATATAATGAAGGTTTGTATCGAGAATCGATGGTGGTTTGTATTGTAAATCTCTGCTGTGCACATATGCCTTTTGTGCCTTTTGTTGTTAACAAACATGTATATTTCTTAGCATGCCGATCGCTTCATCAAAATATGGTGGCAACGCTGTTGTGTAAAAAAAAACATCCAAAAATATGTGCATGTACATTCTCATTTATTAACACACATCATGTACATAATAAAATTTCAAGTACATGTTATTATATTGACACCATATTGGATTTTGTTTATCTCATCGGTTTTCTCGTATGGCAACCCATAGGCCGGTGACATAACTGGGTTCAACTGTATTATTGCTTTATTTTTTTTAGGTCAAGTTAACTTTTTTTTTACACCTGTCTTTGATATTCTTGAATTAGGTGGTAAATGTCGGAACTCTAGCAATGTTTAAGAAGCATAGTAATTAACTAATTAATTTAGGGAGTAAATAATTATTCAGGGAGTCAAGCTAGACTTGAATCTTATGGAGAAGTGACTTCTCCTTTTCGACAGAACAGGGAGAAGGAGAAGTGGAAGCTAAACAAGGAGAAATGAGTCCAAAGCGAAAAATGTGATATATATATATATATATATATATATATATATATAGAGAGAGAGAGAGAGAGAGAGAGAGAGAGAGAGAGAGAGAGAGAGAGAAGGAGAGAGAGAGAGATGCATTATCTTATTTTAATTATGCCCTCTTTTTCTGAGTATAATTTTAACAGTTTTAAGTATAACCTTTTTTTCAAGTTGAAAAATATGTGTTATATGTTTATTATCACCTAATTTTGTACACATAAAAATTATTATTTTCATACGCATTCAATTCATACTTGCAGTATATTTGTCATTTACATATTTGTATTTGGATTGAGGTAAATGCAGTGTATTTTGGCCATATGACTAAAAAGCATGGCAGAAACTATACAGTGTAATTTTTAACTGTTACGAAATGGCTCGTTCTATGTAACATAAAAAGAAAAACTGCACACAACAAGCTTTACAAATTTTAACAATCATACAATTTATTTTACTAAAATACAAAATAATGTAAATTATTTAAAACAAGACTTACGGTTTACAGAAATGATCCAAATTTTGTTCAAAAATGATTAAAAAAAATAAGTCCTAAAAAAAAGTTCTAAACACGTCTAAAGTATGATGTTCCAATCCAAAATGGTGGTTGACCACGTCAAACGAAGGCTAACTGCAATTTCCAGAATTTTTCACAAAAACAATGTATGTGTTGTCCCATTCCAAAATTAGGGAGAAAAATGTTCAAATAGGCAATGTTGCTCGCTAGGAAAGTTATAAAGAAGTGAAGAATAGTTCCGCTAACACAGCATGCTATTTTACGTAGACATAATACCGAATTCTTTTTCTTCTGGCACAACAAATTAAAAGTTGTATGACTCGACTCGACTACGACAGTCTGTCCATGACTGTTGACTCTCGAACAGGACAGTTTGTATGTGACTGTATATGAATCACAAAATCTCAAAGCATATATGGGAAGGCTAATGCGTAGCCTGAACTACACTTGCACGAGGAAGCATGCAATTTCTCAATACTTCTGAACAATGAATTTTTGTCATGATACACAGCACGTGCCAACATGAATTACATCTACGCCTCAACTTATCAAAAACATGTTAGACATTATAATGAAATAAAATAAAAATAAAAAGATTTATACAAAATTGATTTTTTTTTTAACGCACTTGAACTCCAGGGTCGTAACAACTGATAGTAACAAAATTAGTGTCTTGTAATTGCATGTTGGTAAAAATGCTTGATAAAATACTCCTTAATTATTTTGATTCTATTTTGTAAAAGTTTTGTTTAAAATTCCAGTCAAAAAGATTTTTATCATACATTATAACAGCCCCTAATACATGTGCATAGGAATAAATTCACAAGTGACTTGAAACCATACTCTTCATCCTGATTTCATTGTTCCTAAAAAAACAACATTTTTGTTAATATTCAGACGACACACTGAAGCACTAAAGTCGATGTATAACTAAACTGGAATGTTTTTTCTCCAATTGAAACATTCAAGAACACGCATTGTGCTATGTGAGTGCCTTTATTTTAAATTTATAAAGAGGGCTTTTTTTAATATAACTACTCACTTTCTAGCTTCATTACAAAAGTTAATAGGAATGCATATTTATGGTTGTATTATTTGCCTACCTATTGGTAATAACAACATGCTTTGGATAAATATTATTTGCTTCACTACTATATATATTTTTCGTATTTTCACGAAAATTAATATGGTATGTGAGAAAACAACCTTGACCTTACAGAATTTTTACAAATTCCACAACATAAAATTGTCACATATTGCTGACCTATATTATTAAATATTTAGGCTACATCTCCTATCACATTATATTTATACTTTCTTATCATTATATCATATATTTTCCTGCTTCTATTTGCCCAGTTATTTACAGATACAGACATTTTATTGAAGTGGTATACCATATATGCAGCAAGGCCTGCAATTTTAGGTTCATTTACAGTTTCAGACTGTTTTATATAGAGAAATTATGCAAATACAGCCAATCAAATTTCTTTTTTTTAAAGAAAAAGATCAATTAGAAAATGCTCTTCACCAAAAAGCAAATTATTAATTATATATTGATGTTTAAATTCAAAACAGAATTTGGTACATTTTCATCATGGTATAGTAGGCCCATCATCCTTAAATCCAGCAGTTGATATCTTGCTCTGTCAAAGGTTAATGATCAGTTAGCTATTAAAACATGCCCATGAATGTGCAGGAATTATTTTGTCAGTGTAAGCTAATTCGTATCAGGGTAAATACTTTTTGCCTTGGGTTACAACACTACCAGAACTTCCTGTCTACAGCGATGAGACATCTCAAAAGTAATAAGCTACAACAAGTCATTTTACATCTGAAAAATTATAGGGCAATGTCGTTTTTTTCTTTAATAATAGATGAAGGCAAAGTTTACATTTTTCAGACAACTTTTTTGCCCACTTTGTCCGGTAGCATGACCCCTATAATTAATAGTAATTTGTAGGTTTTAAATTAATAATGTAATTTGTTCCTTCTTGCAGAGAGCCATGTTGCATGGAAAAACAGAAGAAACTTTACTTGAGCTGCCATCAGGTACTTTTATTAAAACTAGTATAGTCTCTTATATGCTAATCTGATTTATATTAATGAAACTATCTAGTTATACAACACACTAGTGGATCACTCTGTGTTTTTTGTGCTAGACTTGCAATTAGAGGGTTGCAAGTTTGAATCCTTTCCAAACCAGAAAAGTTTGACAGCCTTGGAGTGGCTCTGAGCATAGCACTTTATATCCATTGCCTCTGCAGTAGATAATGTCCTGTGAATTGTTTCCTTCAGACTTGGGTTCAATTACTTTCATAAGTTACCATTACAATTACAGTTTCGATGTGCTTGTATATGTTGATTATAATTTCAGCTACTAAGAGTTATAATTGTTCAGTTACAATTACAATTACACTATATCAATGATGCCAATCACAGTTACCAATATAGTGTAATTGTAATTAACCCATTCTATCCTGAGAAGAAATTATAAATACACTGTAGTAAAACGGAGCATCAAACAGCAGCAGCAGAAGAAATTGTAATGACCTTCACCATGTTTACATAAAATGTTGTAACATTGTTATTTATTTTTTAAAGTATATAAAACTATGTATCTCTGAACAGGTAATAAAATTGGCAACACAGTGATATATATTTTATTAAAATTTATTGATGTACAAGCTCACATCTGTATTTTGAAATAAGGCTTTAAAAAAAAAATTACCATGAACTTCAGTGAATCTTTTCTCTGTGAAGATGAATGAAATGCTCCAAATAGTGTGGGAATAAAATAAAGATAATTCTATTTCTAATATTTTGGTCCAAATTTGAAGTTTATGGCACTGTTAGTTCAAACATGATAATAATTTTGCCAAAACTGCACAACTAAATACTAGGAACAATTTGTTGAATTAATAATCTAGAACATGTACTTCAGCCTGCAGTTTCTCGGAAAAATACTTGTCCACAAATTAATCCCAGAAATCTTTAAACTGAATCATTAAAAGTTTTGTCAAAATTTTGAAGTCCACATCATCACTAGAACAGTATTCTTCTGGGTGTTGAATAGTTGCCCTTCAATCAATTGAAATCCTGGATATGAAACTGCGGAGAAAAATTACTCTGGACATAATCGTATTTAAATCCTTCAAAGTTAGCGTAATTGTCCAAATCGCTGTCGAAAAGTGGATGCAGTCAATCACCATCTATTTCATCAACTTCATTTACAGCTAAACCATCAATTAAGTCAATATTATCTTCATAATCATCGAAATCTTCAACTTCAATGTCACTACCTTCGCTATCAATATCCATGTTCACATCTGAGTTTTTGTCCATCATTTTATCGATCGATTTTCAAATCAGCTGTTTAGTTTTTAACCACATTTTTTTCAAATTTTTCTGCGCATGCGTGCTTTAATCATTTCCTGTTGTCGGTGAAGAAGTACACAAGTATTTGTGATGTATAACACGTGTTTCTAGAGACGCTACATAAGCACCTAGTGAAACTATGACTGAAAGTGTATCCCGGATACAATGGTAGTCTACGACCAGAGGTGTAATCAGGATAGAATGGGTTAAATTACTCAATTATAGTAATTATATTGTAATTAAACCCAAGACTGCTGTCCTTAAATATCAATCAATCATTCAGTCATAATGATAAGAAACTGTAGCTCATTTAAATGTTTTACACATATCTGAAAATGGTGCATGCAAGTTTTTGGGGTGAAACTTATTGTCTCTCGAAAAAACAAGCTAAATTAGACATTTTTGTTCATTTTCAACATGCAGCTTTTCATAAAACCATACAGAGAAGTAATTTAGCAGCAAATACAGTTTTCAGAACAATGAAATTGATGAAGAAAAAGAGTGTAATGGTCAAACTAACATTATATTGCAAAGATATCAACAAATACTCTGCATGTTGTAGCAATATTTAGGTTGCAAATGCTTAGAAAATGGTTTCTGTTTACACAGTGTCTCTTAAGAACAGGTCTTATGTTTGTACAGTGTCTCTAAAGAACAAAGTTTATGATTGCTCAGTGTTTCTGCCATAAATGGTACTTTTCAGGCCTAATGACAATTTAAGATTGTAAGTTTGATACAACTTTATTTTATTATGACCCATTATTAGAATTGATGTTAATAACTTAATTAAGAATTAAGATTAAATCAGCAATTTATAGGCTGTTTGGCAGACCACATGTGTGAAAAAAATAAATATCCTAACCTGTCACATATTTTTTTAACACCAATTTTCACTGGGCAAATTGTTTGGATCCTGTTAATATTAACAAAATGTGAAAATTTAATTTGAAGGAAGGTGTTATGTGTGAAAATCAAATATGAAGGAAGGTGTTATATGAATGATTAATAAGTGTAATGAAAACTGAATTAAAAACCTATTAGAAAAAGAAGAGAAAATAGGTATATGCATTTGGTCAGCTTATAATTAGGGTTGGATTTGATGAAGTTAATGGAGCCCTATAGTAATCACATCTATCAATTGGTCCATTTCTTTGTTCATCAACAATTCATTTTTCACAAGATAACTTTACTGAGAGTTCTTGGAGTTTAACCATACTAGGTATGCAACTATATCCTGTCATTATGGCTGTGATTGTGTGTCCTCTAACTTTGGTTTCCATTGTATAACTTTACCAAAGATTGCTGGATTTCAATTAAATTTGGTGTGTTGCTTTATTGTCATAAGAGCTTGATTTGGTTCAATTTTCATCCTTCCACTGTTTAATTTAGAAGAGTTATTTCCCCTTGGTTTTGGTTTCAGCAGTTTAACTTCAGCAGATTATTGATTGTCAAGGAAGTTCTTTAAATTGATGAGAATGGTTTTGATTTCCAGTGTTCAGCAAAGTCATTGGCAGGAATTATGACTGCCACATCGCCCATCCTGTTGATATTGGTGACTACAGCATAATTTAACAAAGGATTGCTTCATATAAATCAGATTTGGCATGCATCTTTATGCTGACATCAGTTTGATTCTGGTATTATAATATCATTTCCATGGATTCTGTCCACCTGATTAGCAGTCTTCCTCAATTTCCATTTCCAGAGACTAACATATTCAAGGATTGTTGGATGTAAACCAACTTTGTCTTGCATCTCTGTCTTTTTGAACTTCTGAATGAGTTTGTTTGCCAGCAGTTTTTTTTTGAGGTATGCATGCTGTTTCAACATTGTTTCTTTATTAAAGGATCTGAGTTAGTTGCAAAGATCAAGTTCCTTTAGAATGTACCAGTAGCTAATAGCTCTAGTTTGACTTAATTTATTCTTCTTGTCATGTGAAAGGTTACAAAACAGAAAATCTGACTGAGGAACAAATCCTTAAGAGGCAACAAAGGGCAAAGAAAAGAAGACAACAGGCACAGGAAAAAAGAGAAAAGGATAAGGTATGTTTAATGGCCACGGTATTTTAATTCAATTCAGTGTTAAGCAATATATTCCATTAAATACCTACATTCTTTAATGTTAAATTAACATTGCAATTTCTTTTCTTCTGTTTTAGCAGATGGTCTTGACATTTCTTCTTCAGACACATTTTCCTGAACAATCACTACCTTGAACATCCTCCCTCCAAAGTTCGTTTTCAGCAATAAAAGTGCAAACGTTATGTGCTTACCTAGCTAGAAGTCCAACAAGCATGCTCTCCCCTTTAATAGAAGGATTGATGTCATATCCCATCCATACGTCAGTTACTACTTACACTCATGCTTGGAAACATGCTCTTTTTCAAGACTTTGCAAACCTGACACACACTTGTACCTTTTACTGTTTGAGGAATTTATGAGTAGTTTTCTCACACAGCAATGAATACTGCAGCTGTTTTTGTGTCCATATTTATATCTTGTTCTGTCTTCATCATAAATGGATATTTTACACTTTGCCTAACATTTTCATATGATAAGTGTGTTAATTCTATTTAAATAAATCACAAGAGTCCATGGTCAGGAATTGCACTGGGCTTTGTCAATGCCTGAAATTGTGATATTCTTTTATTAATTGCAATAAAATATACCAAATGGAAGTTTTTGGCACCAAAAGGTTTGGAAAAAGACAGAGCTATATCATCTTAAGCATTCGTTGGCCAGTTCTTCTTTCAGCTGTGATTAATGAGTGGTTGTAAAAATGTCTGATTCATTACAGACAGATTTTACAAGAATCTTATGTATTTATATCATCGGATATGAGTTTATTTTTCTTCATGTAAATTTGAACTATTTATGAGCCAGGATTACTTATCAAGTGCTTTTGCATCATGTGTTTTATTAGTGACAAGTAGTAAACAATGGCAGAGTTTAGTGACAAGTAGTAAACAATGGCAGAGTTTAGTGACAAGTAGTAAACAATGGCAGAGTTCAGTGACAAGTAGTAAACAATGGCAGAGTTCAGTGACAAGTAGTAAACAATGGCAGAGTTTAGTGACAAATAGTAAACAATGGCAGAGTTTAGTGACAAATAGTAAACAATGACAGAGTTTAGTGACAAATAGTAAACAATGGCAGAGTTTAGTGACAAATAGTAACCAATGGCAGAGTTTAGTGACAAATAGTAAACAATGACAGAGTTTAGTGACAAATAGTAAACAATGGCAGAGTTTAGTGACAAATAGTAAACAATGGCAGAGTTTAGTGACAAATAGTAACCAATGGCAGAGTTTAGTGACAAATAGTAAACAATTTGGAAGTGAACAAGCTCAACGTCTTACAAAGGGAAGCCATAAAGGCTGTCAAACCATTTTCCCGCTGTCTACACTTCTCAGATGTTACTACTAATAATAAGTGTAATCTTAACGATTATAAGCGGCTAAACCAGACATGATAAAATGCAGTAAGGATAATCAGATTACGCATACTTACCTTTTTGTATAGATTAAAATTTGAGTCTTTTTCGACTTTATGGAATAAATATGGCTTTTCATGAGGTGTAAATGATATAATGTTGACCTTAGTGGCACATGTCAACTTTTTCAAGAACGAAAACCTGACACTGGGAAACAGAAATCTGATTACTTAACACAACCTATAAATAAAATTGGTTTTGGATACTTATTACAAAATAAAATGCGGCCGCTTGTGAGGTGTAAATGACTCGCGAATTTAATTTTGACACAGGTTAGCTTTTTGTAAAAATGAACTACAACTACAACAATGAAATAAACAATGGCAGAGTTTAGTGACAAGTAGTAAACAATGGCAGAGTTTAGTGACAAGTAGTAAACTATGGCAGAGTTTAGTGACAAATGGTAAACAATGGCAGAGTTTAGTGACAAATAGTAAACAATGGCAGAGTTTAGTGACAAATAGTAAACAATGGCAGAGTTTAGTGACAAATAGTAAACAATAGCAGAGTTTGATTGATAATTAAACATTGTGAGAGCAAAAATGAAGAGTTTTTCGGGTTTGAATATTGTGCAAGCAGAAGAAAGATATGAAGCTAAGTATTTTCAAAATTCAAAGTTTAGATGTGCACAAATGAGTTTAGTGACAAGTAGTAAACAATGGCAGAGTTTAGTGACAAGTAGTAAACAATTGCAGAGTTCAGTGACAAATAGTAAACAATGGCAGAGTTTAGTGACAAGTAATAAACAATGGCAGAGTTCAGTGACAAATAGTAAACAATGGCAGAGTTTAGTGACAAGTAGTAAACAATGGCAGAGTTTAGTGACAAGTAGTAAACAATGGCAGAGGTCAGTGACAAGTAGTAAACAATGGCAGAGTTTAGTGACAAGTAGTAAACAATGGCAGAGTTTAGTGACAAGTAGTAAACAATGGCAGAGTTTAGTGACAAGTAGTAAACAATGGCAGAGTTTAGTGACAAGTAGTAAACAATGGCAGAGTTCAGTGACAAATAGTAAACAATGGCAGAGTTTAGTGACAAGTAGTAAACAATGGCAGAGTTTAGTGACAAGTAGTAAACAATGGCAGAGTTTAGTGACAAGTAGTAAACAATGGCAGAGTTTAGTGACAAGTAGTAAACAATGGCAGAGTTTAGTGACAAATAGTAAACAATGGCAGAATTTTGATTGATACTTCAAGATTGTGAGAGAAAAATCAGAGTTTTTCAGGTTTGAGTATTGAACAAGCAGAAGAAAGATATGAAGCTCAGTATTTTCAAAATTCAAAGTTTAGATGTGCACAAATGAGGAAGCTTAGACTTTGAAACTGCATTCAGCAAGTGGGAAGCTGTAAAATCATGATCCATGTTTATGTGGAATACGATTTTATTATATTTATGAACAAAAACATTTTAATAGTGCAAATTGTAAAAGAGCATGAAAAAGAGTCATGTAATAAAATATTGTGGTATTGTTTATTGAAAAAGACAGTGCTATATCATCTTAAGCATTCGTTGGCCAGTTCTTCTTTCAGCTGTGATTAATGAGTGGTTGTAAAAATGTCTGGTTCATTACAGACAGATTTTACAAGAATCTTATGTATTTATATCATCAGATATGAGTTTATTTTTCTTCATGTAAATTTGAACTATTTATGAGCCAGGATTACTTATCAAGTGCTTTTGCATCATGTGTTTTATTAGTGACAAGTAGTAAACAATGGCAGAGTTTAGTGACAAGTAGTAAACAATGGCAGAGTTTAGTGACAAGTAGTAAACAATGGCAGAGTTCAGTGACAAGTAGTAAACAATGGCAGAGTTCAGTGACAAGTAGTAAACAATGGCAGAGTTCAGTGACAAGTAGTAAACAATGGCAGAGTTTAGTGACAAATAGTAACCAATGGCAGAGTTTAGTGACAAGTAGTAAACAATGGCAGAGTTTAGTGACAAGTAGTAAACAATGGCAGAGTTTAGTGACAAGTAGTAAACAATGGCAGAGTTCAGTGACAAGTAGTAAACAATGGCAGAGTTTAGTGACAAGTAGTAAACAATGGCAGAGTTTAGTGACAAATAGTAAACAATGGCAGAGTTCAGTGACAAATAGTAAACAATGGCAGAGTTTAGTGACAAATAGTACACAATGGCAGAGTTTAGTGACAAATAGTACACAATGGCAGAGTTCAGTGACAAGTAGTAAACAATGGCAGAGTTTAGTGACAAGTAGTAAACAATGGCAGAGTTTAGTGACAAATAGTAAACAATGGCAGAGTTCAGTGACAAATAGTAAACAATGGCAGAGTTTAGTGACAAATAGTACACAATGGCAGAGTTTAGTGACAAATAGTAAACAATGGCAGAGTTTAGTGACAAATAGTACACAATGGCAGAGTTTAGTGACAAATAGTACACAATGGCAGAGTTCAGTGACAAGTAGTAAACAATGGCAGAGTTTAGTGACAAGTAGTAAACAATGGCAGAGTTCAGTGACAAGTAGTAAACAATGGCAGAGTTCAGTGACAAGTAGTAAACAATGGCAGAGATTAGTGACAAATAGTAAACAATGGCAGAGTTCAGTGACAAATAGTAAACAATTGCAGAGTTCAGTCACAAGTAGTAAACAATGGCAGAGTTTAGTGACAAGTAGTAAACAATTGCAGAGTTCAGTGACAAGTAGTAAACAATGTCAGAGTTCAGTGACATATAGTAAACAATGGCAGAGTTCAGTGACAAGTAGTAAACAATGGCAGAGTTTAGTGACAAGTAGTAAACAATGGCAGAGTTTAGTGACAAGTAGTAAACAATTGCAGAGTTCAGTGACAAGTAGTAAACAATGGCAGAGTTCAGTGACAAGTAGTAAACAATGGCAGAGTTCAGTGACAAATAGTAAACAATGGGAGAGTTTAGTGACAAGTAATAAACAATGGCAGAGTTCAGTGACAAATAGTAAACAATGGCAGAGTTTAGTGACAAGTAGTAAACAATGGCAGAGTTTAGTGACAAGTAGTAAACAATGGCAGAGTTTAGTGACAAGTAGTAAACAATGGCAGAGTTTAGTGACAAATAGTAAACAATGGCAGAATTTTGATTGATACTTCAAGATTGTGAGAGAAAAATCAGAGTTTTTCAGGTTTGAATATTGAACAAGCAGAAGAAAGATATGAAGCTCAGTATTTTCAAAATTCAAAGTTTAGATGTGCACAAATGAGGAGGCTTAGACTTTGAAACTGCATTCAGCAAGTGGGAAGCTGTAAAATCATGATCCAAGTTCATGTGGAATACGATTTTATTATATTTATGAACAAAAACATTTTAATAGTGCAAAACATAAATGAGCTTGAAAAAGAGTCATGTAATATAATATTGTGGTATTGTTCATTGAAAATAAAGTGATAACTACCAAGCCATCTGTTTTCAATTTTCATTACCAACTACATTAATAGAATTGGAAAAATATGAACATCTTGCTTGGTAATATTTTTTGAAAATTGACAACAAATATTGAGTTTAAAGATTTTTGTGGCAAAAATATTTTTAAATCCAGTAGAATCACTGCATGGTACTTCCATTTTCAAATGTAAAATGTGTCAATCTACAGCTATGTCCAAGAGCATTTCGTTTGAAAACCTAAGTGTGAAACATTTTAATATCTGACTCTCAGAAGGATTTTTTTGTATTGTTGCACTGAATTAAAGGCTGAACTCCTTTGTATTGCAACGTTGATTTCAACTTTTGTATTAGATAAAGGAAGTGGTATCAAATCTTTAAAGGCTACTTAATATAATTAGATGACCTTTAATTATTCCACAAAGTCATAAATATGCTCAAAGATGGCAAGGTAACCCAGTGAAATGAATAACTCGTAAAATAAAGAGATTTGTTTCATAGGTACAGATTGTGGAGAAGCAAGTTTCAGAAACATTTTGAATAGGCATTTACAGATAACCTCAAGGATGACAAGAAGTTTCACAATTGCTTGCAGTGAAACCAAGGCATAAATATTTCACTAACTGAAAAGTAAAATATTTGAGTTTCGTCATTAATGATTATACAAAAACTAAATGTCACTAGTTTTTGACAAAAAAAATCTTGTTTCATGGTGTATCTACAAATAGTCTGCATCTCTGCTTTACATTGTTCCATCTTCAATTTCGGTGATAACATAATCAGTGAACAAAACAAATCAAAAATGATGCAATTCAGTGACATAATACACAAATGTTTTCACATGTACATGAAGGAATAATATTTACAATCTTCAGACATTGGATATCTTAAAAATAAATGTAATTTATACAGAATAATGAACTTCTTTAGAAACATGCCTTATTCACAATTATTTTGGCAATATTAAATCAATTGTTCAGCCATTGAACAGCCCCATCTGCGGTTTTGTCGAGTGTGTATGGTTTAACATATTTTTCAGATTTCCATCAGTAACTCATGCCCTTGCTTATAGTGTGGTCTATGCTTTTGGAGACCATTATGCACAAGGTTTTGAGGGAGAAATTTATAGCCTTTCCCTAATTAAGACAGGTAGTGTATGTTCTAGCACTAGTCATTTATTGATCATCCAGAATATATGGCACTTGAATCAAATGCATTGGTTGATTTTCCTAGTATAACCATTACTGGCTTGGAGATACATAGCCCAGGACTCGGCACCTGGCCATGACAGTTTCAGCACTGACTCTGACCTGGATGCCAAGCATATTAAATGTGTCAACTGTCTCATATTAACTGGACCCATTCAAGTATGGCATGACCAGCAGGTAGTATTTTCATCATTATCAGGTTACACATTATCAGCCACATCTCAAGCACTAGAGGGACTGAATGTCCCATTATAGTCAGCTAATATTATACTGAATGGTCCTAATACCCTTCAGTTTTTATTTGAATTTGTGCCTTGAATGGTTGACCTCTCATAAGCCTTTCATGATAAAGTATCCTGTTTGAGCCTTTGTGAATGCTTCTGGCCCTCTTCATTCCAGTCCCTGGTCTGAAAACCTGGACAGTCACTCTTGAAACAGTCTAACAACATAGACTGTTATCTCTCTCTTCTGCTACCAGAATTGTAAACAGAATTTAATCTTTACTTTGAGGTCATGAACTTGTATGCTGGGCTCCTATCCTATAAGCCCTATGAAGACAACAGTAATGGAGCTAGTGGTTGACATATTTACCCTAGGTAAAAGGCCATCCATAAGTGGAGAGTTTCTATCTTAGTGGTGCATGTAGAAACACATTCTCACAAGAGCCTCAGTACTGTAGTTAGCTGACTTTCTTCTCTGGGCTATCTGAGGGGAAACAATAGGCTCCAGACTCTTGCAAGGGCTACCATACAACAATCTTGTTCATGTTCCAGCATCAAATAAGAGAAGACTAAAGTCAGAACCTTCATATAAATTTTACTGTTCTGACCAAAGGTATTGACCCCTTATCCAAAATTAGAACTTTCCATTGACTCTGATATGGTTAAGAAAAGCAACCATTGAACCAATACCATAATTTTCTTTACTCCCCAAATGTAAAAGTCTACTTACTTGTCATTCTGTCTTAAGTAAGGAGTCTCAAGGAGATTATATTTGTAAGTTGATCCAAACTGTCAGTAGTTTTGCAGCATCATTTTGAGTTAATTAATAATGACCCCATGCTTTCAATGGGAAATCAATGCTTTGACTTGATATTTCTATCTTCCTTGGATCCTATACCCAAAGGAAACCTACAAGATGCCATAAAGGTTTCAAAGTGAGACCCATAGTAACTGAGCTGATCAGAAGAGAGTAATTTTGTTTGTTTTACCACTCAAGAAAAAGAGACAATATATATGCTCAGGTTTGATCATTCTGGATAATTTGGATCATCCTCTTGGTCTAGGAGAATCCAACCCAGAACCAGTGTATATTTGTGCATATTAGGACAGTAGCCACTAGCACAACATTTGAAACTGTCCCCTAGCTGATAATATCCAATCCATGGATGGTGGGCAGAGACAGCTTTCTCTAGCTTTTAACTTAATAACCTTTTGACCTGGTAGGACATATAGAATCAGTACAAAAGGCCACTTTTCTGGGTCATTTCAGCTGCTGCTCAATTGTGTGGTCACTCTTCATCAGCTAGATTTGTCAGAGGGACATTTTTTACCTGCATTGTTTAAGGATATATGTATGATAACTCTTGCCCATATCTCTCACGAGATTTGAACCGCTTCACTTGCATTTGAAGACCAAACCTTTAGCTTTCTCTGTCATAAGATGTTACATCGCCCATCTCTAACCTATACTCACCAGTTCTCCTATCATATTTAAATCAGGTAACATGTCTGAAGAAGAAACTAATTTTTGGAGTAAATTGTTTAATCTGTAATACATTCCCAATCACAATGCAGTCAAATTCTCACATTCTTCGTACAGTTTCTTTAAAACCTGATAGAGAGTGCATATCTGCTTTGGCAGCAACTGATACATGAATGGGATTTGGCACCGAATCATCCTTTCAAGGGAAGATCATTCTTTTATGATTTCCACTGAAGTGGGCAAATGACTTTTAATACTTTTGTTGAGATGTAGTAGCCATACTCCTAATGTATTGATGATTGGGTAAGTATTATTAAAGAAATATGTTCTCCAGAAACTTGTTTCAAGCTTTATTATGTCAGTTAGTTGTCAAGAAAAAGTTTTTAAGATTAATACATGGAGTCTTTTTTTTTTCAGGACAAATTTTTAAGCATTGAATATGTAGTATGTCAAGCCCCAAATTGTAGTTACACATCTGCCAGTCTTTATGAATATGTAGTATGTCAAGCCCCACATTGTGGTTACACATCTGCCAGTCTTTATGAATATGTAGTATGTCAAGCCCCACATTGTGGTTACACATCTGCCAGTCTTTATGAATATGTAGTATGTCAAGCCCCACATTGTGGTTACACATCTGACAATCTTTATGAATATGTAGTATGTCAAGCCCCACATTGTGGTTACACATCTGCCAGTCTTTATGAATATGTAGTATGTCAAGCCCCACATTGTGGCTACACATCTGCCAGTCTTTATGAATATGTAGTATGTCAAGCCCCACATTGTGGCTACACATCTGCCAGTCTTTATGAATGTAGTATGTCAAGCCCCACATTGTGGTTACACATCTGCCAGTCTTTATGAATATGTTGTTGTCAAGCCAAACATTGTGGCTACACATCTGCCAGTCTTTATGAATATGTTGTTGTCAAGCCAAACATTGTGGCTACACATCTGCCAGTCTTTATGAATATGTTGTTGTCAAGCCCCACATTGTGGTTACACATCTGCCAGTCTTTATGAATATGTAGTATGTCAAGCCCCACATTGTGGTTACACATCTGCCAGTCTTTATGAATATGTAGTATGTCAAGCCCCACATTGTGGTTACACATCTGCCAGTCTTTATGAATATGTAGTATGTCAAGCCCCACATTGTGGCTACACATCTGCCAGTCTTTATGAATATGTAGTATGTCAAGCCCCACATTGTGGCTACACATCTGCCAACCTTTTTGATTTTACCAAAAGTCTTACTGAAATAACCCTTAAGTAATGAACTTACAGAATAATAGCAGATAATAAATAAATATGATTATTTTGGAATAAAATCATAATATTGGCTTGTCTTTGTTTGATCCAGCTACAGATTTTCATATTTGATTAGGTTGAGTAGGTCAGGGTACCAGATTAACTTCCCAGAATAACCCCAGAGTATGCTTTGTCACCATGTTTTGCAAACCCAAAAAGTTGACAGTTTGATTTTTGTGGAAATCATGTATTCCAATTTTGGTTTTACTTCTAGTGAGGGTGCTGATTGCTGCCACCACATGAAATTTAAAAGAAAAGATAATAAAAATTGCTTAGAGTTGAGAGGCCTTTCATGAAGCTGTTAAGAGGTCTAACCTAAACAATTAACCTCTACGAGTCTTGGAACTGCAGTTTCAGAAACTGACCTAGAGGTTATGAAGGACTAGGATTATCATTTGACTGGTTCCAATTACACTTCTGAGATATTTTAAATCCATATTTTTATGGTCAACAATTGCAGTACTTAGTATTTCATTACACCTTGCAGAAAATGTGATTTGTGATATGGAATAAAGGATTGTTCCTATATGTGACAGTGACTAATCAAAGCTGTCAATTCTTTTCAAAGCTGGATGATTGCTGGAGTATGTACCATTTTAAAAAGATTGATAGTTTTACTTAGGTATGGATCTAAGCAGTCCAAAGTTTCTTAATAATTTTAGGTTGGTATGCACATCTTGTAGTACTCTTTTTTAAATATCAGTTATTATATTTTGACTGGATACACCTTTAAATTAAATTATTATCCCTAAATTCTTTATCCTAATTATTTTTTGTGAGGTACCAGCTTAAGAATGCTCTAATATTGAAAACCTTAATATTACTTATTTTCTTAGTTGTGGGATAGTCTTAAAATAATGAAATCCACTTTCTTGTAATGAAAGCTGTAAGTGTAGCATTTCCATTTCAGAAACTAACTCTGGAAAGATTATTGAAGAAACAAGAAGCAAAATCAAAGGGAATGAAAGTAAGTACAGAGGGAAAAAAAGCAAAGGAATCATTCACACACTTTGATTTACATACTTATTATCACCTAATTATAACATTGGAAGGTGTATATAATGCTACCCTTGTTCTGTATGTAGTTTTGCTTGTAGGATAATTTCTCAGGAACTGCTTTAGGTTATTCATATTCTGTTAACAAATTTCTAGTTCCATTTTGAAACACAACAGCTTAGCAAATTAAAATAAGTAGAAACAATTTGATTTAGTCTTTATAGAAACATATTCATATTTTGTAAGCAAAGTACATTGTGCTATTTCTGATTGGCATAAATCATATTATTGTTTATTAAAATGTTCACTCATTTATACAGTTAAGAAAAGTTGTCATACTAACAGAATAGAATAAAGATACACAAAAACTACCAAAATTAAATTGTACAGAGAAAGCATCTACTTTGCAAACTCAATAGAATATATTTGAACCATTCTGCTTAAAACGTGTTTGCAAGGGTCCAAATTAGCAGTTGCCGTTTCACAAAACAGTGTACATCAAAGATCTTATTAAGTTTTTTATGTCCTGTTTGCATATGCTGTTGTCATAGGTGATCATTTGTTTCACCAATAAAACTTTCATATGCATCTTCTTACAAGTACACAGAAATATAATAATACTGATTATCAAGCAGTGGAAATGTAGGAAATTTGTATAATGTGTAAGATTTAAGTTTTGCTTTGAATATTTTGATGAAACTATACTGACGTTTACATCTTATTATGCACTAGCCAAGTCCCATGGAAAAAGGTCAATGTCATTAGTTGGAAAATGGGCACAAGAGGGACATAACATGTAGTTTTTATTTTAAATTCAAAGCAAATCAGATCTTTATATTGCGCAGGTTTAGATATTATTAATTTATAAAATTTTTAATTGAGGAATGACATGTTGAAAATGTCATTCCTTGCCTCTTAAATCAACCTTTTTTTAAAAGAACTCAAACTTTTGCATCTTATTAAGCCTATTTGTCTGCTAGCTTGATGGGGATAATTTTAAACATGGAAAGGATTCTAAAAGATTATAATCAGTTGCTTATTTCAAACCTATCATTGCAGAAGCTCCACACAGTGATCAATTTAGTGTCTATTTGCATGTCTGTCTGTCAATCCATGCATCTGTCTACACCCTAGGTCTGTATTAATGATTTTTAGATTCAGCTCAGTGTTTCTGTTGTAGTCAATAGTTCCTGTGTGGTAGTTGTTAGAGCATCCATCTCGGATGTGGAAGGTCGTGGGTTCAATCCCAGGTCAAGTCATACCAAAAACTTACAAAAATGGTACTAACAGCTGCCTCACTTGACACTCAACATGAAGATCTTAGTGTTAGGACTGGCCTGGTGTCAGGATAATGTGACTGGGTGGGACATCATGCTACATGTCTGAGGCATGATGCCCCAGTGATAGACATCATTATAAACTGCCACACTTCAGACATCGTAGTGATATGACTGAAAATTTTTTTAAAGCTACATTAAATATCACAATCACACAAACACACACATACTGTTGTAGAAATACACTAGAAGAGCTTATGTGTTGGTCTGTTATCTGTCATCCATCATCAGCAGCAAAGTTATAACACTGCTCCGGAGGCCTAAGTGGTTAGAGAGTCCACTTAAATGCAGAAGGTCAGGGGTTCGAGCTTTAGCTGAGTCATATCAAATACTTGTTTATAAAAATTGTTTTAGGAGCTTCCTAGTGTTAGGCTTGCACAGCCTGGTGTCAGGATAATTTGACTGGGTGGGACATGATGCTATGTGTCTGCAGCATGATTTTCCAGTGCTAGACATCACTATAAACTGACATATTGCAGACATCATAATAAGATGACTATAGTTGCTAATACTATGTTAGGAATATAAATCATGCACACACCAAATATGTCCATCTTGAGGTTTAAGAGGAAAAAATAGCAAATCATTTTTTAAAACAAACATTATTTCCATGTCTCTTACATTTTTTCCATGGTTAATGAAGTTAGCAAGGCAGTCAAAAAATGATTTATATTAGGCTGATTGATCATCAGTCGTTCCAGTTTTGATCAGATTTCACAAAAGTTTAAAATTTAAACAAAGCTTAACCATGATATTCATGCAAAAGTTCTATATGACCTTGACTCAAGGACAGTGGATGAGCATTTGTGAAGTATGAATGGAGTTTGCTCTGCAAGGATGTGTTCCATTTAGAATGAGACTTCAGTGAAATGGGTTAAGAATATGAGCTAATTATAAACAACAGTGGCTACCACAGAAATGTAAAATTTTGTCTCATATTGGCACTTCCCCGGTGAATTCACCTAGTTTCATTTGTTTAACTAATATCACAGTTTGATAATCATTATTACTAGTAAATTTTGTGCAATTCAAGCAAACATTTTATTTATTGAAAAAAAGGGATGGAGGCTGGCTACTATTTTAACTAGAGTTTTAATTTTTGTAAGAATCATCTCTGTAAGAGTTCTTAGACACAGATACAGACATATACCTTGACCTGGGAAAATTAAATTTAGTTGTATACCCATTTATATTTATATACCTAATAGTATTTTGTATCTAGCTTATTTAAATAATAATTTTTATATAATTTACTCTGTTGTGATTTTCAGAGGTTTCTTTTCCTTTTTGCTATAAGGCATAGATTTATTTTAACTGAATTGGAGGCATATGTGCTTTGCAAACAAAAATATAATATCAGAAGTTAATCACTACAGAGAGTCAGAAATTCTACTGAAGAACAAATATATTGTAAGATTGAATGCATGACTAAAAGTCTTCCTTTTTAAATACTATTGCTATTAACTCTTTTTTTCTACATACTAGTACTGTTAGCTCTCTTCTACATATTCATACTGTAAGTTTATGTTTCTCTTTTTCAATTTTACAGGGACGGTCTAAAAAGTCTGATGTTCCAAAGTACCACTACATTAACAGTTTCTCAGGGATTTCTATATCTTGCCCCCAGGGGTTTCCGTTTCCCTTCACAGCTCATGTCCCAAAAGGACCACACTCTTCCCCATTGAAATGTGGGGTTCCTGGTTGTAAGAACAAGAAGAAATATTCCTGTTCAAAAACTGGTGTACCACTGTGTAGCTTGGAGTGTTATAAGAAAAATTTAGCTACAAACAAGATCAGCAGGACGATCACGTGATCTGGAAATCGTGCTAATTGACATATGCAGATGTCACAAATTAAAGTCTACTGATAGTCAGGATATGGGAACAAAATATGAGATGGCAGGAAGAATTGTTTGGTGAGTTTTACCTTGGATAAAGACATCATAATGATGCCATGAGACAGTTACACCTTTATTACACAGGCAGATGTGGCTGGAGACATTACCTTGATGCTATGAGACATTTACACCTTTTTGCATTGGCAGATGTGACTGATGATATACCTTAAGGTTGCTGTTTTGTAGTCAAAATACATTTTCCATATATGTCAAATCTCATGCTGGGAGGAAAAATACTCCCAGTTTTGGGGGGTAATTCCACACCTACCTCCTCATCTCATAATATCATCTCATAAAAAATTTTTTGCGGAGAAATCCTGATTATTAGATTATATCTGTTTATTTTCCTTTCCCCGAAAACATAAATAGATATATGCAATGTACAGAAGCCATGTTCTATTTTATCACCTGTGAATATTGTTGTGATGAAATAATATTACACTACAAATATTTTTTTCTTTTGTGAATAGAATGTTAAGATTAAACATTATTCATGTAAATTTTAGAATAGTTTTTAACTGCTACAACAAAACTTTAGTAAATAAAACCCACAACAATAAAATTGTCACCAGATAATTTCAATCTGATGAATGATTAATGTCAGTGCTGTGTATTTTTCTCTACAAGCACCAAAGAAACTTACACCAATAAACACCTGACATTCATGTACTGTATATATAAACTTTAAGTACCATGATTAAATTAAAAGAAAAAAATGAAAACAATATATCTTGCACTATATGTTCCCCTAAAGAACTAATTCAGGAGTAATATTTTATTTAGTAAAAAGTATTACATGCCTTGCAAGTTGACCCTGAGAAAATAAGGAGGATACAAAATGTGGGAATAAGAGTTGCAACATGTATGGTAACTTGTGATTGCAGATTTGAACTTTTAAAATGAAGTCACAGACATCACAAGTTACAATGAGATAGGGCATAGTTTATTTCCTAATCAAATGCTTGTGCTTACACATGCACTGTAGAACATGTTTTTTAAGTATGTCACAGGAACAGTCCTTTCCTTAATATAAATCCAGTGATAAGAAATAACTATTAATTAATCCCACTGGCTTTATTGTTAATGTACTTATGTCGAACCAATAGCTGTTATGCAGTTTAGCCACAGCTGACCAAAATTTGAAAAGGGGCACATCCTGTGTGAAAATAAAGTGCATCACAGGGAGAATGGCATATCCCATGGCCCCACCTCCTCCCATTTCACCATTGAACAGGATTAGTCTACCATCCTTAAAATTTAATGGCTGACCACTACATGTTTGCTTCTCTCTCTCTCTCTCTCTCTCTCTCTCTCTCTCTCTCTCTCTCTCTCTCTCTCTACCATCCTTAAAATTTAATGGCTGACCACTACATGTTTGCTTCTCTTTCTCTCTCTCTCTCTCTCTCTCTCTCTCTCTCTCTCTCTCTCTCTCTCTCTCTCTCTCTCTCTCTCTCTCTCTCTCTCTCTCTCTCTCTCTCTCTCTCTCTCTCTCTCTCTCTCTCTCTCTCTCTCTCTCTCTCTCTCTCTCTCTCTCTCAGAAATGTTTCTGTGGGGACCCCTAGTGCCTCCTTTGAGAATTTTTTCACGCATATTGGATCCGGAAGATCAGTCAGTATTTATTGAAACCAGCACTTCAAATAATACTGCATGAAATCCTCCCAGTTTTAGGTCCTAATTTCACTGCTTGGCTTTTGAAAAGTAGACAGGTATGCATCTCAGCTAGAATGATTAACCAGGAAATAAGGAAAACTTTATATCAGCATTTTTCTATATGAATAAAATGAAACCACGTCTGTCTGTTAAGTTGATACCATTTTTAGAGTAATACAGATATACATATCTGTAATGTTTATACAATATAAAATTATTGTCAGTATTTTTAAATATTTGTTTAACATCTTATGTACTCAGGTACATGTATTAAAAAAATTAGATTAACCAGTTAACCATCATTTTCATTTAATGTCTTTACAAATTCTAAGATGCATAGAGTAGCCAGTTGTGTGCTGACCTGATTAATAAGTTTAGTTGACATTGGTTACATTTATTGAAATTAATTATTTCTACTCTCAAATCAGTTTTGGTTGAAATTTATTTTCTCTATCATTCTTGCTTTTCAGAACTATATGTTATTTATATAAAGACCAACATTGGGCAATATGAATTGTTCTAAAAATTTATATATTATAAACAAATAATTGGATTTTCTCGGTTTGTGTTTAGGGCTTTTTGATTTGCTTAGCCATGAGAGCTAAGGGTCAATACATTACTTTTAATGGCATTTAAACTCACAAAATATGTACATCATTTTCAAATGTCATGTTTAGAACAAAATAAAAATATAGCCCTAAATGAAGTTTTCATCTTTTATTTGATTTTCTTATGAACATTATCTTTAAAATTATGGTTTCATCTTCCAGACTTTTATGTAGTTAACCTGCATTGCTGCATCCTCCCCTTTGTTTTTATCTGGATTCCAGGTTGGGTACCATTGAGCATGCTGATTCCAGAAATCTCGCAGTGCTGCTGGTGATTTGTTACTCCAGGGTTTTGGGTAGTTTCTGTTTGTAAATGTGTCAGGGAAATAATTTATTCCTCCAACAGCTACATTCATTATCAAGAAAAACTGAAAAACACAAATAAAGTTTGAAAATTAATTGTAATAAACAAAAATAAATTTCTAATTGAAAGGTCATGATTGAAGAAAAGATAGCTTCAGTGCTAAAAAGATCCAATTAACTGTTGCCTGGGGTTCTTCAAATTTCAGATCAGGCCCTCCTGTATTCTAAGTGAGGTGCTCATTGTGCATGTTGCATAAAAAAACAATTAAAAAAAGTCAACAAAAAAACCCAACTAATTTGCCTCATAAAACTTTTATCACATTGATGAAATGCGGAAATTTATTTTGAAGCTGTTTGAAGAACTTTGATCACGTTGAAGAAAAGGAGAAATTTGTTTTTGAAGCTGCTTGAAAACTAGTAAATTATCACCCCTGTGAAGATTTCTACTTATCATACTTCTGTCAAAGCTCTAAACATTGTGTAGATAGCGAAGCATGTGACCTATGAATGGGGAACAGAATGCCTAGTTTGCTATTAACTGGTTCTCACATGGCTTTAAGTTGACATGCATGTACAGGTGATTCTAAAATATTGTCTTGGATATGAATGTACCAGAAACTATTGACAATCAGTCTAATGGGTACTGGAATTGTCCCATCAATCTTTGCAACCACTGCAATGATGCGTGGTTGCATAATGGAATTTAAGACTGGTGTATATACATGACAAGCTGTTAATTACTTTATTGTTCTAATCTGGAGAGTTCAGGCCAAATTCAGGATTTTTAGTTTGAGGCATTGTAAGTATTAAAGGGAACAAATGAGTCTGTTTTGTGGTTTCTGTCCTAGATTATAAAAATAAGAGGACCTTTGGTGGAGTTGAGATCAGTAAAAACACGTGCATAAGTGGGGTGTTCTTTGTCTTATTTAACTGCTATTGCATTATTCCAGATGTTTGAAGTTAAGGTTGAATGAATAATAATGCAGAATGCAGCTGCCCTGTGCTCACACTTACTCTAGTGTGGTGAAATACTGGTTAAACAAATTATGCGGCACATATGAACAGTGTTAAAATTGTAAACAGAAACGGAAACTCTAAATTTAGACATCCTTCTTATGCTAACATAAACACTGTTGATCTACTGATTAAGAAGGATGTTATTAGAGCAATTAGAAAATAGCAGAATTTGGGATTAGGACCTGGAGTAAAACAGTGTGAAATGTTTCAAGATCCAAATAATCACACAAGTCAGTTTAATATGATTTTGTTTTAAGGGCGCAAATGGAAATGGAGTCTGGCTCGTGAAGTTTGAGTTGGCGCTTGTGATTTTTTTTGTTACCAGCTCTGGGTCCATCTCTAAAAAAGTTTTTTTTTTTGACCACTGAGCTTTATAACCCTTATTTCAAGTTGTTACATTACACTACAGCAAAATATATAAACTTTATATTCAGTTAAGCCTTCCATTGATAAGAAAAAATGAAAACTGAAAAAGATAACAAAAAGTACCTTTTAGTAAACTGAGATGTGTAATATTTTTTCTTCAAATTTGTTATATTACATACTAAACACATGAAAGCAAGTTTGAATATTTGATTTATAAGAGATATTCCAATGAAAAGCATTACAATACCTCTTGGTCAAAAGGCGCCATCTTGGTTGCACCTTCCCATGGGTTTTCCAGCCCACTTGTATCCAGACCACCATGTTTCCAGAAGTTCTCAGCTGGGGCTACATTCAGTACCTCATCATCATCCACTGTGAACCTAAAGGATAATGTAAAATTGAATTCTTTTTATTTTCCATGAGTCAGATTTTAATAACTTACACTCCATGTTACTATCAGGCCATATGTTAGACTATGGCGCCTCTATCGGTTAGACATAACGGGCAAACTGTCTCACTGATCTTGGATGTATGGCCACTGACATTCCCATGTACTATTATCCTGAATTCAACCTTCAAGGAGAGTCATCATTTATTTCAGGTATGCTTTGGCAGTAATATCTTGGTCATATTGGCACAGTATGGGTAATTCTTTTAACTAGTTTTGTCAAAATCTTGGTCATATTGGCACAGTATGGGTAATTCCTTTAACTAGTTTTGTCAAAATCTTGGTCATATTGGCACAGTATGGATAATTCCTTTAACTAGTTTTGTCAAAATCTTGGTCATATTGGCACAGTATGGATAATTCCTTTAACTAGTATTTTTCAAAATCTGATCATATTGGCACAGTATGGGTAATTCTTTTAACTAGTTTTGTCAAAATCTTGGTCATATTGGCACAGTATGGATAATTCCTTTAACTAGTATTTTTCAAAATCTGATCATATTGGCACAGTATGGGTAATTCCTTTAACTAGTTTTGTCAAAATCTTGGTCATATTGGCATGGTATGAGTAATTCCTTTATCTAGTATTTTCAAAATCTGATCATATTGGCACAGTATGGGTAATTCCTTTAACTAGTTTTGTCAAAATCTTGGTCATATTGGCATGGTATGGGTAATTCCTTTAACTAGTTTTGTCAAAATCTTGGTCATATTGGCATGGTATGGGTAATTCCTTTAACTAGTATTTTCAAAATCTGATCATATTGGCACAGTATGGGTAATTCTTTTAACTAGTTTTGTCAAAATCTTGGTCATATTGGCATGGTATGGGTAATTCCTTTATCTAGTATTTTCAAAATCTGATCATATTGGCACAGTATGGGTAATTCCTTTAACTAGTTTTGTCAAAATCTTGGTCATATTGGCATGGTATGGGTAATTCCTTTATCTAGTATTTTCAAAATCTGATCATATTGGCACAGTATGGGTAATTCCTTTAACTAGTTTTGTCAAAATCTTGGTCATATTGGCATGGTATGGGTAATTCCTTTATCTAGTATTTTCAAAATCTGATCATATTGGCATGGTATGGGTAATTCCTTTATCTAGTATTTTCAAAATCTAATCATATTGGCACGGTATGGGTAATTCCTTTAACTAGTATTTTCAAACTCTGATCATATTGGCACAGTATGGGTAATTCCTTTAACTAGTTTTGTCAAAATCTTGGTCATATTGGCATGGTATGGGTAATTCCTTTATCTAGTATTTTCAAAATCTGATCATATTGGCACAGAATGGGTAATTCCTTTAACTAGTTTTGTCAAAATCTTGGTCATATTGGCATGGTATGGGTAATTCCTTTATCTAGTATTTTCAAAATCTGATCATATTGGCATGGTATGGGTAATTCCTTTAACTAGTTTTGTCAAAATCTGATCATATTGGCACAGTATGGGTAATTCCTTTAACTAGTTTTGTCAAAATCTGATCATATTGGCACAGTATGGGTAATTCCTTTAACTAGTATTTTCAAAATCTTGGTCATATTGGCATGGTATGGGTAATTCTTTTAACTAGTTTTGTCAAAATCTTGGTCATATTGGCATGGTATGGGTAATTCCTTTAACTAGTTTTGTCAAAATCTTGGTCATATTTGCACAGTATGGGTAATTCCTTTAATTAGTTTTGTCAAAATCTTGGTCATATTGGCACAGTATGGATAATTCCTTTAACTAGTTTTGTCAAAATCTTGGTCATATTGGCATGGTATGGGTAATTCCTTTATCTAGTATTTTCAAAATCTGATCATATTGGCACAGTATGGGTAATTCTTTTAATTAGTTTTGTCAAAATCTTGGTCATATTGGCACAGTATGGATAATTCCTTTAACTAGTTTTGTCAAAATCTTGGTCATATTGGCATGGTATGGGTAATTCCTTTATCTAGTATTTTCAAAATCTAATCATATTGGCACAGTATGGGTAATTCTTTTAACTAGTTTTGTCAAAATCTTGGTCATATTGGCATGGTATGGGTAATTCCTTTATCTAGTATTTTCAAAATCTGATCATATTGGCACAGTATGGGTAATTCCTTTAACTAGTATTGTCAGAATCTTGGTATCATATTTAGTGATATTTGGTTATTGCTCTGGGTTTAATACCACCTTTCAGCACATGATAGCTATACATAACAGCCAGTACATCTGGTGAAGAAAGAACCTGGGAGGAACCATCTACCCATGGGAAAGCACTTGGCAAGCTTTCTCACATACTGATATTAGCCTGGGACTCAGATTCATGTGAGATGTAAGTGACCTATACAATCAAGTCTATTAGATCTCTCAGCCACCCAGGATTCCTTATACTTAGTAATATTATAGTAGTCAGCCATTGGTAAAACATTTTCTTTCACCATACTGGAAATATGTTTCTATTCCAATTCCATTTTATATTTTTAACAAGAACACATTTTATGGCTACATGCTGGCATGACATTCACTTACATCATCAATGTGTTTTACAAGTTCCACAACAAAATTAAACATATAAGATTAATTTTGCACTTGCTGCAAGAAACTACATTGTAATTGTACGCATTTTCTTCAAGTAAATGGTACAAATATTCATGGAATACATGGGATAATTCATTACATCTCAGACCTATCAATTGTAATTCATGTTATATCCTAATAGTAAATTCAAGCTGTGGTTGTTGATTCATAGTGGAATCAAGAGTGTACTAGTATGATAAAAAAAAGCCATTGTCATCTTTTTCATTATATCTAAGAGGGGTAACTCCTAGAGGTAGATTCAATCTGATTTACTTGCCATGGAAAGAGCTGTATGTGATTCAGATTAATCTTCTATGTTACGGCTATTGAAAAGAAAACGAACTTGACACATATTAGGCACACCAGTCTCATGCATGGTCAGCAGTTTTACAATCACTGTCACTTTAGATACATGTGATCATTCTAATTTGCAAAGATCAATATCTGCCATACAGTAGTGACCTCTTTAATGGCAGATACTGATTTCATCAAATATAGCTGATATACCTGTTTATAAAACAAGTTCATTTGCTAACTGTAGAGACCTAAATCTGTGATCATATAATATGATGTCAGATGTGGGTCTGTGCATTTTGTTAGATATCAGCAGAAAAAACAACATAGACCTTGATTTGGTGGATTGTGTTAAGGTAGACCAGGATCGTTGTATGGAGTTTGACTTTACTTAGGAGTGAGCATATATGGTAATAACAAACGTCTTTACATGGATAATGCCTTTATATAGTTAAGTTGAATATTGATGTCTAAGCAAGCTTTGATGTATTTTAATTGAAGCATAGACATTAGTATAACAGTAAGTTTCTCTCTACCTGATATGATTTTCATCCCATTCTACACCATACTTGTGAAAACTGTCACCAAATGTTCCACTTGCAGCAGTTCTAAAATGTAAATAAAGAGAAAAACATATTAGTGTCATTGTAGGTTAACTTCTGGATTATTGTAGTGCAATATGGTTTTCTCCTGCATCACTTACCATATTTAATTTACCATCATTATTCCAAATATCTGGATGATCCAATATTTTTTAAGTCTTTAAAATAAAGATTGTTTTTCAAAAACAACAGTAAGTAAACAGATTAAAGATTTTCTGAATGTTGCAGAAAGATTACATTTCATTTTTCTTAAGTAAAAGTATTAAACATTAGGGTCATTACTACTAATAGTTTTAACACTTACTGGACATGAAGTAGAAAGCAAGATTCAATAATAGGTACATTTACATTCAATTCCCAAATTATTGTCACTTCATAGATTTACAGCATGTTATGAAAAATACAATATGATAGAGTAAAAGTATAAAGTGCTTATCTATCATATAAAGTCGTGTTTGAATAATACTGACAAGGTTTTTTCTCACAAAAATAAAATTAAATCATGAAACTGTGGTCATCTTCAGGTAAATGGAGAGGGGAATTAGTGAAAATGAACCCTTTTTCTAATGGACAAACCTAACTCATTGTTAGCACCACAACAGAAAGACAGTTATTTTCAGGCCTTTTTTGATGACTTGGCAGATGAGTGCTCAAATTTTAAAATTTGATTTCACTTCTAACCCAGTTTATTCATATGATTACACTTCCGTTTCAAATATATATATATATATATATATATATATATATATATATATATATATATATATATATATTTATTTCTCTTTCAGAAGCAATGTTTTCCAAAATTAAGCATTTTTATTTTGTTATTGCATGTTTAAATGCCAGAACGGATATCATTTAAACTGAGGTAAGATTTTTTCAAATTTTGAAAAGGATTAGTAATATAAAACTTAACTTATTGAGTTTTAAGTTAAAGGGTCTATGTGGGTGACAGTGTAAACAAATAATTGCATGTCAAAAACACTATGCTGCATTTTCACAGTACACTAAATATGACATATGAGGTCATGATACAATATGAACTCTGATACTTTTGATCCTTGTATGTACAACTTGCTTTCACAGGCTTACATAAGGCAGTTACGAGGGTAAGTGATATCAGGCCTACTTGGGCCTCTTGTTTTATTTAGAGCACCATCTGATGGTAATTTCCCCAACTCTGCTACCAATTAGTCTTCTGAGTCCTGGTCGCAGTCGTTTACAAAATCTTGGTGTCCAAAGGGTGATGGTGTTATTGATGTGTTTATTTGTTGTATCGTACATTACAGCTGTTTACATACTTTTCGCCGTGAGCCGTTTCATATCTGTTGTGCCAGTAATTGGGTCCAAAATGAAGTGTACTTCCCATGTGGTTTACCCCTTGGGGTTGCCCTTGGTCATCCACATAATCTAGGTTACCTGAAATGGGAAAATACAACTATTCAAGTGAATATAGAGGCTCCTTATCCAAAAGATGGCTTGTCAAGTGTATTGATTTTCATTCATGTATGCAATTCCCTTCATGTTTCACACAAGTACAAAACGTTATTGGAAGATTCTACGTAATTGTTCTGTCCTTTACATTATTAAAATGAGAGCATAATACAGGCTGTCATTACTAATATTATTAGTTTTAGAAAATGAATCTATTTTTGAAAACGTTCAATAGACTTAGACCTAACTTTACATATATCATCTGTGAAAGAGGGTCTTTCAAATTTCTGCTAATGACGATGATCTGTGATCAAATTAGGCCACTATTATCAGTAATATAAAACTTTAAAATGAACCGCTTTTTAGAATTTGACCAATGGTAGTATGAATGTTAGCGACCACCATCAATTATGAGCGTCGTTATCACTGAAACTAGAAAAATTTTCAAATTATATCTTAAACACTGCTGAACAGATTTTAACCTAATTTTGCAGAGAGATTGTGTTATAATGCCCCAGTTCGTTTGTTAAGATGATGCCAGTCAGTCATTCAATTTAGTCGTTATTACTTAGAAGTTTAAAAAGTGGAAATGATGCCAGTCAGTCTTTAAATTTAGTTGTTATTACTTAGAAGTTTAATAAGTGCAAATGATGCCAGTCTGTCTTTAAATTTATTTAGTCGTTATTACTTATAAGTTTAAAAAAAACAACAAATTCTTCTCAAAAGAGCTCAGTAAAATGTTATCAAATTTAACTTGAGCCATTCGATTATGAAAACGTTTTCATTTTGTGCAAATGGTGCCAATCTGTCATCAAATATTGTTGCTATTGTAAATATTCCAAGGTTTAGGTTTTTGATAACTATTCAAACCTGATCAGCATAATTTTTTACAAAATTTCTCTTTCGAATACTTTCCTCAACCATATTACGTTAGGAATATTCGGCTGCTACCTCGCGAATTCAGCCCTACTAAAGATGAAAACATCTTTGATTTAAATATGCAAAGGGCAATAACTGTACAGCGACGTCTTAGAAAGGCCTTCCAAATTTGCTTTATTAATTCGGATCTGCTATCAAATGGGATTTTCAAAAGCCGTTCAAATTTTGCAAAGAAAATCCATCTTTATTTAAAGGTATTTAATATTGGCACAGTTGGTCGATCTGTCCTCAAATAAAGCTTAAGATTGCACAAAATGGTCCAACCACGTTCAGCAACACCAATCAATAGAAGTCGAAGAAACATCGATTAAAACCATGCAGCTAGTTTGTGTATTTATTAACTTATGTTTGCAGAGTGCTCTTCATTTGACATTCAGATAGATGCCAGCCGGGCCTCTCCATAAGTTTCTAGTGCTATTACAATTTTAAAAATTGGAGAGGAAGGTAGTTCAGATAAGTACCTTATGTTGAGACATTGACCTTTATACTAAGCTATGAAATATTTTATATTTGTGTGACACAATCTCAAATGATGAGTAATGCTATCTTCCGGATTCAAAGGATGCTAATGTGGCGTTAAAAATTCAATGTTTATTTAATCATACTTTACTCGGTCTTTCCAACGGTCCATGTTTTCACTACTCGTCATATTCCCTATTTTTTAAAATTGTATGTTGAAAATCGTTAACACGCTGCTTGAACTGTCGTAGCTTAGCGTATTTAGATATGATAGTTATTATGTGGAGATGGATGTTCAAGCAGGTAGAACCAACATAGACTAAATAGGCAGATAGTACTGAGTTTTTATTTTCCACTTTAAGCCTTAAGTAAATTATAAGGAAATTGTTTTATTCTTTGATACCATGATTTCGTTTAGGTTTTCTTGGTTTTTGTCTTGTTGTACTTTGATACAAGCAAATTAAAATATATGTAGCCTACGTTCACGACTGCAGCAAGGATTGCCACTCCCGTGTGGGGCTTTATAGCCACAGAAGACGCTGCACAACTACAAACTGGGACACCTTTCATGGGCGCATTTCCATCGTCTCTCGAGACTAACGGAAGCCAACACGTTCACGATCACGATTTAACATCATTACATTTAAAAGCCGTGAGAGTCAGAGCGTACTTACCTCTGCTTTCGACAATGTCTATTTCTCCCGAGGCTGGCCATTGACCGTATGCATTTCTATAGGGGAGCATCCAGATAGCTGCAAAGTACATATATAAACATACGTCACGTATGATGTGAAACTTATTTGGCTTCTGTTTTGAGTTGAAACCAAAACATAATAATGTGTACAAAATGGAAAAGTTTGATATGTTGTAATGTGATGATGATTTTTAATGTGGCTTTAATAGTTTTTCAGTCATATCTCTACGATGTCTGCAGTGTGGCAATTTATAGTGATGTCTAGCACTGGGCATCATGCCGCAGACATGTATCATGATGTCCCACCGTCACATTATTCTGACACCAGACCGACCAGTCTTAACACTAGCCTCTTGATGCTGAGCGTCTAGTGAGGCAGCTGTTAAAACCAATTTTGTAAGTCTTTGGTAAGACTCGACCGGGGATAGAACACACGACCTACCGCATCCGAGACGGACGCTCAAACCACTGGGCCACCGGAGGCTATCGGAAAAAAAGTGGTTTGCAAATAATCATATCACAGTGACCAGCTTGGCCCAATTATAAAGCTGTAAGTACCTTACTTACACAGAAGACGTGACGGATGCAGATATTTCTTGAAATATCGCCATTAGAACACAACTTTTCTACATCAATTGGCGGTAAATTGGTCTTTGAGATAGTCGAGATAGATATAATCTAATTTTTTTTCTCCACTACATACGGATGCATTCCTCTTGACGGAGCGTCAGACACGCAATGCCTCTCAACAGATCAGCCGCCTCAGATTCGTTGTGCAAGGCACTTTGCTTTCATTTTATAGATAAAAATACATTTAAAATGCCTTTAAATCCAAAAGAAAAATATATTACAGACAAGGCTCATAAACTAACTAGCTAAATGAGTAAATATATTAAAAATTCGATTTGCTGACATTCTTAACAAGTGGTTAGTATTTTGCAATTATTTGGTGCGATATTATTTAGAAATGAACTACACATATAACGCGACTTCATCATTTCTAGCAGTAACGTGCTCTGATGTAAAGAGGAAGTACATACTTATTGAAAAAATATTAGCAATGATATGCTTTGCGAAATTTTCATATGATAAACTGTAATCATGTACTATTTTTAACAGATTTGTCTCTAGATCAGTTGTCTAACTGCTGGACAGCAGGTAACATTTGGCCCACATAACAAGGTGTTTGTAATTTAGGCTCATATAAAAATTAAATTCCATAATTAATTGCTATAACATTCATAATTCATGGCCCACAAACTTTACATTTTTGGTCCATGTGGCCCTCGGTGTTGAAAATGTTGGACCTTCCTGCTCTAGATGATTACTTAGTTATGCTGTCTACAAAACATTTCGTTTCTCTTACGGCAATGTATAACATTGTGCGGATTGTGTATTTGATAGTAATATTAAACTGAAGTCTTAATAGCAATGCGCTGCAGAACAAATGTCATAGATAACCCCTGTAAGATCTGCACTTGTACAAATGTCATAGATAACGCCTCTAAAAGTCTTAGTTCTATAAATATCATAGATAACGCCCGTAAGAGTCTCATTTGTACGAAGGCACAGTGACAACATTGTTATAGAACGGTACCTCGTACGAGTTAAGCTTCTTTTAAAAAAAAAATTCAGAGTATTAGCGCGCTGTATAGCAACTAAGATCTTCTTTAAAAAATAGTACTTCAGAGCATGTCCTCAAAGTAAAACAGTATGCACACTTACACTTTTTCAGTCTGATTATCTAAATATTAACTATCGCTCGCCCTTTTATCGTGTACATACACTGAAAAGCTGCACAACCAGACAGCGGCTTTTAAAGTCGTCTGCCCATTAGCAAACTTTTGTTATCCTGATTGGTCCAAGAAGCAATTGGAGAGAAATCAGGTCTGTATGGCCGATGGGGTAAATTTCAATGTTGCTCCCATACAGAAGCCTGTCATGAAGACTGATTCATGCACCGGTTTATTGTCATGGAGAAACTGAATACATCGGAAATCGATGCGTACAACATTTGGCACCAGTTAGTTGACTTAAAAATATGCAATAACACTAGCAGAGTCAGGCGCAGGTAACTAGACACCATTCAGGCACAGGTAATTGGACTACCCGTTTTGTTTGTGTTTTTTTTGCTCTTTATTTTGCTTTGGTTTTTTTTGCATTGAAAATTAATGAGTATGAAGCTCTCGATAGTCTGACAATGCCGATGATTTGCGATCACTGCTTATTTTCTCCGAGCCAAAAATTTATTATGTTCTATCGAGTCGAGTTCTTGAAAATAATTTCAAGCTTTATCGCATGTGGTAATCTTATTTAGACATCTCTATTTACTCTTTAAAAGCCTGGTTAGTAGTTGTTTATTAATTTCAGCATGAGTCTATTTTTGATTAGCCATTAGCAAAATGCTTAACCCATTTGGCACAAGCATTTACGAGTTTCATTTGATTTTCAGAATGTTACAAACAGTTGGCCAATCCGCGATCAATATTTTCCACTGTATATTGGGGATGTTTATCAACATTTCACTTCACAGCAGACTCTTCCAGCTAAAATGTGTACCAATTTCCACCATTCCCGAACATCTATTAAACGTTGAAACCACTTCAATAATGGAGGATATGACAAAGAATTGCATCCATAAAATTTATTCAAGCGACCTTATTGTCAATCATAGAGTACTTTAAGAGCGCCATCATTTTACAGTACGCTTTTGCACAGTATTGTTTATGTCACTGTCATTTATCTATGTTATATCACATGCATGTATCTGGAATGCTGCACATGGAGCTTCATATCAATATATATATGAACGGTTATATATATATATATATATATATATATATATATATATATATATATATATATATATATATATATATATATATATATATATATATAAAACAATCAACAGGAGATTTACTGATAGGTTTAAAGAAACAAAAGAGTTTTTGGAAAAATCTCTGACCTTTCCAAATTTTCATCTTACCCCCGTGTGTACTCAATCAGAAGAAAGCGAGCTCAGGAAATGTACAGAAATTCAGCTCTATATCATCGATCATATAAACGAGCACAATATTTTAAATATATATCAAGATTTTAAAGTTGCCTTTATCAGGCAAATCGTTTCTAAATGACTGATATTGTAGCTCATCTTTCTGTAAAGTATGCAAATATCCAAATATTAAAAGGGTAAGACCATAACTATGAAATTAACATAAAATTGTGGATCACATTTTTCTTAATTAGACAAAACTTTATTTCATAAAATCACTTCTATTTGACTTTGTCTTCGTAAAAGTCTGAACTTGTATGCATTTCTTTTCAGGTAGAAAATAAATTATATTTTAATAATTTAAAGCGCAAAGTTTGTGGTCAAAAGTTTGTCAATAAACACTTGTTTGGTGAGTGATCAGTTGTTACCAGAAAAAACACGGCTTCCGAGCAAAACTGGAAGTTTTCATACTTTTCTGTTTAATGTTGTTGCATTAGCCTTTCACGCCTATTCTCTACCACTGACATAATGCACAAGTATACTGCGTTAATGGATAACATTGAATACTTTATGAATTTCAAACTAATTGTCTTTTCCATTTAAATGACCTTACATTACTGAAAACCCCTTGAATTTAACCAAAAGCTCAATAAATTTATCCGAGGGAATATACAAGATAATAACTTAAAAATATACTACTTTATTTTTTTAAAACGTTTATTTTGTTTATTTATTATGTAAAAGTAATGAATTAATAAATAAGATGTGATAAATTATAAATGACACACAATATCAGAATCTAACAAGTAATACATATAGAAAGCTAAATTTTATCAGTCAATACTTATCTTTGAAAGCAGTTTAAGTCATTAAAACCTCGGGTAAAAGTTTTAGAAAATAACTACAAAGGGCTATTTGAAACATGGATGATATCAGTAATAGAAACTTATAATAGAAGTGTAAAATAAATGAGCATAGTAAAATATGGAAAATACGTTTGGGCAACATTAGAGGTGAACCAGAAAGTTATCAAGATGCAAGTGTTGAATTAGCAGCATGAAGTCGAACTTCGGAGTTCAAAAGGAATTACGTAACATTGGACCAGGTACAGCAGGAGGAAGAGTTAGATCTTGAAACAAGTATAGGATGGTTTGAAATAGAACATCACGACCGTGTATTTGGGGTTGGGTGAGGTGTGATATTCAGACACATGGCCATTGGTCGCCTTGTGTATTATTCAGCCTTTTCGAAATTTGGCACTTGCAAATTGGTAACCAATTTAACTCTGAACCATTTCCGAAGATAGCTGAATTGAATGGTTTTTTTTCGTTAAACTCTTTCTTACAGCTAAGTCAACTAGACCAGTGCCCTAAATGGTGCATTCACAATCTATGAATGGTGGGATATAGGCCTATCTGTTGTAACATTTGTTTAAGAATACTTTTAGACAAATAATTCGAAAGTAATTTCTATGAATGCAATTAGCATATTTAGTATAAGATCATTTCTCATTGATTTGGGTGCCCCAATGAAGATTGTTCTCAAAGAAAATACTAACAAATCTTTTACTGTATACTGCAGTGTATTCTAAGTCACTAAGGCTGATTTTGAGCACTGGATTTGTCGGCAATATTCATACAAAATATTTTTGACAGATTTTGTGGGACAATACCCATTACGAATTCAGATTATGAGGGGTTTCCAGTACTAACACGTTTAACCTAATTTTCTTAGGTAATACATTAATCAAATAGATGGAATATAGCATTTTGTTAGATATCTTTTACACAAAAAAAATATTACCCTGAATTAGTTAAATGCAAGAATGTGTCATCAAATAACATCACCTGGCCAGAGCCAATCACCGGTAGGCAGTTTAGCTTCGACCTCGACCTTGCCATATTTGAAGCGGAAGCCACGTGTGCTACGAAGCCTGGCCGATTGGATGGGGTTGATGATGTTGGTCGGGTTCCCATCTCTTCTGCAACCGTAAAACGCGTTTCCTGTGCAGACATCACCAGGTTGGGATCCTACATGTGATGAAAAACAATTCTGCGATCGATTTTTTTCCACCACAATTATCATATACTTATATATCTTAATAATGTATATTGTTACACTGCATCTGAAATGGATCATCAGTTTTTTATAATTACAAATCCATCGACATGTTGCAACATTTGCTATCCTTCACTGAAATTGTCATCCCCTTATGTTAGAATTTTTTCCAAAAGGAAAAATGGATTATATACATAATAATTCAAGATCTTTATTTACAGTCAAACTATTTAGAGTGTCACTTAAAAACGTTCTGCTAAAGAGCCTGAATGATCTTTGAAATTATTCTACAAAAAGTATTTAGAATTATAAGAATTAAAAGAAAGACCTTTGTGTAGCACAAATCGAACCTTTGCTATAACAAGAATTTATTCAATATTCTGAGAGACATATGCCTAGAAAATAAAATTTGTAATTTTTTGAGAATACTTCAGTCTCATTCAGGTGCAAAAAAGATATCAAAATTGACTCATAAGATTCGATGGGTATTGTTTTGACTCATCAATTTGACTCATAACCATCAGTTTAGAGGGTATTTCCATAAGAATCCGAACGATGCTGTATTTTACTTAAACATACAATATACATTATTTTTATTATTTCACTCTAGTTTGTGCTACTAGCATTTTCATTAACACAAAAGACGTAAAACATACCTTTACAAACTATAGTTGTTTGATTTTGCAAGTAGAATCAGAAGTCTCTATCACGTGTGCAGTTATAATAAGATTATAATAAATGGATATTTTACCCCATAATTCCAAAGACCCATGTGTAAGGAACTCTTCTCCGAAGTGCTCAGATGTCAGAGTCTGAAACAGAATGTAATTATATTTCGCCATTTGGTGTAACCACCATAATTCTCCTTGATATTCATAACACTTCATATATGTATTGAAAACTAACTTTATTAATTTAGTGTTAACATTATTTTAAAAGTTTAAAATTTACTCTTTTGTACACAATTTGACCTTAATTTCAGTAATTTATGCAATGTTAATGTTTAAATATATGAATTATCGTTTGCTATTTTGTAAAGTATTTATATATTTTCTTAAATTTTCTTAAACGGTTTCATACTATTACATTTGATAAACCAATATTAAATCATCCTAAACTATATATATATATATATATATATATATATATATATATATATATATATATATATATATATATATATATATATATATATATATATATATAAATATATATATATATATATATATATATATATATATATATATATATATATATATATATATATATATATATATATATATATATATCTGTGTGTGTATGTGTGTTAAATACAGCAGTAATTAGAAAATATAATTTATGTACCGGTTTAATGTACAAAACTCCATCTCGAACATAACTGTTACTTCTGTTGTTTGTGTAGTATTGGAACTCCCAGTTCTACAAAAGTAGAAAAGAAAAGGGTGATGCGATCAAAGGACATATAAAATACAGAAATATATAAACTAAAATATGCACATATTTTAAAATATATCACCTGATATAATGTTGTAATTAATAAACTCAATATTAGAACACAATATTTGGCAAATTTCCTAAAACTTTTAATCTTAAAGAGTATCAGTATAACTCCAAGGTGAAGAATTTCACTCTACTTCCCAGACAAAGAGTATCGATGTTCTTCCAGTGGAAAGATGAAGAGTATCAATGTACCTCCAGGATGAAAAGTTTCAATATCCCTCTATAATGTAGAGTTTCAATATGACTGCATGATCAATGTACTTCCAAGATGAAGACTTTTAATATACCTCCCAGATGAATATCATCAATATACCTCTACGATGAAGAGTATTAATGTACTTCCAAAATAAAGAGTATCAGTATACCTCCAAGATGAAGAGTATTAATGTACTTTCAAAATAAAGAGTATCAGTATACCTCCAAGATGTAGAATATTAATGTACTTCCAAAATGAAGAGTATCAGTATACCTCCAAGATGAAGAGTATTAATGTACTTCCAAGACGAAGAGTATCAGTATACCACCAAGATGAAGAGTATTAATGTACTTCCAAGACGAAGAGTATCAGTATACCACCAAGATGAAGAGTATCAAGAGTATTAATGTACTTCCAAAATGAAGAGTATCAGTATACCTCCAAGATGAAGAGTATTAATGCACTTCCAAGATGAAGAGTATCAGTATACCTCCAAGATAAAGAGTATTAATGCACTTCCAAGATGAAGAGTATCAGTATACCTCCAAGATGAAGAGTATTAATGTACTTCCAAAATGAAGAGTATCAGTATACCTCCAAGATGAAGAGTATTAATGTACTTCCAAAATGAAGAGTATCAGTATACCTCCAAGATGAAGAGTATTAATGTACTTCCAAGATGAGGATCATCAATATACCTCTAAAATGAAGAGTATTAATGTACGTCAAAAATGAAGAGTATCAGTATACCACCAAGATGAAGAGTATTAATGTACTTCCAAAATGAAGAGTATCAGTAAACCACCAAGATGAAGAGTATTAATTTACTTCTAAGAAAATGATTAACAGATTTAAACAACAAATGTAATTTCACACAGCCTCTTGGCTAAATAATAACATCCATTATTTCACACGAATATGACATTTTAAAGCCTTGAGAAAATAATTAAAGCTAAATCTGAATTTATAGATGTCTTTCTTTCTGATATAAACAATTTATTAAAGCAGTTAAATTGGATAGTAAGGAAACTTTCATAAAAATTTGGAAACAGGGAGAATCAAGATCACTTTCCAGATACAGTTAACGTTTCACATTGTATTCGCTGTATACAATTTCGCAGGTGTGATATCAGAGGTATATATAAAACTATATCGATATAACGTTACAAAGGCAAACATAAAGATTCCATGTATTGCTAATGCATAATATAAATGTGTCTAGCTTTCTCTGTCTCTTGTGACTGTCTGTCTGTCGATTTCCGTATCATCGCTTTTTAAAATACTTTCTTTTAATGCTGAACAAGAAGCATTACTAATCAATATTATTACTCCAATTGTAAGAAATATGTTTATCTGTTTTCTATACGATTGCAACGGAGAGGAATTTAACTTAGTGATAACGCACAAACCCACCCCATTTCCATTTTGTGCAAGAAACAATAAAATGTTTAAATCAACAATTAAATAAACGGTTTCAAAGTAAAGCCAATACTCATTTGGATTGCTACGTGAATTATACACAAATTATCATCTCCATGTAGATTCAGCACTGAATCTGATTGCCGTGTGAATATAACATTAATCTGGATTTCAATGTGAGGTTTGCTGACTTGGATTACATTGTAGATTCAACCCTGATTCTCATCACTAAGTGAGTTTAGCATTGACTCTGATTGCCATGTGAATTTAGTACTGACTTGGATTACCATGTGAATTCCTCACTGCTCTGATTGCCGTGTGAATATAGCACCAACTCTTGTTGGGATGTGAATTTGGCGTGCAAATTTAGCATTGATTGTGATCGCCGTGCAAATTTAGTATTGACTATGAATGCTGCTTGAATTTAGCATGGACTGAGATTGCAATATAAATTTAACAATGATTCTTATTGTCAATGAATATAGCAGTTGTGTATTTTTTGTGTGTTCTTTTCATAACTGCAGACAATAATCAGGATATTCTCCATCTGCTCTCTCTTGCATATAAAAAAACAATCTTAATTAACGGTGTATGAAACGCTCATTAGAATATGCAGTATACACAACTGAAACTAAATAACTAAATTATTTACACATGCCAGAACATACAAAACACTAGTAAGAGGCACCTGCAATCATCTCTCTCTCTCTCTCTCTCTCTCTCTCTCTCTCTCTCTCTCTCTCTCTCTCTCTCTCACACACACACACACACACACACACACACACACACACACAGAGTTTCAATCACTCGAATAAATGAAGAAAAAACCCACAGCTTTGGACATACCCCGCCTCCACCGGCAGTAATTTCGTGTTCCCAGACCTCATGGTTAAGAGTTTCAAAGTCGTCATGGAATATTAGACAAGGGTAGCTCGTGCAAGTGGGAAGCTGGTTTCCTCCTGAACATTGCACAGTTGTCGGCCCTGAGCACTGTGCTGCAATTTGACAAGAGAGAGAGAGAGAGAGAGAGAGAGAGAGAGAGAGAGAGAGAGAGAGAGAGAGAGAGAGAGAGAGAGAGAGAGAGAGAGATCACATTGAAAACCCTTAGACTAATATGTTTTGAATTAATGAGGGTTTGTGGCCTACAAGTACTAGTAACAAATTTTGGACCATTAACAGATAACTTAATATAGATATTTAACATTAGACTGTCTGATAAATGCGATAGTGTGCGTATATATATATATATATATATATATATATATATATATATATATATATATATATATATATATTTATACAGAGAGAGAGAGAGAGAGAGAGAGAGAGAGAGAGAGAGAGAGAGAGAACTTATGTGAAACGATGTCGTTATTACATGAAGTTAAACACGGTAATGGATTACTTCAGAGCACAACATGCTTATGTATAGCTCATTGAAGATGAACTCTTTGCATTTGCATTGAAAAATATATTTACTGTAAATATTTAAAATATAAAATGATTTAACATATTTACTTGTTCCTGTGGAGGCGGTATTGACGTTGGTGTTGGTGTTGGTGTTGGTGTTGGAAGACGATACTTGATCACTTGTCTGGTTGGCGACCACAAGTGATTGTGTAGCGGTGGTATGATCGAAAATACGAGCATGGGTAGTCGTTGCCATTGTAGTTGTTTTTCTTGTTGTGTGATCTTCTGTAATTTGGATGACAATTCTTATAAGTATGAAATATTAGTATGTAAATGTCAAAACTTAGAGTAAAGAGAAGAAATGCAGTCTACGACAATTGAAAGTCGTGGAGACCATTTGGTTTGGTGTAAAGAATTATCATCCAAACAAAATTTGACACTATTGGTCTAAAACCCTTATCTAGACTCTCTCATTAAAGCAAATTATGTTGACCAAATATATTGATGTTTCAATATATATATATATATATATATATATATATATATATATATATATATATATATATATATATATATATATATATATATATATATATATATATATATATATATATATATATATATATATATATATATATATATATATATATATATATATATATATATATATATTCTGTATAATATACTAAAACTAATTTCTGAAAACAGTACATTTAAAGATTATATTGAATTTCATGAACATTCAATAATAAAGTAAATCATAATAAAGAACGTTAGGCTTTTGTTTTCTCTAAGTTCTTGTCTTTATAAGTGCTTCCATTTCGTATTAAATTTATGGAATCGATAGAACTTTTTAATGGATGGAATTATTAGCGATTAACGTTTTGCTATTGCTATAGTTTTATATTTGATTCCTTATGCCTCGTAGAATTTAATAATATTTATTGCTTGACATCATATGCATATTCATTACTTTATTCCTCGATCTCGACTAGAATGGCTTACTTGCGTCACGTGTTACACTAAATTTGTGATTAATAACATATTGGTGGAATACAATTACTCAAAAAGACAAAATTTTCGTGGATGAGATCTTGATAAACGTGTACTTCATACAATATACTTGAATTAGTTGCTTATCGTATATTTGTCAGCATGAATGTGTTAGTACTCGAGCAGCAGGGAGGGTGAACCCTACAAATTTTTGCGACGAAATCGATTAAAGCCTCAGAATGCCAAATAGAGCCTTCCTACGAAATCTCATATTTTAACCACAAAAAAAAAAAAAAGACCCCATTTTATAAATGGAGCCTTAGCGATTTTGTCGTAAATATATTGTCATAACCACCCTCAAATTGCTGCCAATTGCTATCATCTACGTCGCAAATATGTTGTCATAACCCTTCCTGCTAAAAGGATTTCAGGGTTAATACAAATGATTTAACCAAATATTTGTTAGCTTTTCACAAACAGACTAATCGATAATACTTCACCACGTAGATCAATTAAATTATTTGACTGATCGGTGAGTGTAAAATTAATTCTAGTTAGCGAATCATTTTGACATTGCATATATACTGGATTAGTCGGATTTTCAATAATTAAAAATCCTGGAGGAGCTGTTGGTGCAAATGAATAAAGAATGTAACCTTGTCGGGCTTGATTTGATTGTTCCATATTAATTTGATAACTTCCTTCGATTACATCACACGTTAAATAAAGCGCGATCACCGATGAAATGTCCACATTGTTCGGTGCGATATGTCTACCGTCGCCGTCGGGAGAATTATTATGAGTGAGGATAATAGGCTTCGGCTGGCTATCTTTCCATGATTGATAAATTTTATTAAATCCTTCGTCGATGGCAGTTCTGAGTTGATTTTTTAGTTCAGGTGCGTTATATCCTGGAAGTTTATAATTCGGATTTTCATTTATATTTTTTTTATAATCTATAGCGGAAGTAGTTCTTGAAATCGGGGAATTTTCATCAGTGAAGAGATTAGTAATCCTCGAATTAAATATTTCCATGTCATCGATGATTTTATTACCCGCGGCGACTACACTAATAAACTCGTCCCTGGTGAGAAGGCCGGATTTCAACGAGGGTAATAGCAACGAAAAATCCTTATTCATTAACTCAAAGACATAAGCTTCAATATCTACGACTGATGGAGATGTTTCATGTATTTCCAGAATTTCACCTTCCTTTGGTATATAATCATTAAAAGCTGGAGTTAACCACTCATCTTTACCATATTTGTTCTTACGTCGATAAGTTTTTGTAAAGTTTATATCGAGGAGGGTTTTATATCCTTTTGACGGATTTTCAGGTCCTATCTCGTCAGTAGTGTAATCAGATTTTATAGGTTCCGACGTAGAAGCGCTAGCGGTTCTAGGTTGTTCTTCCGGCCATCCTAATACTGTTCTTATTGAACTGTTATAAATATCTACAACATACCCAGGAGAGCTTATTTCAATTGTAGATGATAGTGTTGGTTCATGAACTGTTATCGCAATTTTTGATTCTTTTCTAGTAATGGATTTTATAGGACCCAGTTGGTATTGAAACAACGTTCCAATCTGGAGTATCATCTTTTTTATTGAAACAACGTTCCAATCTGGAGTATCATCTTTTTTATTCCTATATGCAAATACCAGAGAATTATTAGGTCTCTGACCACCAAATGGAACCGATCTAATATTAGGCCAACTATGATACACTCGTAATTTTGCCAACGCAATTTCTTTTACTGAAACAGGGGAAGGAAAATTCACACTGAATTTAGGGTTTGTTGACGATATTGATATCATGCTTGTTTTCCGCGGAGTGGTATTTTCTGCTATCCGCTGAAGTAGTTGAATCTCTTGCGACATTATTATTATTATTATTATTATTATTATTATTATTATTATTATTATTATTATTATTATTATTATTATTATTATTATTATTTACAATGTCTAATTTTGCAATAGATGAAAAAATGCTAGCGTTTTTAGTCGCGGTATCATAAATACGTATCATCGCGGAGAATTCGTCTTCGGTAATTATCGTATCATCAATCGATGATGACATCAACGAGGATAATTGTGAGTAACCGTTAGATACTGCTTGATGTTTTACTATATAGTCGTTAAGTTTTTCTTGAGAAAACGATGATATTTTTTTAGTAATAGCATTTGCAATTCCAGCAAATGTTGTCACCGCGGAAATAGCAATTGGGACAGCAATCGGAGCTACCATTGTTACTGAAGATAGTATAATACCAGCACCGGCCATTATACCAGATACAGAGTATACTGTAACATCAATCGCGGTAATTCTCCTGCGATATTTTTTAATTTTTATTTCATACTCATCAATGAGTGTTTTGAGTTTCGTTAAAAACTCTTTGACGGTATCATAGCGATATTGCGATGACGGAATCATATTATTTTAAAATCTCAAGTGGTTTCTAATTGTTAAAAATTCTAATTTAGATCAGCTACAAACTCCATGTACCATACAAATGATGTCTTATTTAAATTGGGATCAGTGCTTGTTATTGTAAACCGTTTGTATTCACCCATGTCAATAGTCGTTGAAATCACGTTGTTGTATCCATATGCAGTCGATAATGATATATTAAACTGATTCAGTGACACTATTGTTAATCGATAAATACCCTTGTTTGACACAGTGAGAGTTATTGTATTCTTTTTAGGTTCCCAATCTAATGATCCAGAGAGAACTGTGTATACTATATTTATGATATTCCTCTCATGAGGAATCTTTATTTTTTCAAGTAGCGGAAGATTGTCTGTTTTAAACTTTGTAATATCCTCGATAGATTTTTTAATATTACTAATGCTATCTCTAATAATATTAAATCCAGCATCATTAATATTTTTAATATTAGCTTTAATTTCATCAAAATTGGATTTAGTTTCAGCGAGAGATGGAGAGGTTACCGCTGGTGTTCCAAAAAATCTATTAATCCTGTTAATTTCATCAAAATTGGATTTAATTTCAGCGAGAGATGGAGAGGTTACCGCTGGTGTTCCAAAAAAATTTATTGATAATATTTCTACGAAGGGAAGTATACGATGTTATATGTTTTTCAAGTTCTTCATCTAAATTTTTTAATGCATCTGTGATTGTAGAAACAAGTACACTTGGTTTGAGTTTTCCATCATTTGAATATAACACTATTGTATCTCCAACGACGTCACGTCTTCGTATTAAGACATCATCCAATGAAACATTACTAGATTTCAATTTGCCCTGCCGATCTTGAAATACAACTATTTCCCCAGGATCTACACTTGACAAGTTTAATGTCTCGGCGATTTCATCTTCGATTATTTTTTTTTTACATTTTCGACAGCGAATTTACTATCGGTTTCTGTTTTTTTTTTACTCTGATAAAGGTCGTCCCCAAATATCAATCATTATACGAAAACGCTAACGTTTTTCTAAATCATTTCTAATTGGTGAAAACGCTATCGTTTTTGCCATTGCCTGCTGGTATATTCATTAACAACAACTTGTGGTGGTTTCTTTGGAAATCTAGATATCTCTGCAAGGACGTTTAATACTTTACGACCGCATATCGGTGGATCATTTAACTGTTGTGTTGGTAGCGTGGAATAAAAAATTGGAGCCAACGATGATTTTGTTATTGTAGATACATATCGCATAAATTCTTTTGGTGGAGCTAAACCATATGAATCAAAATAGACAATTCCACGTGGAGCAATTGCATATGTGACCCAATGAGTTCCTTCTCCGCTGCTGTTATCAAGATTGATAATACCCGTTTCATTTTTCATTGGTTTTGACGGTAATTGATCTTTCATGAAACCTCCTCTAAAGTTTTTTTTATTGATAACGATTTTACAGCATCAATTTTATCAAAATTGGACATTGGTGAAAATCCAAGGGATTTTCCCACTAATAAGCCGTTCCTGGTATATCTAGGCCCGTGCCTTTGTACCAATTGTGTGGGGTTCCTGGTAGTCTTAGACCCTTTCCTTTTTTTATAGCCATTCCCAGTAGCTTTTTTCAGGGCCATTCCTGCAGCAGTACCAACTGCTCCTAACGCTGCCGCCTTCGCAACCGCTGGGGCAGCCGCTGCAATCAATGCTGGAATAGCAGCTAACAGCGGGAATATACCACCTGATTTTATCATACTGGCGATTGCTGCTTTCGAAAAATCAATTTGAACTCCTCGTTTGTTCTTTAGCGCATCATTGAAATGTTTTATTTGACGATCTGTCAATGATAATTTATGCGCACCACCGGACATTTGAGTAGGTTTCAGCGTTATTGTGGTTCGACATTCTTTAGCCGACTTTGATTTCAATTGTTTGACCTGACCATCAGTCAATTGAACATTAACAATACTATATGTCATTCTATTCTACAACGTAATTTACACTTTTAATTCATCTTATTGTGAAAATCCTAACTACATGTTTGGAAAATCAAAGATTTTCTACAGGTGCATCAATAAGTCTCATTCGTCCGCCAATTCCTTCTAACAACATTGATTTATCACTGAGAATGACAGCAACTGCTCTATAATCAGCTATACCAACAGGGCGTTGTACCCGAGCTTGGAAGTATATATCAACAACAGATTCTCTCATCATGTCAAGATGTTCCAATGAAAAGTAATAAATCGGATAGTGTTTTTCAAAATCAATTTGCGATATTTTCAAACCAGTATCAACATTTTGATCACGACCCATAAACGACAATATTCTATGATATACACGTGCTACGTCGTTGTTTTCATAATTAAGCTGTACAATCTCTGCTGGCCCTTGTTGTCCGTTTATTCTCAACGAAACTTCACTTACTCCTAATTTATCAAATATCATATGACTAGATAATTGACGACCCACTCGATTTGCATCCTGTAACGCTATAAAGATATGACGTGGAGCTGAAACACCTTGTTTTGATGCTAAGTGCCATGTAAATGTGCCATTTACATTATCTGCTTCATATCAGTCGTTGTTGTTAGCCACCTTATCAATGATTTTCCACCTGTGTCCATAAACGATAGTAATTGTTGCTCTATTGTGACTGCTGGAGTCAAGACGAACATCCATAAAACCAATTTATTTAAAATAACTTTACCATCATCAACATCATTAGCACGCCAGATTGCATCATTGTCATTCTCCTTTCGCGATAACACGACTGTATGCCTTGCTCCATAGATGACTTTTCTGACATTTCTACAAAATCCGAATATGTGATGTATTGGAATTGCACATGAAAACCGTCGATGCTGTCCTTTCAATGCTCCATTTCGTGTTGCAAATCCTAGATTGAAATTACCATTGACCCTTTTTAAAATGTCGAATTCAGCGGCTGGTCTGTTTTCACGGTCTGGATTAGCTGCAAGTTGTTGATCAACTTCTGCAGAAGCTCTCGCAGTTCGTACTTTAATAAACTGAATATGGTCAGCATGATTAGAAATATCCTTAGCAAACATCATAGACGGACCAGCCGACCTTGTATAATCATCAGAATATCTCGCAAGTCCGATTATTGTTGTTGCAATATCAACATCTTGTTCTATTGATTCAATTTCTTTTCCATCAATGATATATCTTGCACTGTTAAATAGCGCCATAATGCCATTATTTACAAAACCAACTAGGATATTTGGGTCATCCTCATATGGTGTATCAGCTGCAACATTTGTTACAAGCTCTCCTTCTACTTCAATAAACGCCTCCCACGGCAAAAAGTATCTACTTGTATCTTGAACTTGAAGTTCAACTCTTCCCCGTTGATTAGGCTCTCTTGCAGGATAGGCATAATACTGATAGTTAATTTTAGAATCATCTTTATTTACCGGTGCTGCCATATCAAACGCTGGATCAGCGATTTTTTTAAATGACATTTATACTAAAACACTATCGTTTTTCTAAATGTAATAATGCTATCATTTTCTTTTTCGTCTAAAATTTTTACGATTTTCTCCAAGACCGCTTCCAGCTATCATACTTGCAATATTACTACTATCTGGTGAAGTCATTGCTAATGATGCTAGTTTTTGTTCCACTGCGTTATTTATCACTTTACTGACATTTGCAGGCATCATTGTTGTTGAAGGTAGCGGTGTTGAAACCATTTGTGGTGGTTTTCGTCCGAATCTAGATTTCACCAATGACGTTATTCTATTTTTTGCGGTAGAAAAGGCCGTTTCTGCAAGATCTCCAACAGCGTTAATTCCCTTATTACGAATAACATCAATGGCTTTCATCGCTAATTGTTTAGCAATTGGTGCTACTTTTGGGGCTATTCTTGTGAATAAACCCGCTATGGTATTTCCAAGGCCGTCTCCATAGTATGCCCTATAAACGGGCAATCTTGAGTTTACCACATACACGTTTGTTGGTTTATCGTGATTATAGTGTACTATCATCTTATTTGAAATGACTTTGTAATTTCTAAATGCAGGCATTTCAGAAATTTCAATCGCTATAATAACCACTAAATTCCCCTGTAATTCCGTCCATTAACTCATCCAAGAGTTCTCGATACGTATGAACATCAATTATCCCACCTTGGAATAATTGCCTGCAAATATCAAATGCTTCATTAGTTATTTCGACTGAGTTATTCCCAGCTCGCTTACCTCCCATAAGAACCTCAAGTCGTGATATATCATTAATGAATTTACTAGGACACATATGAGAATCATGATGAGAACTTCCATAACCCCATCCTGAAGTACTTGCTGGTTGAGTTTCTGGAGATTGTTGACCTCGACCTCGTCCTCGACCTCGACCTCGTTCTCGACCTTGTTGTTGTTCTTTTCGTTGTTGTTGTTGTTGTTCTTTTAGTTGTTGTTGTTGTATACCATACGCATCAACTCCCATTTTAAAAGCTCTGTACTCCAATGTATCCTTTTTTAATTTGCCGGGGTCTTTTTTTATTAATTTTATATATCCAATCCACTCAGTCATCTCGTTTTATTGTGTTTTTTATACTCGTCTTTTAAAAATTCCCCCGTTGTATAATAACTTTTTACAGCGAAGTCACCAAATGACTTATAGTCTTCAGGTTTCAGCAATTGAATTTGTTTGATTTTTTCTATAGCTTCATCGGTAAATTTTTCGCTAAAAGGAACACTTTTTAGTGGAATCTTTTTCAATAGAATCACTAGCACCTTTAACGGGGTTATCATCAGTATCAATATTGCCCATTTGTTGTATTTCTCGCTGAGTTTGTAACTCACCTGAAAGCTGTTTTATTTCCTCCTTGTTTTTTTCAGTTTCTGTAGCAATCTTTCCCAGCACATCAATGATAGGTACTTCTTTTCGTGTTCCTTCTTTAGGGATGTCGCCGTATATAGCACGTTCTGTTGCAAGTTTTACATCTTTAGTGGCTTTAGTTACAGGGGCAAAAGGCTGTTCACTCCCAATAGAAAAGTCAGTCTGCGCTTGCTGTCTAAGTTGTAGTTTATCTCGCACGTCATCTCGAATTGGTATAAACTTTTTCAGTAATGCTAACATCTCACGGGCTAGTCTGGTAGTTAATGCTTCTGATGTCATTATTGGAAATGCTAACGTTTTTCCAATTTTGGGTTTCAATGCTTGCATTTCCAGATTCATCAATCAAACGTCTTATAGATTTCACTTTCAAAGCAATCTCTGACCGAACTTGGTACTGTTCCCCTAGTTTCTTTCTAATTGCTTCAACTATACTAAATAGCCGAATGAATAAATTAATATCATTGCTATACAAAGAAACATTAACCGCTTTTTGGATTCTTTTTATCAGTGAATACATTTTAGGTAGGACATATCTTCCATGTTTCAATTGTATATCAATTTGTTCAAATTCATTCAAAAGTTTGTCTTCATTCAAAAATTCAGAAAGTACGATTCCTTGATTTCTTAAATTTGATATTTCTGTGATGATAGATGTAATATCTTGAAATTCCATTTATTGAATATTATTACTAATGTATTTTCTTTATCTTTAAAATATTATACAAAACAAGGACAAATACAATGCTTGGTCATCTCCTTCGAGTTAATAGGCAGATAGTTAAGCATACATTAAAGACTTATACAATACCCTAACCCCCCCAATCGAGTTCAAGGGCGGGCTATATGGGCATTAGACGTGAAATCCAAGCGATTTCTTTACAAACATTGAACATATAACATGAAGCCTCATTTGGAAACCTCTTTCGCGCCAAACGACGTCAAAGAGGCCCAGAGGGGGGGGGATATCACATTCTTGGAACTCATTGAGTGCCTTCGCATTAAATAAGCCCAAGGGCCACAAACATAGATCTCCCAATTGGAAGCTCTAACGTAACAAATGCTATATTAGGTCTTCCGGAAGATATGTTGTGGGGGGGGACAGTACATTACATATAGGATGATTATATATACAATGAGATGATAGGATGATTATATATACAATGCGATTATATAGGATGATTATATATATACAATGCGATTATATAGGATGGTATATATACAATGAGATGATAGGATGGTATATATACAATGCGATTATATAGGATGATATTATATATACTAGGGGACAGGATGGTTATATATACAATGAGATGATAGGATGGTATGATAGGGACAGTACAGGACGATACAAACATGAAACGACGGGGCAGACTTACTACACCCAATCTACCAATCAAAAGCAACCCAAGAAATTATCCATGGTTGCAGTTGAAAAAATTCAACCACACCATGACAATGGCGTGGGTAGTTTTGATTGGCATTTTGGGCTTCGCTTAAAGCCCCAAACGCGTATACAGCTCATATTATATATAAGGTGACTAATAATGCAGTGTCCATATGTGGGTGTGTTATTTTTATCAATAAATACTTAATAAATAACATTTCATGGTGTTAAATGAAACTAAATACTTGAATAAAACATTTTTTTAAAGAATACAGCTGTTATATAATAATAAATATCTTTATGTTTTCTCATTAATTTTTATAATAACCGTAATAATAATTTGGATTCACGGCCATATATAACTCTGTCAAATTGTCTACCCTGTACAGGTAGCAAGAATTTTCCAACAAAACCCTAACTGCTGTTCTCAATACAGTCTTTAAAAACAAGGAACAATAACACAAAACCAAGGTCACACCATTATACCGTACATGCCTGATACGTATATATACCGAGTTAACCATTAAATACGTACGTGAGATCACACATCATTAATTCAATCTAATTTCACATGTGTTTTCTACGTTTATCTCGCACGAATTTACTTACCCGGGAACACTGTTCTATCAATATCGAAAGTAGGATAGTCACGTGACGATCAGTAGTAATGAGGGGAAATACGGAAAAAATAAAAACAAAAAAAAATATTCTGCTAAAAATATTATTCTGCTTTAGCAGAATAAAAAAATATATTTCATTAATAGTAATTATTGAGAGTCATTTCATGCGTATAAAAACTTTATTCTATGTCCATTTTTCTTTGAGATAGCTGTTTGATAAATCCCTTCAGCAACTTTTTGTACTGAAGGAATACATATTCCAAAATATTTCCCTGCAGCATTCATTGAATGAAAAACTCTTTCTTCATTCGTCGTTGTATCAAATGATTTAACTCCCCTGCGTCGTTTTGAGTATTTCCCTGTCTTTCCTCTTTTTGTATTCTCTCTTTGAGAAATGCATTGCAAATTGGAAATCGCGTTGTTTAAAGGATTATGATCAATAACATTACCATCTTTAATCAATCCGTTAAATGCTTCATAGACAATTCTGCGAACGTAATAGTTCTTTCTTCCAGCTGCAAATTGCAAGTATCCTTTATTATTAACAAAACCAATTGGCTTTTTCAGTCTGCGGTTTCTAACATCACCATCAGCAGATATTTCATAATTAACGAGTATTGGATGAGGTCTGAATTCTTGCTCCATTTATATATAATAATACTATTTGTCTAATTCATCATTTGCTTTATTTATAAATATATTAATGTAGTCTTGAGGGTTTTTTATGATTTTGTCTTTGACAGAGTCATGGTTAGGGTCAATGATAGCGTTTTTTTATTCGTTTATCATAATAACGTTTCAATTCTCTAAACCGCTTACCTCCACAATTGATACATAATTGTAATTTTCCTCTCACACCCACCCCACAATTTATGCATGGGGACGGGCCTGTCGAATTATTTCTGACACTCTGTAAGTGATGTCCACAGAATTCACCTCTACACGATTTATTGCATGGGATTACTGATCCAATCATAAGCCATTTGCAGTGATTCATTATATATAAACAAAATTTTCTATTTAAATGTTTGCCTTATTTATATGAATGAAGAATTCAAGAGATTATCGACAATGAAGCCTTGGAAAAATATTAAATTCAATCTTGATAGAACCCTCGAAGACGTACCAAAAGAGAGAATAAATAATATAAGTCTGATTAGGAAAATACGAGATTGTGTTAATGAGTTTAAACAGGACGGTGCATCACACACCTGGTCAACATTTAAAGTTGATGGTGTTGTTGATGCTAGAATGAATGATGAAACAGCAGCTATGATACTATCACAACTTGGCAATAAACGGTATTTTCTCAGAGTGAAATTCATTATCAATTTAGAATCGGGCGATTGGGTCATAAGAGACCAATTTGAACAAATTCTCAAAGATAGGACAACAGTCATTGTTAGCCGTGATTCCAGACCAGGGCTGTTAACTGGAATTGATAAACCATACTATGAAAAAGTGTATTCTGAAACAGCAATTGTTTATGGGATGTATCCGATAAATAAGAAACCTGACATCGGAAAACTAGCACCAATGAAACAGTCAACGTCAGTGGTAAAACCGCTCAATTGTGTTGCAAAACGTGTAATAGAACACTTTACAAATGCACTCCGTGGGAATAAATTAACCGATCTAAGACGTAAAAAAATAGATCAATGGGAGGTAACAGTGAAAGAGACGGAGCAATTATTTCCGATATAGCTAGATTGGAAAAGTCGCTTAGATTTCCGATAACCGTTTCAACGATAACCGGTGAAGTATTATACGAATCGAAATACAATAAAAACGGAGCTCCAATTAAAATTATTGATCATAACAAACACGCATGGACATCCGCAGTTACAATATTCCCGCGAGACAGAACAGTGAAGTATATCCCAGAAGAATTCACCAAGGATGGTATTCTCACTGAAGAAAGATTATTCGATGCTATTGCTAGTTTGTGTAAAAACGACCCTGTATCAGTATGGCTACTTCATAGTTTTGAAGATGAAGAATGTCAATTCAATCAATTTGTGAAACCTAACGGTGAATTATATCGTACTGAAAGTTTACATAATAGGATGAAAAATCTAGCAATAAGTCTCAATGAAAACGATAGCGTTTTTAATGAAAAATCCGACGATTACGAACAGTTACTTACAAATTGTTTTACAATTCCATCGGTTGCAGCTCATTTTGCAAGAAAGAAAAATAATTGGAAACCAGCACGAAAAGAGTTTTTACAGGATGTTCAATCCAGCTGTCTGGAATATTATCATGGCGGTCTATGGAACGTTAAGTACAATCGTGAAAGTATGATATCAGTTGATATCGTTGCCTGTTATCCAGGAAGTTTTCTAGGATATGGATTCGCTGGTGAGTATTTTAAACGGTTTGGACATCCCACACATGAAATGACTCGCGTTGCTATTAATAGACCACTGCCTGATTTTGATTTGACCGGTTTTGCTCGCGTAGTATCATTTGAATTCGCTGAAGGACTTCATCCGTGTTGTTATGTTTGGATTGGTAGACACATGGCTGAAAGGATGTGGTTACCAATATTGTTATTGCGATATATGATTGATTGTAAAATGTTAGTTTCGTTGATTGTCAGCGAAGCGATTATCTCATATCAAAAACAAACCAAAGTCTTGTTACCAGAACCAGAATGTCTTGATAGTATAATCGATAAGTCTAGAAAACATATTGATGCTGACGAGGAGTACATCATTGAATGGTCAAAAAAGATATTTAATCAACGAAATAGTGAAGCAAAGGATCTCGGCCGAAGAATAATTGGTAAATTTACACAAGGTTGAAAAAAAATTCAACTTTTAAAGACAATCTTCAAGATTGATTATAGATGATGCCGAATACGACTTCGTTATTAAAGATGCAGTAGAGAAAAATAGATACGCAAATTGTAAAACAGCCTTCTTGTCCAATAGAACAAAGTTAGGTAGAATTGTTACTTACAGTGATGGCAAAAGCTCTGCATATCTACATTTGAGAGGTTCTATGCTGGGTTATGCATCTATCAATTTATTTGCAATGATAAATAGATTTCCTAGTATAGCAGTTGGAGTTGCAATTGATTCAATGTATGTCGATAAAAAATATATCAAAGAGGTAACTAAATTTACTAATAGCGAAGAGACTTGGGGAACATGGCGAATTAAACGTGAAATACAATGCGATTATTCTGAATCAGCAGACGTTGAGATTAAAAGCAGTTACCTGAAAAACGATAATTCTATCAGTGAAAAATCCGAAGGATTTTCTATGTCTAAAGCACCACCGATATCAGATCCAATTTGTAGATATAAAACAGTTTATTTAAACGGTTGTCGTGGATCTGGAAAGACAACACGTGTGATAGAATTATATCGAGAGAGAACGTCCATGATTGTACTCACACCAACCCATAGACTAGCGAGAGAGATAAAACAACGAAATGTTGAAGCTTGCACGTATCATAGTTTTTTTCGATACAAGGGCGATGCTTGGACTCCTGAGCGAATGGGTGAGAAATTTATTCATGCGCTTATTATTTGGGATGAAGCATGTACTGTTTCAGAAGATGTATTAAAAATGTTTCTTGATTGGTTATTGCAAAATAATACAAAAGTTATATAGTGCGGCGATCATGGTCAACCACCACCATTTGTTGGTAGAAGTCCACATAATTGGTTAAAAGGATTTGTTGATTATTACGAAGAAATTGATACTGACTATAGAGCACTCGATGAGCAGTTACGTGAGTTTAAAAAACTAATTAGATTACAACCCGATAGAATTCAATGTGAAGTAGCGCGTGAAATAATTTCTGAAACACCTATGAATGATTTTTGGGAAACATGGAGACCAAATGATTTTGTAGTAGCAAGTAGAAAGATAGTCAGAGACACACTTCAGAAAAAGTTGTTTGAGCTACACAAGAAAAAATTCCCAACGTTTTCAGTACCGTTGTGTTATAGACCATTGGATACACGAAAGCAGAATATTGTAGTTGAAATTCCAGGCCAGACGGAGAAACAGATTCTAGTGTTAAATGATATTGTGCTAGTTGATATCAATGCTGTAGAAGATGCATTATGCGCTGATAAATCACCATGGACGCTTGGTTATGTAACAACAATACACTCGTCACAAGGATTGACCATCACGGATACAATTGTTCGGATAGTTGATAATCGCATTGAATGGTCAAATTTAGTCTATCTCGCAGTGTCCAGAGTACGACGAATAAATCAACTACGAAGGGTTGTTTTCGATGATGATTTTAATGCAAATGATGATAGCACTAATATTAGCATCATTAATAAAAAAACTCTCTGGTTACAAACTATAGAACAAAAAAAACAACGAGAATTTGATATTGATGCTGAAGTAATAATCGCATTAAAAGAACAACAGAATAATCACTGCGCCAGTTGCAATTGTATAATGCACTGGCAGTATTCGGATAAAGACCCTCGACAATTCACCGTAGACAGAAAAAATAACAGTCTTGGTCATGTCAGAAACAATGTGATGTTGACCTGTCTTGAGTGTAATAGACGTAACGGAGCTAGTTAAGACCAAGTGGCGGTAATTGAGTATCGTCCGGAATGACTTGTAGTTGTTCGCGTGTAAAACCACGCTGAGGTGCAGTTGAATCCAATCTGTAGATTGGAGGTCTACCAGTTGATCGCGTTATGGTTGAAATTTTATGCGTAGTAACACTCCATATAGGATCAGTAGCTCTTCTTTTACCACCTTCAAGTTCTCCTGGTTCGTATAAATATCTTACAGTAACATCACTGAGAAGTGGCTGAGTGCTAACCCGCTGTGGTTGTTCGGGTATATATTTTTTTATTGCAATATTTGGTTTCATATTAATAGTTCGAGTAATCTCGTTATTTAACGCTGCAACTACACTCGGTAACCTTTGGACCCATTCTCGAGATCGTTTTTCTTGGATGAATTCTTTTGCATATTGATATCCAAATAACCGTTCAGCAAGAGTTCGATTAAATCGTTCTACAATTGCCTGATCACGATGTAACGCAGTATGTCCCCGTCGTATTGTAACATTATGAGTTTTCATTGTTGATAGAACAGCACCTTGAAACTCTTTGCCAGGATCAACTTGTAATAGATTTGGCCATCTTCGAGGTCCTCGTCTATAAATCCTTTCAGATGCAGACTCGACTTCAGAAGCTGACTTTGTTTTCAATGGTTCTGCTTGTTTAAATCGACTCGCAATATCAACTACAGTTAGCGCGTATTTGTAACCATGGTCATGTGGTAAAAACAATAAATCAGCCTGATGAACTTCATTGGGTACGGTAACATCAAAATGAGAATAATTAATTTGTTTAGGCGGTGGTAGATAAATTTGCCATATAGCTTGTTTGGATAACCAATTTTCCGCAGTGGACTTTTTCACTTTTGCAGCGTTAGCGAGTTTACTGATTGCTGCTTTACCCCTCCAGTATCCTTTCGGAGAATAAAAAATAGATTCCATACTATAAAAACACTAGTGTTTTTAATTACCAGCACCTAACACCAATTTGCCTTTCATAGCTGATTTGACCAACCATGAAGCCAATTTTTCTTTGAAGGATTTATCGGGAATATCATTTAATGCATGAATTAATTTTACATCCGCGAGATGTCTTTGTTGCAAATTATTGCTTTTATATGCAACATCATGAGCATGACATGCCTCATCAATAGCATTTATCGGATACTCACCAGGCCGGGGATGATTTTGATCATCAAGTCTGAGATCTAATCTCGTTCCGGTATCACAGTAACTATATCCTGTAAGGTGTTTTTCTCCAGGGTATTTTGCCCATGGGATTCCGGGGAGTTTTCCCAATTTGGATGCGATATCACCACCGAGATGCTTCTTTTTAAAAATTTAAATTTTTTTGTACCACATGTTACACACTTACCAGTAAGTGCCGATTTTTAGTTTTAGTTGTTTTTAGTTGTAATCGTCGTCGCATCATTTGTACTAGTATGCTGTTTACATTTAACACAATATAAATCCATAATTTATATATAGCATTATGAATATAATTGATTTTTCAGCGACTGAAAGAAGAGAACCGGTGAAACACCACGCAGCGCTTCCAAATTCTGTCCCTGCCATTATAATCGGACCATCTGGATCGGGTAAAACACAATTGCTGCTTAATTTGATAATGCGATTTATGAAATGGGATAAATTATATTTAGTTGCCCCATCCGTAGATGATCAACGGTGCTATGAAGTGCTAAAAGATTATAATGAAAATGCATCAGAAATTAAAGGTGAAAGTGTAATTAACTTTATTACTGATATCAATGATGCACCATCAGTAGAAGATCTCGATGGAGACATAAACAATCTTGTAGTGTACGATAATGTAATGTTAGATAATCAAAAGAACCCTGCTAGAATATTTTCCCGAGGTAGGCATAAAAACACTGATGTGATATATGTCACTCAACGATACACTCAAATTCCAAAAGTGATTCGCGATAATTGCAATATTCTTGCTGTATTCAATGGCGTTGATACACATACGCTACGAAATATTTGGCAGACATGGTGTTCCGATATGGACTTCAATGGATTTAAAAATTACTTTAGTCATGCTCAGTCAGTCCCATATGGATTTATAACAATAAATTTACACGACCCTCGGTCACGATATCGTATTGGACTTGATCAAATATTTGGTTAAATCATTTGTATTAACCCTGAAATCCTTTTAGTAGCAGGGAGGGTTATGACAACATATTTGCGACGTAGATGATAGCAATTGGCAGCAATTTGAGGGTGGTTATGACAATATATTTACGACAAAATCGCTAAGGCTCCATTTGTAAAATGGGGGCTTTATTTTTTTTTGGTTAAAATATGAGATTTCGTAGGAAGGCTCTATTTGGCATTCTGAGGCTTTAATCGATTTCGTCGCAAAAATTTGTAGTGTTCACCCTCCCTGCTGCTACTCGACCAAATCAGACGAACTGTATTCATCCTGATGAAGGCGAATTGTTTCACAACCAGAAACAGGGTTATGGGTTGCATGCACAAATCACAGATTAATATGTCTACTTGACTTAGTTTTAGGAGAAACCTATCTCTCCCTGTCTATGAAACGCTAAAGTTTAAGCTTTCTAGGTCTTACCCTGTGCTGTCCATGTCTGATCTATTTGTTGTAGACCCTGACCGTCCTTTACCATCAAGTACCAATAGCTTACAGTGTCTCCCGGGTGAACCGTTACGCCGCTGTTTTCATGGACCCATTCGTTTCCTAAAGAATTGAGAGAGAGAACGCAAATGGATTTATCTTACCAAGAAGGAGTAGTTATGCTTAAGATTAATATTAGGAAAGCCAAAGACCTATTAGTCAATTCAAATACATATGCAGACTTTTAAACAATTTCCAGTGATGATTTGTTTGTAAAAGCATCTTTTTAAAATCGGGCTTTGTTTAGATGCATGCTGGGTTAAAGACAAATGCAGTTTTAGCTGTCTGAAATTCATTTAAAGTTATGTTTATCAGAATCAACATTCAAAGTCTCTAAAACTTTGCATTTTAACTAGATGTTAAAATAACAAAATGTATGTAATCAAATAACATCATGAAATGCACATAAGAATGTTACATCCGGCCTCACGGAAATGGGTGCTATATTTTTGCCTAATGAGCATGCCAAAATTAAATGCAAGATGAATGAAATCTTCAAATACAAAAGTTGAACTCGCACTAAAATCAAGAAAATAAAAACGGACACATATAGAGTTGCTCGGTGTGATTGAAATATGTATGAATATTTGTATGTACAGAAACCTAGAGCTGAGATAATGCGAAAAATTTCGTATTACTATCCATTCCCCACATTGAAGTTATTAAGGGTCAAAATCTCTTAGATTTTAGCACAGGTTATTTCCCCTTTCCTTACACTACTTTGTGTCTACGTATTAGTCGTCACAAATTTCGGCCATTTGAAATGCTCTTCTTCCTCTGTTTGGTTTAGTCAATAGTTTTACTGTTCCTTTTACATAGAATACTTGCTTACTATGACCTTTTGGAGACCATTATAAACAAAATATAAGTCAATGAGACATTACTTTGAAAATGGTTCGTATGATTGCATTGCAGTGTAATACCTGTTTTGGCGTTGATATCCACATTAAACTGACCAGCTGCCACTCCAGATAGTTTTTGATTGATATTGTAGTGAAGCCCAATTAGGCTTATTCCTTGCTGGTCTGAAATCCACAAAGCATAACAAGCATCATGCAGCATTATCATATGCTCATTGTCTAAATTAAATCACTTTTTTCTGAGCAAGACTGCACTCCAAATGGTGTGCAATATTACACAGAAATAAAACACAAAATCTCGATCGTATTGTCCAATAAAATATGTGCTGACCATTATTTATATTTTCAATGTTGCAAACTTGTTTAAGTTACATCTATATTTTGGATTGCAATGTTGACAAAATGAGATAAATTTGCTATGTTACTCTCTCCTAAAATATGATGCCACTTCCTTGAATGAATGATTTGTATTACAAGATGGACTTTAGCTAGTATTTTATAAGACAAGTTCTAACATCTACTAAATTTTATTTTATTCAGTTATGAATCAATGAAGGGAAACAATATTAGCTTATAGGTTTCAAAAATGAGAGTGACAATAGTCTGTACTGTTAGAGATACCCTACTGTTCATCTTAAAAAGTTTTTAAGTTATTTATATTTGAAATGAATTACCCCCAAAACACGCATTCCTATCGGGCTATTTATTACTTTTACTTTTTTCCAGCTATGTTGATAGAACGCTAAATGCTTTAGTCTCCATAGCTTTAAATAAATTTCACTGTCGGAATCAATAGTGTACTGTAATTTAAAAACTGCATACACGTTTAGAAATAAACTAGATTTCTGCCATGACAATCGCTGTACGAATTGTGTTGTCGTTTAGGAAGAAAGAATATTAGTGTTAGTGTCGCTGTGTAAAATGTTCTAAAATTTGGGGGAAATGATACAAGCTGTTTCAGTGACCATTACTATACCTTGGCCCTACTCCATCGCCACAAAGGGAAGTGATTGGCAAACTTTTTAGACGAACATCTTAGTAACTGTACCAAATCATACTTCGCTAAAACTAAATCAAAACAAATGGAAAGGAAAGAGTGCTTTACCTGGAAAAGTAAATCTTATTCCACTTGGTTTGAGTAAAGTTATTTTTGGTGCAGGCAAACTCATCACAGTAGACCATAAAAACGCAATTAAAATTAACCTCTCCATGATGTTGACCTACAGAGAAAAACAAAACTATCAGATAATAATAATAATAATAATAATAATAATAATAATAATAATAATAATAATAATAATAATAATAATAATAATAATAATAATAATAATAATAATAATAACAATACCACTGACTCAGTTTAAAAAAGGAATCTGTAACCTTCCCTTAAGCCTTCTGGTGAAACATTATCATTGAAGTACATTTACAGCACATTTGTCCATGAACCCCCATAGTGAGGTCACAAAATCTGACAATAAAATCTTATTCTGCCTATAAGAAAGAGCATTAGAGTTATTGTGCAGGCATTAAATAACTCAGTTTCATGGCCGTTTCTCAAAGAATATTAGAGTAAATATGCTGAAACTAGGTACAAATAGTATTGGTGACCATGACCTTTGCGATAATACCGTGGCTCTGATACATGAGATCCTTCAACTGAAGGCACACGTATACATTGTTTCATACCTGTATCTCAGAGTTCAAAAGTAAAGCAGAAAGCAAATAGCCTTCAGATTTTGGACCATGAACTTGACCTTGAGGATCTCATCCCAACTCTGGAATCCAACATACATTATGGTGTGTGTGTGTGTGTGTGTGTGATTTAGATATTTAACGTAGTTTTAGCAATTTTCAGTCATATCGCTACGATGTCTACGGTGTCACAGTTTATAGTGATGTCTAGGGCATCATGCCGCAGACATGTAACATGATCACTTAGCAAAATGACATTAAAACATAGGAAATGAAATAAGAACAAGTAACAAAGTCGAATCAATCCAATAAACATAAACAAGAAATTAGGGTTGGACATTTTGTTCTACTAGTTCATTTAAATGCAAACATGCATTTGTTTTTTTAAAAAAAAGTTTCATATGACAATTCAAATAGATTAATAGTAGATTCTTCAAGTTTTACATTTGAAAGACAGTTTTCATTTTCAGGTCACACATTTATCAAACAGGTCGTATAACATTGATTTGAGATATTTATTTAGATCTTGGGTGTGTTTAAAAAGTTAGCAATATCTAGTAGCATGCTATTTTATACAATGTTAGATTGTCGTCGTTTTTTATGTTTCCAAATGACAGACAAAATGAGAGCGTCTTCTTCTGTGAAGACATCTGATCTGGCCATGGTACATGTGCTAAATGTGTAGATGAGCTTGGTAAACCGACGGTTGTAATTGCATGAGAAATTTATATTTATAGGCTGCCATCAGATAATGATTTTTGACGAAGCAATAATTTCCTTTAGAAAGAAGTAGTAACATGCACACTAGTTGATACGTTTGACAAGTAGAGAAACGAAAGCTGATGATAGAAACATCGGAAAAAAACTCAGAGGTGACACAGTAAAAATAAATTAAACTATAGTATTGCTTGTGATATTGCAGATACATTGTAGGGAAGGTGACTTAAAAGGGTATTAACATAAATCTCTGGCGATAACGCGACTTCGATTTCTCAACCAATAGTATTTTCGCCACGTCACCCTACAATATCACTCACCCATATCATCTAATATTCAATCTCAAACCGCCGTATATTTAAAGAGCGTTAAACAAAAGAGTGACGAAAAATGAAGTTCAGAGTCGTTATGTTGACTTTAAATATAGGCATATCAAAGTGGAGCACAACACGTCTATTAGTGATATTTAATTAAAACAAATATGTGACTTTTAATCCCTGAAACCTAAAATGGATCTAGAACAAAAGTGAAAGTGTCAGAATACCGGATCATGACCTCCGCTCTGAAAATAGGATTCCAAATGTGCCAAGCGATACACCTTTCAAAATGAGGATGCAATAACATACGCAGTTCAATTCTTTAATCTCGAACAATTTCACGGCTACAAAGCAAAATGAAAAGTGTGGTAGAAGAATTGAAGTCCCGAAGCATAAATATGAACCAGAAGATAGGATTTCAAGATCTATATATATATTTATGTCTGGGATAATATTCCAAGTTAATGCTTCAAAGTTTATGAAAATAAAGTATTTGCACTTTGATTGTTTTGGCTTAGGTAGCACACAATTATTTAAAGAAACAATGTAGCACAAAATTATATTTAAAAATCGCTGAATAACGATAAAGAAAGTTACTTAAATAAGTTGGTTTCTAACGATTAAATACCATATAAACTAGTGGATGCGTGTTTTGTTTACATTTATTATTCAATGGACTCCAGAGTGCTGGTTGGTGTGATTAGATGTCTACCCAGTATGTCTAGCAAGATAGTAGAGGAAGGGGCTTGAATATGTGTGCGAAGACAAATCGGGTCCCCTAAACATTCTAAAGAAAACTCCGTTGCTCTGATTTGTAGAAACTACTTTATTATATCCATGATTTCAGTAGAAACCGAGTTGTGTTATGGTGATAAATGAACACATATACTGGTAGAAAGAAACCACACTACTCCCATTCTTGTTAAGGGATCGATGTCAGTTTTCTTTTTGCAAATCTAGAAATGACATATTTTTAAAAAAATGAATAACAAGGATTTCCCATGTTACTCTCGTTACAGCTCCAGGACTCGCGGTACAAATGTTATGTAAAAATGGGAACCTGTCTAGAAATGGGTGAAGATAAATAGAATACATATTAATTTGGCTGGACAGGATTGGTTGATAATGAAAGTTATATTTTTGTAAATTAAATTTATGTATAGATTATCATAGCTGTAAAAAATCCAATAAAGACGTTGGTTTAATAAAGACTCTTTAGTGAAACTAGCACTTGAAGTTTTGATGTAAAATTGAAACCACGTGTTTCAGTCGCATGTAGATCCAGAAATTGCCGAAGCTCATATTTTTGTTCTTTAAAGAAACTGTCATGAAGGATGTGGATGTGATTGTGCTAATTAATCTAGGTTTTGATCATTAGCATATAGATATTTAGACTTTATGAATTTTTCAAATTACGGCGTTTGTATAGGCTTATTATGGGAACTGAATTAGTAACGCGAGTGCTGCAACTACAATGATATCTTGTTACAAGTTCATTTGATCTGATTGGCAGATGGATAAATGCCATCTTTGTATTCAAAGAATCCCATTTCTAAATAGCTACATGCTCCAAGAGACCAACCTTTAATTTGGGAGGTTGGGTGGTTGTAGTTTTCTATCGAGCGAGATATTTATGTTTCTTCAGCCGCAAGATAAAAATATTTTTTCAATCAATGTAATGGATGTAATATTTTTGATTATAAAATCGGGGCATGAAATATTATTTTCAAGCTTTCTCAGGGTTGGAATGTTTTAAAGAGAATTGTCATCTCACATATCCGAAAATTAAATATTTATCAAAAGATCAAAAGGTGCCCTTAATTCAGAAATATTCCAATCTCATCACTGACTTTCTTCGAACTGCATAATACCTGAATTGAAAAAGAACACATAGTTCAAAATGTGCACGAGGGAAAACAACTACACACTTTAGCGAGGAATCTGAAGAAAATTCTGCTCCTCCAACATAATGACTTTAGATATTATATAACGTTCATAAATATTTATAACGCCTTGCAATTAATTATATAAATCTATAACGCCTTACAACTAATTATATACATCTATAACGTTTAACAACTAATTATATACATCTATAACGAATTACAACTAATTATATACATCTATAACGCCTTGCAAATAATTATATACATCTATAAAGCCTTGGAACTAACTGTATACATTTATAACGCGTTGTAACTAATTATATAAATCTCTAACGCCTCACAACAAAAATATGAAACCTATAAACTATAACGCCTTGCAACTAATTATATACATCGATAACGCCTTACAACTAATTATATACATCAATAACGCTACAACAAATTATATACATCCATTACGCCTTAGAACTAATTATATACATCTTTAGGACCTTACAACTAATTATATACATATATAACGCCTTACAACTAATTATATACTTCTATAGAGCCTTACAACTAATTATATACTTCTATAGAGCCTTACAACTAATGTTCACAGGTCACCATAAATAATGTTGAAAGAAATTGATCTTTTTCTTTTTCTTTCGGAATATAAACCAATTGGCCACGGCATTTTGGCTCTCCAAGCTCCAATCCCATCACTTGTTAAACATGACACAATTACTGTAAAATTCTTAAATACTGTTATCACGTTATACATCTTTTATGATCACGTTATACATCTTATATGTTAAAATAAACATTTCTTAGAGAGTTTATGAATGCCAAGGAAAAGCTACAACAAAAATGGAGCTGGTATGAATATTTAAAAATAAACTTCGTATAGAAAGAAAGAGAAATAATAAACAAAGAAACAAACTAGCCGATAGATGAAACGGGAAAGAAAGCCCAAATAAGAACAAAAATGAGAAAAAAAAAAGAAACAAGAGAATGCTACGTTCGATTAAATTGTTAATCAATTTTAGCGAATTCAATTTCTAAGATATAATATCAAATTCCGAATTATCAAAATAAATTTGCCTTCAAGTTAGACTGTGTTTGAACGTGATAAAACTGAAATATAGATGGCACAATACCATCGATAAATTAAAATCAAACAATCTTCATCTATCCCCAAATTATTTATTACAAGAGCATTCATTCCGTTTTAAAATTTCAGTTTACCAATATGATATTGGATAATTAATATGAAAAGAGACTCGCTATTGTTTAAAATATAACATTCATTTTGCAAAGTACCTACCTGCCTTGTGAAAATTAGCTGAGAGAGATGATCAGGCACCGTAGTAGTAACACTGTTTTATATATATGGCTATCAAGTAGGTTAGTGAGTTGGGTCAAACCTTTAGATGTTACAGAGATAAGAAACTACGCACTGGATTGTCAGTTCGACAATGGGGTTAAGGTCTTCATTACAACCGTTACATCATATATGACAACCATTTAATATAAATTCTTAAAATGGGCAGCTAGATATCCATGTGATATTCTAATGACAAAGATCACGATTCAATATGTAATTAATACATAATCTCTCTCTCTCTCTCTCTCTCTCACACACACACACACACACACACACACACACACACACACACACACACTTAAAAACCGCATCTTCACATGGCTGATAGGTAACACTCTAAGGAAGGAGGTCCATTTTTCCCCATTACAAAAGTAAGAAATCTCTAAAGTTCATCATTGGCTCACCAATACATTATATTTATTATATGTGATTCCATTCATACGTATAGCAACAGCTCGAAATTGCTGCTATCAAGCCACAAAATGCATTGGTGTCAGTACATGCCTAATCTAAGTCATTTCGGTGGACTCATAATCACTCTTGCTCTCGATTGATAACAATTGTAAAAAGTGAGATTGTCTTGAAACCTTTGTAATAAGAAGTCTCAGAAGCAATTATACTTATTTTGGTTTGAAATGTTCAGTTCAGGCATTTATTTTATATTTATATAATCTAAACATATTTTTAAATACTTTTTAAGAATGATTGGCTAGAGTGAAACTGTGAATAATAGGATTTGGATTTTGCGTAATAGCCTTAGATCTTATCTTTTAATATATGCGTTTTTCCTGTGTCAGTTCTTTTATATGTACATAATATAACTTTGGTACTTTTATACAAAAATAAAGAATATTTGCTGCATTCTCTAATGTCTTCGCTAATATGGACAGGACCTTTATAATGTATGCGTTTGGGTATGTAATAGTTTTCACTATCAGCCATCAAAAGTGAAGTCACAAAAAGTTATGTCGTTGTTATTGTCGCATAAAACAATCTCAGGCTCAAACCAGAGGTCAGATGTTTTCTGATTTCATGTGACCAAATATCTTCACCAAAAAGTTCCTCGTACTTTTACATGGCATAATTGACATTTATGAATAAATTTTGTCACGACATCCTACGAATTTATTACTTAATGCGGAGACATTCTTCATCTTCAAAATGATATCATGGATAATAGTGACTGTAACCTATGAAACGTATTCTCTCTTTCATTCATTGTTTAATTGACGAATTATTGAATATTATATATGTATATATTTCTTTTGGTTTGCTTTACAATGTTGTATGCCAATCAAATTTTAATTATTGCCGGAAATGTTGAACAAATATTGATGTTTTTTTATAGCTTATTGTAATCTTTGAAGCATATAAATTTTGGAAAAGGATCTAAATCAATTAGTTAACATATATCCAATCCTATAGTGCCTAACCAAATAATAATACAATAATTTTAACAATGAATTGATATGAATGTTTACATACAAGGCTTGACATACCCTAGATACATCTGCTTAATACAATCCACTTATTTGCTGATGATAAATTGCTTACTCATTTAACTTGTTGAGAAGGTTTTACAGATCAATTAAATGAAGTCAATTGCTTACATCTATAAGTTTGGAATATGAACAGTTGCAGCAGTTTTAATATATTATTTCTGAATTTTGCTATTAAATAATTACGAAAACATCATATATGTTGTTCCGCTAACTAAATATGAAATTACATTTTTATAAATACTATGTCCAAAATCTGTGAACATTAGAAAAGATCTTGATATGGCAGATGATGGGGAATGAAATTAGGAAGGTCATAATTTTCCATGATAGAGAAGTAACGGTCATGTAGATATAATGTTACGTTACAAATGTGTATTTTGAACATTGTCCACAGCCAATTTATGTGTGTGTATGTGATTTGAATTTTAAATGTAGCTATAATGATTTTCAGTCATATCGCTATTATGTCTGCAGTATGGCAGTTTATAGTGAGGTATTGCAGTGAGGAATCATGCCGCAGACATGAAACATCATGTTCCACCCATTAATATTAACCTGACAACAGGCCGACCAGTCTTAACAATAACCTGTTCATGCCAACTGTTCGTTGCAAACAAGAAAAATATGTAAAGTGATAAAGAGAGTATTGAGTTTTAGCAAATATGGTTTAAGACAGTTTCATGAAGCTAATTAATTTTCTGCAACCACAATCATCTCATTCTCTTATTTAAGTATGTCGTAAACGCCGTCAGTAAATGTGGACAGTATTAAACTTTGATTGAAATAATAGAAATAGGCTAAATCCCAAAAGATTCAACAAGTGGATAAGCTATTAACTTGAAATAATCAAAGAAAAATGTCGAAAACTTACACAAAATTATTTCCCTTATATAGTTCGCTATTAAAAGCGCCACTCAGCAGAAATAAATCTCTCTGGGACGCCAGTAAACCAAATCATACAGCAGCAATGATAAAGCAGGAAGATACATGTACAACACAGATAAGACAAGAAAATAATGTTAAGAACAATCACAGAGGTGAACAGAGGTTTTTAATAAATTTGAACAGCATATTCTAGTATGTTTAGGATATAAATAAAGAAAAAGTATTGTGACGTATATAATGTCATTTTGGAGCTGCTTTAATGGAACAGTGAGAAAACTCTTTGCGAAATTCCCTCTAGTCATTACTGACGCAAGATTCGGAGCTTTCACATCCGCCAACCTAAAGCTCACGTAAATAACACTGACGTTCAGACACAGAGATGTCGATGCCACATGCATGCTAAAGATGGATATGAAGTGAAATTGCAACAATTGCTTGAATATATATTATGATATATTGTTCTCCTTAATCTCCGGACATGTGCATATGTCCACTTCAGGATCACTCCAGGTTAGCAACTTCACTGGAAAGATAACTGTAATTCGAAAACGTTAGTCTAGGATAGATGAATTTGTAATATATATATATATATATATATATATATATATATATATATATATATATATATATATATATATATATATATATATATAAGATCCATTGTTTTATTTATGCATTAAATATATTTAGATCATCAATACAATAAAGGGCTTAAAAATGTATTATTTGAAGTCGAATGTTCTAAAAACATCGGAAAAACTGCTGTAGCTGCGTACAGATAGGAATTTTAATTTTGGAAGGTAAAGCTTTTTTTCTTTATTATTTCTGTTTATATAGAAACTGATTTTGGTTTTGTGGATTCTATTTTAATTTTCAAATTTAAATTTAGTAGATTATTCTTCACTACTTGTTTAGTTAGTATGCATAAGTCATTGTTTATACCATACAGAATATTATGGTTATCAAATATATTGATTGCACTTCATGTTAAAATATGTAGCACAATAACGTTGAATAAACGATCATATTATGTTGTAATCTACTTCCATATATCGGCTCCAAATTAAATATTTCATATTTTAATTGTTTTGTATTCGTAAAATGTTAAGTTTGCTTTCATTTAGTGTAAAAAGATAAAAAAATATAAATGTCGATGGGGAAATAAAGGGGACACTTGGATAAAAAAGAACACAAAGACACTGTGCGTGACACTCTGTGTAAGGTACTGATTTACCTTGTACTATACGACTCGAAACAACTTTCGTTGTGTCGTCGCTTCTAACCCTATATAGATAAGGCTTGGTTGATACTGGTAATTGGAGAATGTGCTTGCCAGGAATCCTGCCACGAGGGCAGGCATTTCAAGGACGTCGTATGGACTTAAGGATACGTGAGCCATGGTCACAAGAACCGCTTGTCAATTTGACAAGGAAAGAACCACGTACTCCACTGCATCTGAGAGAGATAATTCTGCTTGAATTAGACAGTGGTAAGAGTTATCTTGTCACACCAGACACATATTCAGTCATGTGTACGTTTTAAAAAAATCATGAAAGATACAAAATGTTATCGAGATACGATTTAACATAATCTCGCATGCTGCCAAGAAGTTCAACTTATTTTCAAGTCTAGCAAAAATACAGTTCATAAATAATGCACCAATCATAGCAGGTTTGGTTGTTTATTTCTGAATACATTATTCCCTACACCTTAAAATCCACCCACCTGGGGTTGTAGAATGAGTACTGTTATATAAAATATATAAGAGAGAAAACCAACTAGTTTTGTATTATTCAACAATAAGGTATTTACACTGAACATATAATGAAAATATAAAATAACTTATAGTGTGTGATATTATGATACCAGTATTGATGTATCACAATCATATTGTTAAAAATATTCCTGCATACGTGGACAATTATTTCCAAATAGTAATTTAATTAGGAGGGATACGAATATTCAAAACAAGCTCTTTTATATATAGTTGTAATTGATGAAAACAGAGAAAGTGTTTCGAGATATTTCGGCATACATTAGAGACAAAATAAGTTATTTAAGTATCATGCCTTATTGCAAAACGAATTGAAAAATATCGTATTACTAAGAAGCAGACAATCACAAGAGGGTAGTCATAATAAATCGTAACTTCCAGCATTATAGTTACTAAATGTAGATGTAGCTTCTTTAAGTACTGAGGTAGAAAAAATATTAATGTTAAATCTGTAGACAGATCTTTATTGTGCAATTTTACATTTTTTTCAAAAGGAGCAGCAGGGAGTGAGAACCCTTCAACTTTTTGCTCGAGTTCATTACCTAAAAAAAGGTCCCTACAGCTGGCTGGAAAAAAATAATGTCAATAACGCTAAACCAAAGTCTCTAACCAAGTATATTTCCATACGGTTGAGAACGGGTAATATAATTCGTTTAAAGTAGCTCAGTTTCATTACCCTATTTTTGACTATTTTATTCTAATCTGTATGCGATTTGGTTTACTAGCAAAGCGGAACACCATTGCTGTCGTTCACCCTCTCAGCTGCTATGAATTAACCAAAGATTTTATCAAGACCTATAAGATATCTGGATCTTCGGTCATGTAGATTTATTGTTATTAATCCAAACGGAACAGCTTGTACTTTTGAAAAAAGGTTTTAAACTTGGTCATGTTTATATCCCCTGAATACCAGGTATAATAAATAATCTGCATAGTATAATTATCTACTCAATCAAACACAAATAAAATATTACAGTTAGCTCTGATCACCTTAGGTATCTTTTGGTATCTCTGAGTAACATAAATCACGTCAGTATTGTTATAGCTACCTCGAGAAAATATTATAGCTGGATTAGATTGATTGTCCAGCATCACATCATCATATACTACGAGATTATTAATGAAGCCATCTAAGTCATCTACAGATAGAGCTTCATCAAATATCTGTGATAAAATCAATAATATAGTCACCAGCTTTATCAACTGGATTTGCTTTCTCGTTAAAATCCTTACGTACTTCGTAGCAATGCATGATCATCTACAGACGGTGCTATTAAATATAGTTTGCTCCATCTCAACAATCACATTATTAAATTCAATAATAGTTGTGTTTTACCTGATCCAGATGAACCTATTATAATCATCCTTATATAAATTGGTAATGGTGGATGGTACTTTACTATTTCCTGTTTTCGTGTCGCCTAAAAGTCAATTATTGTATCGATATTATTAATAACATGAGTCTATATTGTGTTCGATGTAGATTATTTACAACCACCACTAATAGGTAAATGTGTAAAATGAGGCACACACAAATATAAATTTATCTCCATGTATGATTATGGGACAAAGACAGGTGGAGATATTACTGCTTCTTTAGGAAATTTACCTAGATTACCATGAACTAAATATGCTGGTTAAAACACCTTCCAGGATATAATTATTATGGTCCTGGAACTCGACTTTATATCTGACTTGATGATCAAGACCAGCCAAAACCAGGAGAATATCCAATAAATAAGATTGATCAAGCATGTCATGTTCATGACGTTGCTTATAAAAGCAAATATTTTCAGGAGCGGCATCTTGCAGATATGAAATTGATTCATGCATTAAATTCTATACCTAGTAAATGTATCAGAGAAAGACTCGCTAGTTTCTTGATAAAATCCGCTATGAAAAGCAAAATAATGCTCGGGCTTAGTCATTAATTGTATAATTATTATAATGGAATCTATTTATTATAGCCCAAAAAGGTATTGGAGAGGCAAAGCAGCAATCAGTAAACTTGCTGAAGAAGCAAAAGTCTCACGTTATGTTGCTGCAGATTGGTTAGCACGCCAGGCATTATGACAAATTTATCTACCACCACCAAAAAAAAATTAATATGCACATTTTGATGGCAGTGTTCTTAACGAAGTTCATCAAGCAGATATTTTGTTTTTACCACACGATACTATTAAAACACGTGGACGAAAGTCACGCCCGTACAAAGATGCATTAACTGTTGTTGATATTGCAAGTAGATATAAAGAAGCTGAACCATTGTCAACAAAAACTGCATCTGATGTTGCCTCTGCATCTGAGTGAATTTATCAACGTGGCGGTCTACGATGGCCACAGCTATTACAAGTAGATCTTGGCAAAGAATTTTTGGTGTAGTATTAAGTTTGATGAAAAAACATAACGTTAAAATCAGACGAGGGCATACTGAAATTCATCGTGATCAAGCAATCGTTGAACGATTTAATCGAACACTTGCTGAGCGGTTATTTGTATATCAATATGGGAAGGAAATATATACCGACTTTAAGTCCGGTGAGAGATCTCGTGAATGGGTTGCAAGCTTACCAAGTGTGATATCTGCATTACATAATGAAATTACTCGTGCAACTTCCTTGAAAACTTCTAATACAATAACAACAAAATATATACCTCGTAGCAATAACTTACAACGCCGTGAACAACCAGTATTAGGTAATGTAACGGTGAGATATTTATAGGAGCCAGGGAAGCTTGAATGTGGGAAAAAGAGCTACTGATCCTATCTGGAGCGTGACCACACATATACATTTTCTTGAGTGGTTAGATCCACTGGAAGACATGCAATCTACTGACTAGATTCTAAAGCCCCTCAACGTGGATTTGTACTTGAATAGTTGCAGGTAATTCCTGCAGTTACACAATTAACGCCGCGTTCATTTATGTAAATTAGCACCAGGGCGTCCTGCACCCTTACGTCGATTACATTCAAGAAAGGTCAGCATTACATTTTCACGTGTTTGACCAAGATCATTATTAATTCTATCTACGGTAAATTGTTTTGGATTATTATTCAAATATTGCCATAACATTATTATGTTACAGCTTGCACAATGATTATTCTGTCGTTGCTTTATTTTTATAAGTATCAATATAAATGTCACGCTTATTTTTTTTGTCACACTGCTTATAAGACGGTATATATTTCTTTATGACAACAGGGTCATTAGTAATTTCCTCAGTTATCATGTAATCTATAATAACCCTATGTAGTTGAGTTATTTTCCTGACGCGAAATACCGCGAGATATATTAAGTTTGACCATTCAATTCGATCATCAGCAATACAGATATTTGTATCAGAGATAGTTAATCCTTGTTACGAATGAATCTATATGACGTATCTTAACGTCCACGGTGATTTTTCACTCTCAATGCGCTCTCAACGACATCAATAACGACCAGTAGCGGTTTTAATAAATCTTTATATTTTTATGTATATAAAGTGAATCTGTAGCGACCCTAACAACGTAACGAGGAAATATATGTATCATCGACAGTAGATTTATAGAAACATAGGCTAGCATCGAGGATCTTAAATGAGAAAAAATGCGGTGAGTCGCCATCAATATAGCTCATAAGTTTACCTAGTTTGGTCCATCTGATGAATAAGCATTAGATCGGCTTATAAATATGTTTTTCTGTGTTGTATCAGCGATTATAAAATCTAACTCAGCATCGTCCATAATCAATGTTGTATAGTGTCGTTTATAGCGGTGTGAACTGCCTTGAGTAAACTTACTAATTATTTTTTGCCAAGATCTTTTGCAAGTTTTTCATCGTGAAGGTTTCTGCATTTAAGTACATTATCAGTAATTTAAATAATGTCAACTTTATTAAAATCATGAAATTCTTTCCTGGCATCATCGATATTAAATCTATCAGGTTCTGGTAGCCAAATTTGTTTTTTTTTTGTGCACTATAGGATATAATTGCGCCATTTACCCTCAACGATATTAAAATTCCAGCATCAAGCATATATCTTAATAGCAATATTGGAGTCCAACATTTTTCAGAAAAATGTCTTCCAAACCAAGCATAAGTATTCGGATGGAGATCTTCTGCAAACTTGAATGCTACTATACAGGCAAATCCTGTTAAGTCAAAATCTGGTAAGGGTCCGTTTATCGAAACTCTGGTCATCTCATGTGTAGGATGTCCGAGTCTGCCAATGTATTTAGAACATTCTCCATATCCAAAGAAACTTCAATCTGGAATCTGTGGCGATAAAAGATATAAAACCTGTCAACATATGATAGGGACCAGGACATTCACTAGCACAGTGACTAAAGAAAGACTAAACATAAATGGTCGAATCTAAACGTGCAAAACAGAGAATGTGATTTATCTCATCACATGTAAGATCTGTGGCCTTCAGTACGTCGGAGAAACTGAAAAGCTACACAAAATAATACACCTTCATAGATCTGATTGGATGACAAAATAGCTGTACAGAAGCCAGGTCGCAGAACACTTCTCCTCCCCTGGCCACACTTTCAGTGATATAACACTTATCGCTGTTGCTAACAACCACAGCTGGAGTTCCGAAACCAGGAAGGAAAAGGAATCATACTGGATACCCCGCCTTAGAACATTGAAACGAAGCGGTCTAATCCAAAAACACTAAAAAAGAAAAATATGCACTAGTAGAATTTAACTTTTTCAAAATCTTCTTAGTATCTTTCAATTTTTACTATAAGAATAACCGGTATAGAATCAAATATCCGGGATATAATCTGCGTTATATAAATGTACAAAATAGTAAAATTAGATGTCGCTTTGGCTTGTAGACTTTTAGGGAATTAAACACAGTCTTCTGTATCCGCAACAAGTCTATACAAGCTGGTTGTATTTATAGTTTTACCTCATGTGGATACAGTCATGTAGAGGTTTACATGTTCATTTGTTTGTCTTATATATGTTTTGTATTTGCCTTTGAAAAAGACTCATTAAGAGTCGAAAGCGCTCAGGCTAGTTAGTTACTAGTTTCGCACTTTTCGTCGTCAATTAATTGCATCTATTTTAGTCAATCCCTGACACAGGTGTTCCCTTGGTGGATCCAGTGTGCTTGAAAGGGTTGTTATTCGCCATATGATTTTATATGATTTATGAACTATATACATATGTATATGAACTATATATGAATGGTTATGATTTTTGCATACGACACAAATATAAACTTATCCTAGCGGGGATTTACCTACATCCAGCAGATTGAATACACTCACCCATCATAAACCACGTTAGTGATACTAAAGTGTACCAATCCACGTGGTGTTTGGCTAGTGAGTGACTGAACTTCGTTCCCCACATTTGATAGAAAATAGCATCAAAATCGCCCACGTCGCCAATTGGGTGTCACGAGACTCGATGTATGGACTTTGAGTATTACAGTTCAACGATTATACCGCTAGACCGCAGACTTGTCTTACATTTTTTTGTTCAGAAGATTATTATAGAGGTAAGCAGCAGGGAAATTATGTACAAGCAGCAATTATGTATGAGCAGCAGATACTGAATAAATTTATAATTATTATAGAACTGTAGCATGAATTTGCTTCAATTTTTAAATATAATGCAGAAAATATATCACACATATAATCTTATTGCATTTTATGCATGAGTTATCGTTTGTTAAGTCAATGTGTTTCAAATATACTTGATCTAACACACGTAAAATTGGCTTGAATTTGATGATATTGATACAAAAATATGTATCAGTTTCTCTCCCTGTTGCAAATTTGCTGTTCACTAACACCTAATTGTTTATGGATAACAGATAAATAGGTAAAAATTGTCTGAAAAAAATATATTTTGTCTGTATGAAAACTCAACTATAAGATACATAATATAGAAAGTGAGATACTCGTCATATGTTCAGCAGAGCAGCAGAACAGAGCAGAGTTATCGCTCTTCATTATATATATTCAAATATCATTGATAGAAATGGGTAGTTTTTATCAGCGTTTTGAGAGAAAATGCATATATTTTTGGTAACAAATGTGCAGATAGAGATGGTAATTAACAAAATTTTTTTTTGCCTTTGATTTGTCAGATAATCTAAAAGCATTTTTCGCGATTTTGTTAACTTGAGTACCTTCACTTAATTCAAGTAAATATCTATTATAATATTATTAATATGTCTTATTCAGCTAGATTCGCTCGAGAGCGGCTAAAGACAAATAAAAATTATTTACCTGCTGGTGATTATATTAAATAACAATTATAAGAGCGATAAGAATCTCAATTTGAATTTGAAGAATATACAAAACAATTATTTAAACCTATTACTGAGACCACTACACCTCTTCTACCTGCACTAGAGAAAACCGTTGAGGCAACTGGAAAATAGCAGAAAGAACCAAGAAAAAAAAGATTCTTTGAGAACTTCCCGCCGAAATAGCTGCTGTTCAACCAATGCAAGAAATAATTGAAGGTTCCGACCAAGCTCGTGATGAAATAGGTGATATAAAAGATCGTATACCAGAACCAGAAAAAGAATTAGAAGTTAGAGCCAGAGTTAATATGATTAAGGAATTTAATTTTATTAGAAAATCCGAATATTTTAGATTACATGACATTGCTGCAAGACGTTATTGTGATCAAAAACTATTTCTAAAATCTGAATTTGCTGATGATCACGTTAAAGATGATGCTTTATACAAATGGATATATCGCATACATTAAAAAGTTTATCTACTTCAAAAGACCGATTTAATATATAATGATTATAGAAAAAGATTGTATTGCACAGCAATTATTGTCACCACCACATCATTTGCCACAAACTCCAAAACCAGAGAAACAACCACGATATAAATTACCACTACCACCACTGCTACCACCTCTACCTCAACAATCACCTCCACCACAACAATTACCTCAATGTTTACCACCACTGCCATGATCAGCCCAAACAAGAGGTGAGGAAGAAGAATTTTTGCCATCAGACATCTGTTTTGGAAATGGACTTACCACAGAAGAAAGTTGTCTCGTTACTCAATGTTCTAACAACATCCATGCCGATGTTGAATAACTAGAAATTCCGATTGGAGGAAAACGAGCTGGTAATAATTCCTCAGAAATCATTAATGAAGCAGCAAATATTTGTAAACGATTAATTACAGGCGGTATAATGGATATTAATATGTACCAGTCTCTCATCAATGAAATCGCCGATGATTATTATAGCGACTGTATGCAATTAAATATAATGACTATAAGAAAAAATCGTGCATAGTACTCAAATTGACCAACCATGGTTAGGGTGATAAATTCTCGATTACCGATATACAAAACAACCTACGGAGATGGACCAGGTGACTTTTTCAGGGTCTATTTAGAATAAAAGCCCCAAAAGCAATACCGATTGCAAAGCAACTGTGTATGAAAGCTATTGACGTTGTTTGTGAAAAAGGTATAGGTGCTGTTGGTAATGTTGCTAGAAAAGCATTGTCAGCAATCAAAGATAGACTAGCACGATTAAGACGAAGACCTCAAGAGGTATGTCCTCAGCTGGTGAAATTACCTAGCACTGAATTTATGACCGCAAATGTGACTAAAATGATAAATCAAACCGCTAATAAAAACCAGCAGAATTAGCTGATGTATCTTTATTAGAAAAAGAACAAAATATAACATCTAGTCTGATGGGAGGAAGTGGTCTCACTTCCCGAAGTGGTCATCGTTTTAGTCGATAATAATTATAATAAATATTTTTAAGCGTGTAATTGATCCCGCATTCGATATGGACGCACCGGTACTCAAAGATGAGTCTTTACATGATTATCAGTATTATTCTTATGAGGTACGAATTCCAAATCAGTGTGGAAGGATTGAACTTCAGGTTCATGATACAAGCTGATATTTCTTATCCGCTGAGGAATTTATGGAAGCAGAGGGCGAAATATTAAAAGTAGAATACTGAATATAACTCTGATGTAAGTGTTGGCTTTGTTGATAATTGTATTATGGCGTTATTTGATAGCGCTGCGTACATGATCGATGGAAAAAAATATTGAATCAGTTCAGAATGACATTCACATTGTTACAGCAATAATTGGCCTTGAAAGATACAGCGACGATTATTTAAGGTCATATGGTCCATCAACGATATTTGTAAAACGTATATCTAATTCTCCAGAATATCAACAATATAACATAGGACGACCACAGAACTTTGCCAGAAACTCCAATGCGGATGTACAAAGTATGATTATTGATGTAGATCCAGATTTCAACTTAGGATTTAGATCACGTAGAGAGATGTTAAAATGAAAAACAAGAGTGTTTTTATGTGCAATTCCACTGTCACACATCTTTGGATTCTGTAGAAATGTCAGAAAGGTCATATTTGGAGCCAAACATACAGTTGTACTAGTACGAAAGGCTACAGACGATGATGCAATATTAAGACCCGCCGTTGATCCTGTAAAGTAATTCTTACAACACTTCATTGTGATGTGTGTATGAACTACATCAATATCTGAAGAAAATCAGTTACTACCTTTTATGAGTCAAGGTGGTAAATCAATGTTATCATGGTTAACGATGACCACATATGCTATTCAGAGTAATAATAATGGTTTATTTACAGGGCACATGGCATCCCAGCAGGGCGAATAATCACCAAGGCACATATTTATGGCATTACGAGATGCTGAGCGAGTAAAGTCACAAAATCAATGTATTTCTTGATATATCTGAAGTTTATTTAAGGATAAATGGACATTAAGAACCATCAGATGATATTGTAGCGGAACTGCTCTCTCGGCTACACTGCTCCGAGTCTCGCTATGTCGGGTTCTTTTTGATAGGTCTTATAGTTGGAGTGATACCCCGCTGAATCTGTCTGAAGACTGGCACTCCAGAGTGTGAGAGATTTCCACCTCAGCGGGATACCGGCTTATTTCTGGCTTCTTGGGTGCCGCCGACTTGGTCACATCTAGTTGCAGGGTCGCCGACTTGGTCGCAGTCGCCGACTGGTCGCAGAGACACCGATTGGTCGCAGTCGACGACTTGGTCGCAGAGTCGCCGACTGTGTCGCTGTCTCGGTCGCTGACTGAGTCGCATGGTCACCGACTGGTCGGAGTGTCGCCAACCGGTCACAGTCGCCGACTTGGTCGCAGGAGATCGATAGAGAGAGACGACAGTGTGAAATAACGAAAGAAGAGCTATCCTCGGTCTAAACGTGTATTGTCGCAAGACCTCTGCTTTGCTTGGACGAGCCTTGTAGCGCCGGACTGCTTGTCGATGAAAGACCTTGTCCCTACCCTTTTCAGATTTCTGGCCTGCTTCTTCCTACACAAGGATTACGACCAAGTGTGCTTGCCGTGGCGGAGTGGTTATACTGCTACACTGCAGGGGACGTCTTCACTCTATGCCGGTTATTTACACACTCCCCCAGCAGCCATAGTTGGTCCGTATATATACCCAGGCGGAATCACGTGACCCAAAGCTAAGACGATAGATGGCACTACAAAGCCCGCCAAACATTCGAAATAATATAAACTTTAATGAAACGAATATTATACAACGAAACGAAAATAATTGAAGTCCATGGGGTTTCCTCGTTACAATATATTACTGAATTTCGATCAAAATCATGTAGCACGTGCATATCATCGTCTTATGACGTTTACGGGTCGTCATCAAAACATTTATTCAAGTTTACGAATAACACTATTATATTTTACAACTTTTTATCCGATTTATTACTTTTCGCTAGAACATTTAGATTTGACCAAACAATCAGTAGTCGATATACATTTTCGAGCTAGTGTTAATAAAAAATATTGTAGATATTCATAATTACAGAGCAATCGCTGTTATACTTAGCGATAAATCAATGCTTCATGTAGTTGCTGGTGGATGAATGAGAGTCGTTGATGCTCCAGTAGAAAATATTTAACACGTAATTAGATCATTTATGAATATCATAATGTCATATAATCACACAAATGTTACCCTGACTTATAGTCAGATCAAAAGATTTGAATCAGCATCAAATAATATCCGTGGAATAAAAAATCGTTCAAAAAGGAACAGATGAGCTGATCAAATAAATTATCATTCAATAAAGCAAAGCAAATAAAAAAGGCTTCAAACTCTTTCTGTGATTGCTTTCAAAGATACATTTCAAACTGGGGTTATATTTCCCTTTCTCGCAGCTATACCAGCATTAATAGTCGCTGTAGACCCAGCCGTTGCAAAAGCAGCTGCATTAGGCGCTGTCGGAATTGCTGCTGTTATGGCATTTAATAAAGCAACGGGACATGGAATAAAACGAACATCCAAGAAAAGGGAAGTGGTCTCAGTTTACCAGGGACTCCACATTCATGGTACGGAAAGGGTCTAAGACTTCCCGGACAGCTTTCTGATAGAGCTTATGTCCAATTTTGATTTGCTCGATGCTGCTAAAAAATAAAAACAAAAAACTTCAGAGGTGTTTTTTTGTGCGATCAATTACCAAAAATAGCAAACAATACTGAAACATGTATTATTCATTTCGATAAAAACTCTGGACCAGGTCCTCATTGGGTAGCATATATAGTTGATCCATGTGGAATTATTTATTTTGATTTATATTGACTAGCGCCTCAAAAGGAATTTTTAGACTATGCTAACAACATGCAAAGTACTCAAGTCTGGTATTCAACGTTACCTACACAAACATTAACTGATCCACCAATGTGGTCGTGAAGTACTTAATGTACTTGAAGCTATATTAAAATCAAGAAAACCACCTCATAAAGTCGTGCATAGATTTACCACATTGTCACATTTAAACAGACATCAGTACATAATGGTAGACATTTACGGAAATTCTGCTCGTGGTAAAGCTCAGCAGTAAGGTGATTTATCTAAACATGCAACCCTCGATCAACTCAGAAATGAGATTGATGATTTACCAAATATTACAAGTGTGAATGAAAATGTAGTCCTTGTTTTTCAGGATAAACAAGAACGATTAAAGACGGGTAATATATAGCTTCCAGATGTACTTATTCCAATTCCTACTGCAGTTGCTGATAATATTGTTACTTTTACAGATCAAGGTAAAATACAAGATTCCGCTAAGTCATTTAACGATTATGTTAAAAAAGCTGGCGAAGCATTCACGGGAAACATTATTATTAATAGAAATAAAATTACATACCTTGGAAACCCAACCACAGATAATGATGCCGCAACGAAGAGATACGTTGATGATCAAGAATCTAAGTACGTATATCCATCTGTAGTATAATGCGTGCATTTCTTAATATGAATAATAATGACATTAATAATCTCAGAAAACAGAATCTGATTTTGATGCTGCAACGAAATAACTCTTCGAGGATAAAGATGTTCAAATAAACAATGAAATGGCCACACCTAAAACTGATTTTACCAATCACGTGAAGTTTCCGCTGAGCCATATATAGAACTACTAATGACGTTTTGGGAAGTCCACCAACTATTGACATAAAACTCGCAGATATTAACTCAACATTATCAGTGGAATTCCAGATATTGTTAAAAAAACGAGTTTGATTAAAAGTTTTCACCAGCAGATTAAAATTACCGTGTATACAGTTGCTTCTGAAAATAAAACATGGTCGCGGCAAAACAACATTTTCAAATATACCACAGAGTCCACAGGTGTATATGGATTGTCCATATTTAGCAGTGAAAATTTAGCATATTTACAATATTTCCATGGTGTCACTTGACTGATGATTTTACTGGAACCGTGTCTATAGTGTTAAACTAAGATGTCGAAGAAACTGATAGCACATAATAAAAATTAACTGCAGTGTCATACTGGTGGTGTCTGGAATTCGTTGCAGAAACACCGCAATTAATTACTTAAAGACATAGTTTAATCAATCAATTGATAGAGTCACTCATCGATGTTCAACGTCAGAGATACAATCAAATATGTGAATGTTTGACCAAACTAAAAAATACTATCGACAATTATACAGTGAAAGTAAAAAAATATCGTAGACGTATGGTTGTCATTGATAAAGTTGTTTACTCTATGTCTGCTATTGTTATTGGAGCCGGATTAATATTACCAACATTAACAATGACATCTTTAGCAGTTATAACAATCATTGTATCAACTTGAACGACTATCGCAGGTATTCTCATTATTATTACTAAAAAGATAGCTACATGTGCAAATGATAAATTGCGTGAGTATATGATAAAAGTACACACAGCAACAGCATCCTATTCTAAACTATCTGGGTACGTTTCCACGTATCTCAGAGATGGCAAAATATCTGACGAGGAGTTCGCAACGATTATGAAAACCTACAATGAAGCATTCAAAATTAGTAAAGTAAAAAATGAAGAATTAAACAACAACAATAATAATAATAATAATAATAATAATAATAATAATAATAATAATAATAATAATAATAATGATAATGATAATAATAACGTCAACGTCTGAACATAGTTTGGAGATTTAGTTGAGAGAGTTATTACAGCAGATTGTCCCTAATACAACTCCTTCAGAACTGCGATGATATCAATAAGTTCCACCAATCCTGAATTAGCAGGCCTAATATTAAATCAAAACCATTTGATAGACTACAGCCACTTATTCATTATTATTTGCAAAACAAGAATAAATATGATGGAACTCCAGATTGGCAAGTAGTTAGTATTCAAACTGGCAGTTATCAAATAGAGCAAATCAATGAGGAAATCCAGCAAAAATAAAATCTATTATGGAAAAGAATAAAAATAGCAATTACTGTTTATGAACAAACAATATCATCAGTGATTGAAATAAATTATCCTACTGATGCTGTAGATATTTATCAAAGTTCAATCAGATCAGTGTTAGAATGGCCATAAGTTGCATCAGCTTATCAAGCACACCAGAACCACAGAGATCCGACTTCGTCATAGATGTTAAAAAATTACACAAATTGCAGAATATCAAAAAGTAGAAAATGCTTATCCAAGGCAAAAATATTTTGGTGACAGAGCTATACATAATATAGACAGAAATGGATTCCATTTCACGAAGCAAATTAGCGGCAAGAAAGATGGAATAATACTGCTAGATATTGATGAAATAAATTCATAAGCTAACAAATTAAATCTACAAAATTTATTTTCAAGCATTAATGTTTTCTTACAACGATGATTTAAAAAAATCAAATATTTGAGTCAATAGAGCATTTGAATCAAGTTGCTTCAGACCTAGAGTTTATGAATGATGTTATTGTTAACAGAGAAAAGAGATTACCATTCCCACCATTTACAATATATACTACAGCTTATAAAATTAATAAATACAATCCAGTTCAGAAGTTCCAAACAATCGCTTTTTCACAACGGGTTTTTTGAAACATTTCGGAATTACACTAGAATAACTATCAACATTTATAATTCTGGGATATAACTCTGAGGAGCTAAATAAATCAGTTAATTATCTTATTGACGAACACGTTAAAATAATATGTAATTCATGGAAAAAATAGTAATCCCGCCAGCAACAGTTCTTAGACATAATATTGACCCATTTGGAACAGGTCGTCATATTTCACCTAATATTGTTAATATAACAATCCACGATGACACTGAATCTTGTATGCGATACAATTGATAGCAGTTACCACGTAGTCTAACCAGGCCCAGCAGGGATATATATATATATATATATATATATATATATATATATATATATATATATATATATATATATATATATATATATATATATATATATATATATATATATATATATATATGTATATTATATTCATCCAGTATTCAAGAGCCACAATGGTGGCTCATTGTATCTGAGCTATTAAATCATGTCTATTTGCGTGTACATAATCCATTATTGTCAAAAATGAATTTCAAACTTACAAATCAGGATGGTAATATTGTTGACGAAAGAGGAGAGACGTTACATATTAATTTGCACATACAATCATAGAGTGAATATTATAATTAGGAGAAAAAATAAAGATATTTAAAAATTTTATGACAATGAGTAACAAGACCGAGCTGCTCTATATAAAATCTTCGGTTAATTCATAGCAGCACGGAGGGTGAACGACAACAATTGAGAGATGCTTCGCAAGTAAACGAAATTGCATAAAAATTTGAAAACAAAAATAGTCAACTATAGGGTAACAAACCTGAGGTAACCTAATCAATTTGTATCACCCATTCTCAACCTAATTGAAATATACTTGATTAAAGACTTTGGTTTAGCATTATTTACCTTATTTGTTTAGCCAGTTGTAGGAACAATTTTTTAAGGTAAAGGACTTGAGCAAAAAGATGTAAGGTTCACCCTCCCTACTGCTAAAGGTTAACCCAAATGTCAATTAAAAGTTATTCCTTTGGAGGTAGACTTAAACCAATGTTTTGATGGAAGCATTTATAAAGAAAGATACTGATGGTATTGATCGTATAAAAGGGGCGTAGTTTTATTCATGGACAACGTAATATACATTTTTTGGTTCGTTCTATCTAGACATGTAGAACACAATGGCTTGGCATTAATGGCATCGTAAAGAATTATATGTTGTTCCGTTTGTAGTCGATAGTTTAATTTCATATATTCTAGGATTTGTTGGATTTTAACTTGCATCTAACTCTAAATCTTGTATATATAAAGCTGAATAAAAATTAATAATCTATTTGAGAAATTCGTAAATAGAATCAGGTTTGTTTAGAATGTTTTAAACTTTCCAACTACACACAAGCAGTAGAGAAAGCTAACCAGAAGCGTTCGTCCTCACACATCGGACTTCATCAGAAGACTGATTTAATCTCTACTGACTGTAACCATCGCTCAATAGAAAGGTGGGCGTATGTTATCATATCGTCTCTGATATGCGACAGGTTGTTATGGCCCTCATCACTGTTCAGCGTCGGTTTGTGCGCCCAATTAAGAGCCCGCTAAAACCGGGCTTATTCTTTATCCATTTATACAGTTTCAAGCTATAGTATGGCCAAGGCTACCAGTGCTGATATATCATGATAATTTAGAGGAACCTAAACTTGGTCTTCCATGTTCATTAAATTTCGTTTCCATTGTTCTTTCTGTCTCCACAATATAGTCACAATGGCATTGACTTATACAATGTCCTTTACACTTAATGAAATATATAGATATTCCAATATCACTCTTATCAGTCTTATATTTAAGGTGAACCGACATATGTCCTAAGGTCCTGTACGGATTGAAATAAACATTAACTTTGTGTTGTTGGAAAACACATTTTAGGCATGCATTCAACAGTCAAATGTACGTAAGGAAGAATAATGTTGCCTTTGAAACCTATTTCGTCAAGTCGTTTACTTTCCTAGGTATTGTCCTTGGGACTAGTGTTTAGCATATCGGGAACCTGATTATTAGCCCATTTGTGATAATTACACTTCTGGAGGGCATAATTGACACGGTCTTTAGTAATTGTCTAAAATCTGCTGGATAAGATGTAATGAATTTAATTCTGTGATGTAAGGTTCCGACTACCCAAAGTTTCTGATCTAACAGATACTTGTCACAGAATAAGGTAATAAATAGTTTGCTTTTGCCTTAGATCTATTGTTCAACTTTATAGGTTGTGCAAGCGTACAGCGCTACCTGGTGTTAATCATTGTTGCTCCAGATGAGCGACTGTGCAACTACATGCGACGAAAGTCACGCTAGGCGTGGTATACATGAGTATTTGACCATGACTATTATTCACTTTCCTATGGATTTAAGGTTGATCCATTTCAAACTGAGGCAGATCTAATTTTGTTTTTGCGAAGGAGTGAACGTTCTCCATTATGTTCTCCGGCGATAAGGGAAAGTATTAGATTTATAATTTAGTTGATCTCGGAAACCTATTCTCGTTTTTATGTCATATCGGGTAATGAAGCCTTTTACTACATCAGATTTGAAACACTGGGAACTTTCGATTGCAAGTTGCTATTACAGTTTAATGTATCAGGATGTCTCTAGCAATTTAATTCAGAACCCATTATTATGACCAGTTTGGTTTTACTGTTGCTGTTTAGGGTTGGGCGTATCTGTCCATAGAGTGGTGTGCTGTCTGTTTAGTGATGAGAGTAGCTGTCTATAGAATCGTGGGTTGTCCGTACGTATGTGTATCCCTGTCTTGGGTTGACCAAAGCTGTCCATAGCACAGTGTGCTGTCAGTATGTATATGTATACATAATAATATACATTTGTGGAACCACAAATATTGACGTATCTAAAACAATGGTGATGAGTGCAAACTGTGCGTATAAGTACTTTTGGTGGATTGGTGAAGAGTGTGAGCGGTGATAAGTTTGGGGGCAACCCAATGATCCGGAGAAACTGTGTGGTGTAGCAGTTTATGAAAAGAATGACTGTACAAGTGTTTAAAAAGATAGGTTTGTTTCAATTTATGGAGTACAATATTGTTTACTTTACATGAGATTATGTAAATCTCGCTTTTATTGTTACATTACATGAGAGTATTCGGCTCTCGTTTTCATGGCATTTATTGTTTATTTGAAATCTAATGGTATTACATATGAGAGTCTATGTGAATCTCTCTTTCACATCATTCATTGTTTATTTAAATCTTAATGGTATTACATATGTGAGATGATGTGAATCTCGCTTACATGGTTTGATATTAGTGGAAACCTTTTTGCAGCTTTAGTGGTTATTTGATCCTCACTTTTTCATACTTAAGATTTATATAGATCCTATTTTTTCAATCAATTTGGACTGGATCAATCGCATGATAAGAGCGGATAAAATCAGTGCATTTGTAGTATTTATTTATTCTTAGTAATTCCATCTATACATTTCCATGATTCATCATATTTTATTTGTGTTGTTCGTTTAGTTCAAGAAAATAAACATACTCGGTTTAAATTTTGTTACAATGCTAAGAGCCACAATCAAGTCACTGGCTTGTATATGTAGGTTGCCAATAAACCGTAATGCGCCGTTGTTGTTTCTGTCGATGTTTGTTTCCATAACGATAGTCCACACATTCGTTCCTTTTCGATGATGCATTTAACATAGGGATCAATGCTTTTAATGCGATATGTGAATTCAATCTCATAGACTACGTTATAACTATAATATCTGGCAAACTTGAACATCTAGTCCTGTCTCAAGTAATCTTACACGTTCTTCTTTGCTGTTCCACAAAATGATTTTAGCGACTGTGTCAGATATTAGTGCAAGAGAAAGATAATACTTCGAAGTTGTCAATCTCTAAATCTAGGTTTCAAGTGGTATTATATAAACTTTCACTATCCCTAATAAAATGTGCCAACTAAACGCTATAAAAGAGATAAGAAAATAAAATATATAACAAGTTCATAATTCTGTCATCAGTTGCATACTAAAATTAGAGTGATTTTATATTTATTATAGTTTATTATCATATAATGGAATTCATGTACTGTTGAAGCGTTTAAAGTAGGTATAGCATCACAAATGCATTTGGAAAAAGAGGAATGAAAGACAAGGAAGAAAAGAATGCAACGCGAGAAGCAAAATGAAGTTCAGTAAATCTGATCAACAATTTATATCTCAGATCTTTAAAATGAAACGTTAAGATGAAATTGAAAGCATTGTGAATTGCATTCCAATTAAGCTTGGCAAAAATTACATCTCAAGTCCAATAGTGTAGTTTTAATAAATTCTTCACTGTGCCAATTTATCAATAGTCTTCTTCATAGGACTAGATGTTCACGTTTGCCAGATATAATTTGAAACGAACGCTTCAGGTGATACAAAATCTCTTGAAGTACTTGGTGGAAAACAATGTTTTGGATAAAAGTGATCTACGTTTGATTAGCTACTCTATGTTAGAAACTCTCTGTTTTTTTATATAAGAAATTAAGTAAACAACAATTAGTTGAAAAGGGCAAGGAAGCATACAACAAAAGCTGTTGTTTACAAACTATGAGCACAAAAGTTACGTATTGGAGGGTATGAATAACAAATTGCAAAGAACTGCAACATATCTCATGGGAGTAAGTGGTTTATTTCGTTAAATATCCCATTGGAAAAGGCTTTAAATACACAGTTAGGCCCTTTCAATTATTTATTTGTCTTCATTAGAAAGTCAAATAAATATATTACAAGCTACTTATACCATACACTGGTTGCATACTTATGCTTAACACACTATCTGTAGAGTCCTTTCTTATTGATTTGTATCTGCTGCAAAGGCAATTTGAAAAATAATTCAAATAAATTAGTTCATAATCTATTATATTGGCACTATAATGCTACATACAAACATACATACATACATACATACATACATACATACATACATACATACATACATACATACATACATGCATGCATGCATGCATGCATGCATGCATGCATGCATGCATGCATGCATACATACATACATACATACATACATACATACATACATACATACATACATACATACATACATACATACATACATACATACATACATACATACATACATACATACATACATACATACATACATACATACATACATAACAGCAGGGGGGTGAACCCTACAAATTTTTGCCACAAAATCGATTAAAGCCTCAGAATGCCAAATGGAACCTTCCTACGAAATCTCATATTTTAACCAAAAAAAAAAATAAAGACCCCATTTTACAAATGGAGCCTTAGCGATTTTGTCGCAAATACATTGTCATAACCACCCTCAAAATTGCTGCCATCTACGTCGCAAATATGTTGTCATCTCACCCCCCCTGCTGCTGATTAATACAAATTATTTGTTAGCTTTTCACAAACAGACTAATCGATAATACTTCACCACGTAGATCAATCAAATTATTTGACTGATCGGTGAGTGTAAAATTAATTCTAGTTAGTAAATCATTTTGACATTGCATATAGACTGGATTAGTCGGATTCTCAACAATTAAAAATCCGGGGGTGGCTGTTGGTGCAAATGAATAAAGAATGTAATCTTTTTGTGCTTGATTTGATTGTTCCATATTAATTTGATAACTTCCTTCGATTACATCACACGTTAAATTAAGTGCGATCACCGATGAAATATCCACATTGTTCGGTGCGATATGTCTACCGTCGCCGTCGGGAGAATTATTATAAGTGAGGATAATAGACTTCGGCTGGCTATCTTTCCATGATTGATGAATTTTATTAAATCCTTCGTCGATGGCAGTTCTGAGTTTTTTCTTTAACTCGGGAACGTTATATCCTGGTAATTTATAATTTGGATTTTCATTTATATTTTTTTTATAATCTTGGGCTGAGCTAGTTTTTAAAATCGGGCTATTTTCATCAGTGAAGAGATTAGTAATACTCGAATTAAATATTTCCATATCATCAATGATATTATTACCCGCAGCGACTACACTAGTAAACTCAGCTTGTGTAAGAAAGCCAGATCTTAACGAGGGTAATAACAACAAAAAATCATTATTCATTCTATCAAGGATGTGATCTTTAATATCTACAAATGTTGGACTTGTTTCATGTATTTCCAGAATTTCACCTTCCTGTGGGATATAATCATTATAAAATGGAATTCTCAACACATCTTCACCATATTGATCCTTATATCGATAAGTTTTTGTAAAGTTTATATCCTCGAATTTATTATAAGTTTTTGATGGGTTTTCATGTCCTATTTCATGAGTGACGTAATCAGATTTTACAGGCTCGGGCCTGGAATTACCAGCACTTCTAGGTGGATCTTCGGGCCATCCTAATACTGTTCTTATTGAACTGTTATAAATATCTACAACATACCCAGGAGAGCCTATTTCAATTGTAGATGATAGTGTTGTTTCATGAACTGTTATCGCAATTTTTGATTTTTTTCTAGTAATGGATTTTATTCTACGTTGTAATTCATTATTAATTTGCTCAATTTGATAGGATCCAGTTGGTATTGAAACAACGTTCCAATCTGGGGTGTCATCTTTTTTATTTCTATATGCAAATACCAGAGAATTATTAGGTCTCTGACCACTAAATGGAACCGATCTAATATTAGGCCAACTATGATACACTCGGAATTTTGCCAACGCGATTTCCTTTACTGAAACAGGTGAAGGAAAATTCACACTGAATTTAGGGTTTGTTGACGATATTGATATCATGCTTGTTTTCCGCGGAGTGGTATTTTCTGCTATCCGCTGAAGTAGTTGAATCTCTTGCGACATTATTATTATTATTTACAATGTCTAATTTTGCAATAGATGAAAAAACGCTAGCGTTTTTAATCGTAGTATCATAAATACGTATCATCACGGAGAATTCGTCTTCGGTAATTATTGTATCATCAATCGATGATGACATCAACGAGGATAATTGTGAGTAACCGTTAGATACTGCTCGATGTTTTACTATATAGTCGTTAAGTTTTTCTTGAGAACACGATGATATTTTTTTAGTAATAGCATTTGCAATTCCAGTAAATGTTGTCACCGCGGAAATAGCAATTGGGACAGCAATCGGACCTACCATTGTTACTGAAGATAGTATAATACCAGCACCGGCCATTATACCAGATACCGAGTATACTGTAACATCAATTGCGGTAATTCTCCTGCGATACTTTTGAATTTTTATTTCATACTCATCAATGAGTGTTTTGAGTTTTGTTAAGAACTCTTTGACGGTATCATAGCGATATTGCGATGATAGAATCATATTATTTTAAAACCTTAAGTGGTTTCTAATTGTTAAAAATTCTAATTTAGATCAGCTACAAACTCCATGTACCATACAAATGATGTCTTATTTAAATTAGGATCAGTGCTTGTTATTGTAAACCGTTTGTATTCATCCACGTCAATAGTCGTTGAAATCAAGTTGATGTATCCATATGAAGTCGATGATGATATATTAAACTGATTCAGTGACACTATTGTTAATCGATAAATACCCTTGTTTAACACAGTGAGAGTTATTGTATTCTTTTTAGGTTCCCAATCTAATAATCCAGAGAAAACTGTGTATACCATGATATTCCTCTCATGAGGAATCTTTATTTTTTCAAGTAGAGGAAGATTGTCTGTTTTAAATTTTGTAATATCCTCGATAGATTTTTTAATATTACTAATGTTATCTCTAATAATATTAAATCCAGCATCATTAATATTTTTAATATTGGATTTAATTTCATCAAAATTGGATTTAATTTCAGCGAGAGATGGAGAGGTTACCAATGGTGTTCCAAAAAATTTATTGATAATATTTCTACGAAGGGAAGTATACGTTGTTATACGTTTTTCAAGTTCTTCATTTAAATTTTTTAATGCATCTGTGATTGTAGAAACAAATACACCTGGTTTGAGTTTTCCATCATTTGAATATAACACTATTGCATCTTCAACGACGTCACGTCTTCGTATTAAGACATCATCCAATGAAACATTACTAGATTTCAATTTGCCCTGGCGATCTTGAAATACAACTATTTCCCCAGGAGCTACATTTGACAAATTTAATGTCTCGGCGATTTCATCTTCGATTATTTTTTTACATTTTCGACAGCTAATTTACTATCGGTTTCTGTTTTTTTTAATTCTGATAAAGGTCGTCCCCAAATATCAATCATTATACGAAAACGCTACGTTTTTCTAAATCATAACGCTATCGTTTTTGCCATTGCCTGCTAGTATATTCATTAACAACAACTTGTGGTGGTTTCCTTGGAAATCTAGATATCTCTGCAAGGACGTTTAATACTTCACGACCGCATATCGGTGGATCATTTAACTGTTGTGTTGGTAGCGTGGAATAAAAAATTGGAGATGACTTTGTTATTGTGGATACATATCGCATGAATTCTTTTGGTGGAGCTAAACCATATGAATCAAAATATACAATTCCACGTGGATCAATTGCATATGCGACGCAATCAGTTCCTTTTCCGCTGCTGTTATCAAGATTGATAATACCCGTTTCATTTTTCATTGGTTTTGACGGTAATTGATCTCTCATGAAAACTCCTCTAAAGTTTTTTATTGATAATGATTTTACAGCATCAATTAAATCAAAATTGGACATTGGTGAAAATCCTAGGGATTTTCCCACTAATAAGCCGTTCCTGTTATTCCTAGGCTCGTGCCCTTGTACCAATTGTATGGAGTTCCTGGTAGTCTTAGACCCTTTCCTTTTTTTATAGCCATTCCCAGTAGCTTTTTTCAGGTCCATTCCTGCAGCAGTACGAACGGCTCCTAACGCTGCCGCCTTCGCAACCGCTGGGGCAGCCGCTGCAATCAATGCTGGAATAGCAGCTAACAGCGGGAATATACCACCTGATTTTATCATACTGGCGATTGCTGCTTTCGAAAAATCAATTTGAACTCCTCGTTTGTTCTTTAGCGCATCATTGAAATGTTTTATTTGACGATCTGTCAATGATAATTTATGTGCACCACCGGACATTTGAGTGGGTTTCAGGGTTATTGTAGTTCCACATTCTTTAGCCGACTTTGATTTCAATTTCTTGACCTGACCATCAGTCAACTGGACATTAACAATACTATATGTCATTCTATTCTAAAATGTAATTTACACTTTCAATTGATCTTATTGTGAAAATCCTAACTACATGTTTTCCCCTGGTGCATCAATAAGTCTCATTCGTCCCCCAATTCCTTCTAACAACATTGATTTATCACTGAGAATGACAGCAACTGCTCTATAATCAGCTATACCAGCAGGGCGTTGTACCCGAGCTTGGAAGTATATATCAACAACAGATTGTCTCATCATGTCAAGATGTTCCAATGAAAAGTAATAAATCGGATAGTGTTTTTCAAAATCAATTTGCGATATTTGCAAACCAGTATCAACATTTTGATCACGACCCATATACGACAATATTCTATGATATACACGTGCTATGTCGTTGTTTTCATAATTAAGCTGTACAATCTCTGCTGGCTCTTGTTGTCCGTTTATTCTCAACGAAACTTCACTTACCCCTAATTTATCAAATATCATATGACTAGATAATTGACGACCCACTCGATTTGCATCCTGTAACGCTATAAAGATATGACGTGGAGCTGAAACACCTTGTTTTGATGCTAAGTGCCATGTAAATGTGCCACTTACATTATCCTGCTTCGTATCAGTCGTTGTTGTTATCCAACTTAGCAATGATTTTCCACCTGTGTCCATAAACGATAGTAATTGTTGCTCTATTGTAACTGCTGGTGTCAAGACAGGCATCCATAGAACCAATTTATTTAAATTGACTTTACCATCATCAACACCATTAGCACGCCAGATTGCATCATTGTCATTCCCCTTTCGCATTAACACGACTGTATGCTTTGCTCCTTAGATGACTTTTCTGACATTTCTACAAAATCCGAATATGTGATGTAACGGAATTGCACATGAAAACCGTCGATGTTGTCCTTTCAATGCTCCTTTTCGTGTTGCAAATCCTAGATTGTAATTATCATTGACCCTTTTTAAAATGTCGAATTCAGCGCCTGGTCTATTTTCACGCTCTGGATTAGCTGCGAGTTGTTGATCAACTTCTGCAGTATCTACCGCAGTTCGTACTTTTATAAACTGAAAATGGTCAGCATGATCAGAAGTATCCTTAGCAAACATCATAGACGGACCAGCCGACCTTGTATAATCATCAGAATATCTAGCAAGTCCGATTATTGTTGTTGCAATATCAACATCTTGTTCTATTGATTCAATTTCTTTTCCATCAATGATATATCTTGCACTGTTAAATAGCGCCATAATACCATATTTTACAAAACCAACTCGGATATTTGGGTCATTCCCAATTGGTGTATCAGCTGCAACATCTGTTACAAGCTCTCCTTCTACTTCAATAAACGCCTCACACGGCAAAAAGTATCTACTTGTATCTTGAACTTGAAGTTCAACTCTCCCCCGTTGATTAGGCTCTCTTGCAGGATAGGCATAATACTGATAGTTAATTTTAGAATTATCTTTATTCACTGGTGCTGCCATATCAAACGCTGGATCAGCGATTTTTTCAAATGCCATTTATACTAAAACGTTATCGTTTTTCTAAATGTAATAATGCTATCATTTTCTTTTTCGTCTGACATTTTTACGATTTCCTCCAAGACCGCTTCCAGCTATCATACTTGCAATATTACTACTATCTGGTGAAGTCATTGCTAATGATGCTAGTTTTTGTTCCACTGCGTTATTTATCACTTTACTGACATTTGCAGGCATCATTGTTGTTGAAGGTAGCGGTGTTGAAACCATTTGTGGTGGTTTTCGTCCGAATCTAGATTTCACCAATGACGTTATTCTATTTTTTGCGGTAGAAAAGGCCGTTCCTGCAAGATCTCCAACAGCGTTAATTCCCTTATTACGAATAACATCAATGGCTTTCATCGCTAATTGTTTAGCAATTGGTGCTACTTCTGGGGCTATTCTTGTGAATAAACCCGCTATGGTAATTTCCAAGGCCGTCTCCATAGTATGCCTTATAAACGGGCAATCTTGAATTTACTACATATACGTTTGTTGGTTTATTGTGATTATAGTGTACTATCATCTTATTTGAAATGACTTTGTAATTTCTAAATGCAAGCATTTAGAAATTTCAATCGCTATAATAACCACTAAATTCCCCTGGAATTCCGTCCATTACCTCATCCAAGAGTTCGCGATACGTATGAATATCAATTATCCCACCTTGGAATAATCGTCTGCAAATATCAAATGCTTCATTAGTTATTTCGACTGAGTTATTCCCAGCTCGCTTACCTCCCATAAGAACCTCAAGTCGTGATATATCATTGATGATATTACTAGGACACATATGAGAATCATGATGAGAACTTCCATAACCCTTTCCTGAAGTACTTGCTGGTTCGGAAACGTTTTGAATTTCTGGAGCTGATTCGGAAACGTTTTGAATTTCTGGAGATTGTCGACCTCGACCTCGACCTCAACCTTGTTGTTGTTCTTTTCGTTGTTGTTGTTGTTGTTCTTTTCGTTGTTTTTGTTGTATACCATATCTATCAACTCCCATTTTAAAAGATCTGTAATCCAATGTATTCTTATTTAAATTGCCGGGTTCATTTTTATTAATTTTAAATAACCAATCCACCCATTCATTTCTTTTTATTGTGTTTTTTATACTCGTCTTTTAAACATTTCCCCCTGTTATAATAACTTTTGACAGCAAAGTCACCAAATGACGCATAGTCTTCAGGTTTCAGCAATTGAATTCGTCTGATTTGTGCTATAGCTTCATCGGTGAATTTCTCGCTAAAAGGAATACTTTTTTTAGTGGAAACTTTTTCAATAGAATCACTAGCATCTTCAACGGGGTTATCATCAGTATCAATATTACCCATTTGTTGTATTTCTCGCTGAGTTTGTAACTCACCTGAAAGCTGTTTTATCCCCTCCTGAGTTTTTTTAGTTTCTGTAGCAATCTTTCCTAATACATCAATAATAGGTACTGCTCCCACTTTAGGGATGTCGCCGTATATAGCACATTCTGTTGTAAGTTTCATATCTTTAGGGGCTTTAGTTACAGGGGCAAAAAGTTGTTCACTCCCAATAGAAAAGTCAGTCTGCGCTTGCTGTCTAAGTTGTAGTTTATCTCGCACGTTATCTCGAATTGGTATAAACTTTTTCAGTAATGCTAACCTCTCGCGGGCTAGTCTAGTAGTTAATGCTTCTGATGTCATTATTGGAAATGCTAACGTTTTTTCAATTGTGGGTTTCAATGCTTGCATTTTCAGACTCATCAATCAAACGTCTTATAGATTTCACTTTCAAAGCAATCTCTGACCGAACTTGGTACTGTTCCCCGAGTTTCTTTCTAATTGCTTCAACTATACTAAATAGCCGAATGAATAAATTAATATCATTGTTATACAAAGAAGCATTAACCGCTTTTTGGATTGTTTTTATCAGTGAATACATTTTGGGTAGAACATATCTTCCATGTTTCAATTGTATATCAATTTGTTCAAATTCATTCAAAAGTCTGTCTTCATTCAAAAATTCAGAAAGTACGATTCTTTGATTTCTTAAATTTGATATTTCTGTGATGATAGATGTAATATCTTGAAATTCCATTTATTGAATATTATTACTAATGTATTTTCTTATCTTTAAAATATTTTTATCGAAGATATTCATATACAAAAAAAACAACATATACAATGCCTGTCTCTTCCTCATTCGAGTTCCGAGGCAAGAAAGGCATACATTAAAGACTTATACAATACCCTAACTCCCCAATCGAGTTCACGAGCGGGTTATATGGGTATTAGACGTTAAATCCAAGTGATTTCTTTACAAACATTGAACATATAACATGAAGCCTTATTTGGAAACCTCTTTCGCGCCAAACGACGTCAAAGAGGCCCAGAGGGGGGACAGCACATTCTTGGAACTCATTTAGTGCCTTCGCATTATATAAGCCCAAGGGCCACAAACATAGATCTCCCAATTGGAAGCTCTAACGTAACAAATGCTATATTAGGTCTTCCGTAAGATATGTTGTGGGGAGGACAGTACATTACATATAGGATGATTATATATACAATGCGATTATATATATACAATACGATTATATAGGATGATTATATATACAATGAGATTATACTAGGGACAGCACATTACATATAGGATGGTATGATAGGATTGTATGATAGGGACAGTACAGGACGATACAAACATGAAACGACGGGGCGGACCTACACCCAATCTACCAATCAAAAGCAACCCAAGAAATTAACCATGGTTGCAGTTGAAAAAATTCAACCACACCATGTCAATGGCCTGGGAGTTTTGATTGGCAAATTGGGCTTCGTTTAAAGCCCCAAACTTATTACGGCTCATATTATATATAAGGTGATAATAAGACCAGTATCGATAAGCGAGTGTGTATTTATTTCCCTAGCATTTCATAGTGAAAATTGTGTAGTAATTTCAATGGAAGCTAAATATTTAAATAAAACATTAAAACAAGAAATACAACTGTTAAATAATAGCAATTTTTTATTAATTTCTATAATATTACGATTAAATAATCGTAATAATAATGGATTTACATGACGAGATAACTCTGTCATGGGGATCCCTGTCAATTCAGGACCTGCTATTTCTTAAATGGTTCGAGAATGATATTTTTCTGTGTCATTGGATAATTTTATTACATGTAGCGCTACCACACTAAAAAAACTAAATAACATGTAATGCGCTTTACTATTTTGACCCTCACATACAATCTATTTTATTTATAATTACAAAGTAATTTCATTTTCATACAAAATCTAAACAGCGCTGTTAACGCTGTCTTTGTAATTAGGATTTTTAAAAAATCTATTATTAGAACCTTGACCCAGTGTCTTGTGTTACATGCGCGCGTTTCGGTACAATAACCATATTTACTATGTGGCTGTTCCGGCTGTTCCAGTTATTGTCATTTACTTTTTTAATGCATATATACGTGGATTTTGTGAATAAATATTGAAAAAAATATATGTACACAATGATATTAACGCGCGAAACGTTTTTAGTGTTTTGCCCTATAGAAAATCGACTACTTTGCCCTATGGTAATTGATCTGAATTGTAAAATCATGCAAAAATGACTAAAATAGCATAACTCACTATTGAGAGTTATCTTGTAAATAGGAAAACTTTATTCTATGTCCATTTTTCTTTGAGATAGCTGTTTGATAAATCCCTTCAGCAACTCTTCGTACTGAAGGCACACATATTCCAAAATATTTCCCTGCAGCATTCATTGATTGAAAAATTCTTTTTTCATTCGTCGCTGTATTAAATGACTGTACTGGTCTCTTTCCAACTGACTTACAAGTCCCTGTATTTCCTCTTTTTGTATTCTCTCTTTGAGAAATGCATTGTAAATTGGAAATCGCGTTATTTAAGGGATTGGAGTCAATATGATCAATAACATTACCATCTTTAATCAATCCATAAAATGCTTCATAGACAATTCTGTGAACGTAATAGTTCTTTCTTCCAGTAGTAAATTGCAAGTATCCTTGATTATTAACACAACCAATTGGCTTTTTCAGTCTACAGTGTCTAGCATCACCATCAGCAGATATTTCATAATTAACAAGTATTGGATGTGGTATGAATTCTTGCTCCATTTATATAATAATACTATTTGTCTAATTCATTATTTGCTTTAATTATAAATCTATTAATGTAGTCTTGAGGGTTTTTTTTATGATTTTGTCTTTGACAGAGTCATTTGTAGGGTCAATGATAGCGTTTTTTATTCGTTTATCATAATAACGTTTCAATTCTCTAAACCGCTTACCCCCACAATTGATACATAATTGTGATTTTCCTCTCACACCCACCCCACAATTTATGCATGGTGCCGGGCCTGTCGAATTATTTCTGACACTCTGTAAGTTATATCCACAGAATTCACCTCTACACGATTTATTACATGGAGTTACTGATACAATCATAAGCCATTTGCAGTGATTCATTATATATAAACACAATTTTCTATTTAAATGCTTGTCTTATTTATATGAATGAAGAATTCAAGAGATTATCGGCAATCAAGCCTTGGAAAAATATTAAATTCAATCTTGATAGAACTCTTGAAGATGTACCAAAAGAGAGAATAAATAATAGAAGTCTGATTAGAAAAATACGAGATTGTGTTAATGAGTTTAAACAGGACGGTGCATCACACACCTGGTCAACATTTAGAATTGATGGTGTTGTTGATGCTAGAATGAATGATGAAACAGCAGCTATGATACTATCACAACTTGGCAATAAAAGGTATTTTCTCAGAGTGAAATTCATTATCAATTTAGAATCGGGCGATTGGGTTATAAGAGACAAATTTGAGCCAATTCTCAAAGATAAGACAACAGTCATTGTTAGCCGTGATTCCAGACCAGGGCTGTTAACTGGAATTGATAAACCATACTATGAAAAAGCGTATCCAGAAACAGCGATTGTTTATGGGATGTATCCGTTAAATAAGAAACCTGACATTGGAAAACTAGCACCAATGAAACAGTCAACGTCAGTGGAAAAACCACTCAATTGTGTGGGACACGAGTTATAGAACACTTTACAAATGCACTCCGTGGGAATAAATTAACCGATCTAAGACGTAAAAAAATAGATCAATAGGAGCTAACAGTGAAAGAGAACGGAGCAACTATTTCCGATATAGCTAGATTGGAAAAGTCGTTGAGATTTCCGATAACCGTTTCAACGATAACTGGCGAAGTATTATACGAATCGAAATACAATAAAAACGGAGCTCTAATCAAAATTATTGATCATAACAAACACGCATGGACATCCGCAGTTACAATATTACCGCGAGACAGAACAGTGAAGTATATCCCAGAAGAATTCACCAAGGATGGCATTCTCACTGAAGAAAGATTATTCGATGCTATTGCTAGTTTGTGTAAAAACGACCCTGTATCAGTATGGCTACTTCATAGTTTTGAAGATGAAGAATGTCAATTCAATCAATTTGTGAAACCTAACGGTGAATTATATCGTAGTGAAAGTCTACATAATAGGATGAAAAATCTAGCAATAAGTCTCAGTGAAAACGCTAGCGTTTTTAATGGAAAATCCGACGATTACGAACAGTTACTTACAAATTGTTTTACAATTCCATCAGTTGCAGCTCATTTTGCAAGAAAGAAAAATAATTGGAAACCAGCACGAAAAGAGTTTTTACAGGATGTTCAATCCAGCTGTCTGGAATATTATCATGGCGGTCTATGGAACGTTAAGTACAATCGTGAAAGTATGATATCAGTTGATATCGTTGCTTGTTATCCAGGAAGTTTTCTAGGATATGAATTCGCTGGTGAGTATTTTAAACGGTTTGGACATCCCACACATGAAATGACTCGCGTTGCTATTAATGGACCACTGCCTGATTTTGATTTGACCGGTTTTGCTTGCGTAGTATCATTTGAATTCGCTGAAGGACTTCATCCGTGTTGTTATGTTTGGATTGGTAGACACATGGCTGAAAAGATGTGGTTACCAATAGTGTTATTGCGATATATGATTGATTGTAAAATGTTAGTTTCGTTGATTGTCAGCGAAGCGATTATCTCATATCAAAAACAAACCAATGTCTGGTTACCAGAACCAGAATGTCTTGATAGTATAATCGATAAGTCTAGAAAACATATTGATGCTGACGAGGAGTACGTCATTGAATGGTCAAAAAAATATTTAATAATCGAAATAGTGAAGCAAAGGATCTTGGCCGAAGAATAATCGGTAAATTTACACAAGGTGGAAAAAATTCAACTTTAAAAGACAATCCTCACGATTGATTATAGATGATGCCGAATACGACTTCGTTATTAAAGATGCAGTAGAGAAAAATAGATACGCAAATTGTAAAACAGCCTTTTTGTCCAATAAAACAAAGTTAGGTAGAATTGTTGCTTACAGTGATGGAGAAAGCTCTGCATATCTACATTTGAGAGCTTCTATGCTGAGTTATGCATCTCTCTATTTATTTGCAATGATAAATAGATTTCCTAGTATAGCAGTTAGAGTTGCAATTGATTCAATGTATGTCGATAAAAAATATATCAAAGAGGTAACTAAATTTACTAATAGCGAAGAGACTTGGGGAACATGGCGAATTAAACATGAAATACAATGCAATTATTCTGAATCAGCAGACCTTGAGATTAAAAGCAGTTACCTGAAGAACGATAATTCTATCAGTGATAAATCCGAAGGATTTTCTATGTCTAAAGCACCACCGATATCAGATCCAATTTGTAGATATAAAACAGTTTATTTAAACGGTTGTGGTGGATCTGGAAAGACAACACGTGCGATAGAATTATATCGAGAGAGAACGTCCATGATTGTACTCACACCAACCCATACACTAGCGAGAGTGATCAAACAACGAAATGTTGAAGCTTGCACGTATCATAGTTTTTTTCGATACAAGGGTGATGCTTGGACTCCTGAACGAATGGGTGAGAAATTTATTCCAGCAGTTATTATTTGGGATGAAGCATGTACTGTTTCAGAAGATGTATTAAAAATGTTTCTTGATTGGTTATTGCAAAATAATACAAAAGTTATATTGTGCGGCGATCATGGTCAACCACCACCATTTGTTGGTAGAAGTCCACATAATTGGTTAAAAGGATTTGTTGATTATTACGAAGAAATTGATACTGACTATAGAGCACTCGATGAGCAGTTACGTGAGTTTAAAAAACTAATTAGATTACAACACGATAGAATTCAATGTGAAGTAGCGCGTGAAATAATTTCTGAAACACCTATGAATGATTTTTTGGAAGCATGGAGACCAAATGATTTTGTAGTAGCAAGTAGAAAGATAGTCAGAGACGCACTTCAGAAAAAGTTGTTTGAGCTACACAAGAAAAAATTCTCAACGTTTCCAGTGCCGTTGTGTTATAGACCATTGGATACACGAAAGCAGAATATTGAAGTTGAAATTCCAGGCCAGACGGAGAAACAGATTCTAGTGTTAAATGATATTGTGCTAGTTGATATCAATACTGTAGAAGATGCATTATGCCCTGATAAATCACCATGGACACTTGGTTATGTAACAACAATACACTCGTCACAAGGATTAACCATCACGGATACAATTGTTTGGATAGTTGATAATCGCATTGAATGGTCAAATTTAGTCTATCTCGCAGTGTCCAGAGTACGACGAATAAATCAACTACGAAGGATTGTTTTCGATGATGATTTTAATGCAAACGATGACAACACTGATATTCGCATCATTAATAAAAAACTCTCTGGTTACAAACAGCAGGAAAAAAAACAACAACGAGAATTTGATATTGATGCTGAAGTAATAATCGCATTACAAGAACAACAGAATAATCACTGCGCCAGTTGCAATTGTATAATGCACTGGCAGTATTCGGATAAAGACCCTCGACAATTCACCGTAGACAGAAAAAATAACAATCTTGGTCATGTCAGAAACAATGTGATGTTGACCTGTCTTGAGCGTAATAGACGTAACGGAGCTAGTTAAGACCATGTGGCGGTAATTGAGTATCGTCCGGAATGACTTGTAGTTGTTCGCGTGTTAAACCACGCTGAGGTGCAGTTGAATCCAATCTGTAGATTGGAGGTCTACCAGTTGATCGCGTTATGGTTGAAATTTTATGCGTAGTAACACTCCATATAGGATCAGTATCTCTTCTTTTACCACCTTCAAGCTCTCCTGGTTCGTATAAATATCTCACAGTAACATCACCGAGAAGTGGCTGAGTGCTAACCCGCTGTGGTTGTTCGGGAATATATTTTTTTTATTGCAATATTTGGTTTCATATTAATAGTTCGAGTAATCTCGTTATTTAACGCTGCAACTACACTCGGTAACCTTTGGACCCATTCACAAGATCGTTTTTCTTGGATGAATTCTTTTGCATATTGATATCCAAATAACCGTTCTGCAAGAGTTCGATTAAATCGTTCTACAATTGCCTGATCACGATGTAACGCAGTATGTCCCCGTCGTATTGTAACATTATGAGTTTTCATTGTTGATAGAACAGCACCTTGAAACTCTTTGCCAGGATCAACTTGTAATAGATTTGGCCATCTTAGAGGACCTCGTCGATAAATCCTTTCAAATGCAGAAGCGACTTCAGAAGCTGACTTTGTTTTTAATGGTTCTGCTTGTTAAATCGACTCACAATATCAACTACAGTTAGCGCGTATTTGTAACCATGGTCATGTGTTAAAAACAATAAATCAGCCTGATGAACTTCATTGGGTACGGTAACATCAAAATGAGAATAATTAATTTGTTTAGGCGGTGGTAGATAAATTTGCCATATAGCTTGTTTGGATAACCAATCTTTCGCAGTGGACTTTTTCACTTTTGCAACGTTAGCGAGTTTACTGATTGCTGCTTTACCCCTCCAGTATCCTTTTGGAGAATAATAAATAGATTCCATACTATAAAAACACTGGTGTTTTTAATTACCAGCACCTAACACTAATTTGCCTTTCATAGCTGATTTGACCAACCATGAAGCCAATTTTTCTTTGAAGGATTTATCGGGAATAGCATTTAACGCATGAATTAATTTTACATCCGCGAGATGTCTTTGTTGCAAATTATTGCTTTTATATGCAACATCATGAGCATGACATGCCTTATCAATAGCATTTATCGGATACTCACCAGGCCGGGGCTGATTTTGATCATCAAGTCTGATATCTAATCTTGTTCCGGGACCACAGTAGCTATAACCTGGAAGGTGTTTTTCTCCGGGGTATTTTGCCCATGGGATTCCGGGGAGTTTTCCAAGTTTTGCGGCAATATCACCTCCGAGTTGCTTTTTTTTAAAAATCGAAATTGTTTTGTACCACATGTTACACACTTACCAGTAAGCGCTAGTCTATTGTGTTTAGTTGTAATGGTTGTCTGATCGGTTGTATTAGTACGCTGTTTACATTTAACACAATATAGATCCATAATTTATATATAGTGTTATGAATATAATTGATTTTTCAGCGACTAAAAGAAGAGAACCGGTAAAACACCACGCAGCGCTTCCGAATTCTGTCCGTGCCATTTTAATCGGACCATCTGGATCAGGCAAAACACAATTGCTGCTTAATTTTATAATGCGATTTATGAAGTGGGATAAATTATATTTAGTTGCCCCATCTGTAGATGATCAACGGTGCTATGAAGTACTAAAAGATTATAATGAAAATGCATCAGAAATTAAAGGTGAAAGTGTAATTGACTTTATTACTGATATTAATGATGCATCATCAGTAGAAGATCTCGATGGAGACATAAACAATCTTGTAGTGTACGATGATATAATGTTAGATAATCAAAAGAACCCTGCTAGAATATTTTCCCGAGGTAGGCATAAAAACACTGACGTGATATATGTCACTCAACGATACACTCAAATTCCAAAAGTGATTCGCGATAACTGCAATATTCTTGCTGTATTCAATGGTGTTGATACACATACGCTACGAAATATTTGGCAGACATGGTGTTCCGATATGGACTTCAATGGATTTAAAAATTACTTTAGTCATGCTCAGTCAGTCCCATATGGATTTATAACAATAAATTTACATGATCCTAGGACGAGATATCGTATCGGATTAGATAAAATATTTAGTTAAATCATTTGTATTAATCAGCAGCAGGGGGGTGAGATGACAACATATTTGCGACGTAGATGGCAGCAATTTTGAGGGTGGTTATGACAATGTATTTGCGACAAAATCGCTAAGGCTCCATTTGTAAAATGGGGTCTTTATTTTTTTTTTGGTTAAAATATGAGATTTCGTAGGAAGGTTCCATTTGGCATTCTGAGGCTTTAATCGATTTTGTCGCAAAAATTTGTAGGGTTCACCCCCCCTGCTGCTTACATACATACATACATACAAACATACACAAATCTCCTTAAGTTCGTAACATTTCAATATAGGCAGGACGATAAGTAAATGTGTTTGACAATCAGTTCTTGCCTGATTATTGTGAAAAGATGTTGTGATCAGCAAAACTTTGGCTCCTTAGAAAGCTTGCATACATGAGTGGAGAATATGTTGCATATTATTTACAGATATAATTAAGCATACCTGTGCCAGACATTTCGTCTTTTAAAACAATGCACATTCTAAACACATCTTGAATGTCAATAATAATTGCGAGGACTAGAAAATATTGCACAATGTCAATCTGAAACATTATGAGAAAACGAATCATTACATTCCAAGCGAAACCTTAATTTTATTTTGCTTAAGGTTTCATTTTGTACGTATTGCGTTTCCAGTTTTATTTTTTGTTGCAACTGAGTTGAGTCTTCTCGAATATTTGACTCAAACGCTCAAGTTACTTCATCTAAAATGTTGCGATGAGTAGTATCCCTTAACTTTATTATGTTCCTTTAATGTTATGGTAACCTCCGTCCATATGCATAATCCTGAACGGCTGTTGACTCTGAATTCCCTAGATTTCCAGTTAATATATTTATAAATGTGGATACATGACAGCATTATGAATTTTCTATGGCTATATTAAGGAGAAAACATGTTAACCAAACTAAATAGCTTAACCCTTGATAAAGAACATTATTTCAATCCTAATTTGAAATTATATTTTTAAAAGTAACCTTAGTTAGGTTTTCAAATACTTTTGCACCATCCGACACCATTCGTTTTCACTAACATTGAAAAGAAAAGAAAAAGGAACAAACACTATTATGAAATATCTTCACATTTATTTAAATCTTGGGAATCATACACGTCAAGGTGAATTTAAGGTGTGAGTTGAATGACTTTTTTTAATGCGCCCATGATACTGTCTAGATATTTATATTTTTTTTGTGATCAAATTAGGACAATGATAATGTATTCTTTACAAAGACAAATTGCTTACGTTATTGGAATCAGCAAAATTAACGAACTGAATGTTATGCAGTCTAAATATATTGGATCCTGATAACAGGGTATAAACATAATTCTAAAATCGTCTTTGCGGTTGCTAAGATAATAACTTAGCTCACATATTCCTATAAGACCTCAGTATGTATTTCTTTGATATCAAATCCATGGACTGCTATTAGAAATACAACCTAGGTGGGATACATTTGCAAGATATTGTTTTGTTTCTTAATAAGCGGGAAAGGACAAGAATTAGTTTCCCTCTATAACGCTGGCTTCAAAACAGTATACCAACCAAAATTATCAGGATGTCAAGAATATTAGAATCCACTGTCTCATCCAAGTCTGGTCTAAATGTTTTATATTAAAATATCATTGAAATATACACCACAACCGGAAATATATGCACCATAAGAACGAACTTATTCTGATGAAGACCTCTGCTTCAAACGAATCATGAAAATTCCATTACACAAGCTTTGTAACGTTTTTCCAGTAAAATAAAATAGTCAAATCTACTCAAGCATTACACATTTTATGTGACCTTAAGGTGTGTATCCATCACAAATAATTAAAACATGTCATGCTTCAAGCACGAAATGAAATTTTTTAAAATTGTTATATGTTTTAAATTGCCTAGGAAAGAATAAGTAAAAAATCCTTTCTACTATACTTTTTGAAATCCCCACAGTTATCTTAATTGCATGAAATATTATTCCTACAAACAACAATTTACTCGATGATAAAATTTTGAATTACCTTGCAAACTGTGCGATCACCTTAGGAGGTTTAATTATATTGCTTGATACACGTAAAATTCAACCAATTAACAATTGTTGCTTCCGAGAGAGAGAGAGAGAGAGAGAGAGAGAGAGAGAGAGAGAGAGAGAGAGAGAGAGAGAGAGAGAGAGAGAGAGAGAGAGAGAGAGAGAGAGAGAGAGAGAGAGTCACATTTTAATTAAGAAAATCAGCAAATCATAATTTTATTTGAACAGAACTCTCTCAATACATACTCTGTTCTATGATGATTCTGGACATTTCGATATTCTGTCTGTAATCTCTTCTTTCGTCCCTGTTTTGATTCTTCCTGCCTGACAAAAATGAAAAGATTAGCCGAAGTAATCATCTTTGTTAATATGACTACTTACTAATCTTAATAATTCTTCTGTAATATGCAACCATAAATGAAACGGCTAAGTGTAAAAGGAACTAAAATTTCTTTGTTGTTGTTGTTATACGGTTTGACGCCATTTTCAGCACAAGATAGGCTATACATGACGGCCAATATTAATGGTGGAGGAACAACCCTGGAAAATCCCGGGAAGAACCACCGACCCACGAGAAGCTACTGGCAGGCTTTCCCACTTACCCACGTTAGCCGAGTGTAAAATTCCATCATACGTTCGTATCTTCAATATTTAATAATAACATCGAGGTACTCCATGTACCCTTCAAGTTTCACATACTGTATCATCATTATTATCGTCGTCGTCGTCGTCATCATCATCATCATCATCATCATCATCATCATCATCATCATCATCATCATCATCATCATCATCATCATCAACAACAACATCATTAAACCCTTACCAAAAATGTCAATGGAGCACACAGTTGACTTTAGAACCAATTCACTTTATTTGCCCATGTTTTCTACTGCCCTTTGGGTATTTCCAAATCCCATGCATGTCCACTCCTTAACGTTATCTTCCCACCTCTTTTTTATTTGCCGCTTCTTCTACACCCTCTCACTGCGCCTTGCAAGATTGTTGTGCCAGTCCAGATGATCTTACGACATGACATGACATGCCACTTCAGTTTACGCTTTTTGACAGTGGTCAAGAGGTCTTTAGAGGTCCGATGACTCGTTGGATACTGTTGTGGACTTCTTGTTGTTACATGGTTAATGTATTAGATGCACAGTAGCATCTCATTTCGAAGGTGTGAATCTCTCTTGGTAGATTTGTTGTGAGCGTCCATGTTTCAAAGACATACAGAAAGATGTACATGATAATTGAGCGCATCAGCCTTAGTATGGAACCAAAGCAATGTTGTCATCTTTCCATATTTATCGCCTTTTTTATTGGTGATATTGTTTGGGCAATTCTACAAAGAAGTTCTGGTTTGGAGCCGTCAACAGCGATAACTGATCCCATGTACTTATGATTTTTCTAGCTACTGTCTTGACCTTTATTTCTACACTGATGCCGTTGGAGTTTTGTGTATTAAGTTTGATTTTTTTTGGCGCTAATCTACATACTCTCTGCTATAGAAGTTGGGTCTATGCGCTCAATTAAGTCTGTCAGTTTATTGTCATCTCCGGCTTACGTCAATGTCATCTGGAAAGCAAATGTATGCGATTGTTCTTCCTCCCATACCGACAATGTCCTTGTGGTCATGCACTGCATCCTTCATAATCATTTCCAGGAAAATGCTCAAGAGTGTAGATGACAGTATACATCCCTATCCGACTCCAACTAATGTTTGAAACCAATCACCATTAATGCCATTGATGTAGATAGTTCTGGTGGATTTTCATAGATATGTTCAACAAACGGCACCATTTTTGAGATGAAATTTTATGTCCTCATAGTTTTCCATACGACCGTAGTCTATTAATAAATGTATAAAGACTTGGAATAGATTCTGCTGATGGTATTTCTCTCAAAAATATCTGGAATTGAAGATTTGTTCTGATTTGATTTTTCTTGCTTGGAAACCCGCCTGATCTTCAGCAATAATTTTCTCCGCCTGAAGCTTTAGTTTTTTGAGAATTATCTTCAGCGTGACTTTATTAGGGTGACCGGTCAGACTGATGGTTATGTAGTTTTGGCATTGCTGTTGGTTTCATTTCTTAAGAATAGCGATAACCAAGGACTGAGTCCATGTGGTGGGCCATTCTTCTGCATGGTAAGATGTCAACGCCAGCTAACTATATTGACTTAACTGTTATTTTTACTTCTTCACAAACAATAGGATTATCAGATCCTTCTGCGAATAATCGCGCTACCTGTGCTAGTCACAGCTGTGTTGAATGTGACTATTAAGGACTAATGGTCTGTATATTGGCTGTCTAGGGTTATCGAAGATGCAAATGAACGACCATAGACTGCTTAGAAGGTTTATATGACTTTTGTATCTTTCAATTCTTCAAGGTCACATTTGTTACTTGGTTGGTTTGTCCTTTTGATCATTATCAGGTGAATGCGAAACGTTGTCATTAATAAATCATTGTCACTTTCAATATCTGCTCCTGATAAGATTTTTACTCTTACGATATATGGTCCTGTGTAGAATCGTTTTTTTTTTCTTCACCAAGATGTAATACATCTGGTGGTGTTTTTTCTGAACTTTGCCAGGTCCATCTTCTTGATGATTTGAGAAGGCCAAACGTGTTGGCTAGCACACGATTGTTGTAAGCAGCGAACTACAAAAGACAGAGTTCTCTTTTATTTGTTTCTGAATTGCAGAAAGGAAGACATGTGCGTTGTAAGATTTTATGTTAATCAACTCCAATCCTTTCCATTCCAGTCTGCTTGAACACACATATTATTATTCCTGGGTGAGGTGTCAATGACATCTTGCAGTTGGTTGTAAAGTTCTCCAGTTCGTTTTGATCATAGTTAGATGTAGGTGCATAAACCTGAATGATTGTGATGTTGAAGGGAGTCGCTTTCAATTAAATTTTCACAAGCTTATTAGGCCTGTAAAGTCGTTTAAGTAAAAGTTACTGTAATGAGTTGTTTCAAAATGGCGAGTCTACTCTTCCGCATGTCTGAAAATGTCCGTTCTAGCAATTATTTATAGCTCAAAACCCAAAATATATTTCAATTACAGTTTATTATAATCGACACATTCAGCAACATTTTCAAGAGAATTATGAGGTCGACATTCAGGAAGTTTACATTATTACTGCCATTGAACACCGTGCCTCATTTGGTTTTTGCTTTTGTATTTATATTGAGATCAAAATTTAATGAAGACGTTCTGTCTACATGCTCCGGAAAGTCAGTATGTCAGATCAGAATGGTAAAATATTTCTGTATTTAACTTTATTAGTTTTATTTTGCGTGTCTGCTCAAACTTTGTATCCTATCAAAAAAGGCCATACTATCGCAATAACATCACTAATGCCCATTCCTTTAACTATTACTTGAATTTACGGTTTAATGCGATAAAAGTTGTAGAGAAACAAAAATTAATGTATGAACTGGATCTATTTATGTCACCTATAGATGTAGCCTCCTTGGTTCGTCTGTCCTTTATTACATATCGGCTCGTTTAGAGTAACATGAAAGAAAGAGTGAAGACAAGCGTTGTAAATTTTAACAAAGATATTTTATTTTCCTTGAAAACATGAAATAATGTAAACAAATTAAGTAAGACTTGCGGTTTACAGAAATGATCCAAATTTGGTTCAAATTAGAAATTTAAGTCCTGTAGAAAGTTCTAAACACAGTCTGAAGTGTCCGAAGTTTCGGTCCAAAATGGCGGATGACCACGTCTGATGAAGACTACCAGAAAATTCCAGAATTTACACAATAAAACACAGTTTGTGTTGTTCCGTTTCAATTTAGAATATTTTCGGGAAAATGTCCAAATCAGTAGTGTTGTTTTCCAGGAAAACAATTATTCATAAAAACAAAGTAAAAATAGCTCCTCTAACAAAACATATTGTTTTACGTACACATACGAACAGACAACTTGTTCTGGCACAAAAATACCTTTTAGAAGGTAATATAAGTTGTATAACTGACTTTACGGCTCTACAACTGTGAATAACTCGACTACGACTGTCGACTGTTGACCCTCGACTACGACTGTCTGTCCGTGACAGTGTATGACTTAAAAAATCTCAAACATATAAATTAAACTAATGCGTTGTTTGAATTGCACGCGCACGAGGACACATGTAATATCGTAATACTTCAAGACACTTAGGAAAGCCTGACCCAGTATTAACCACTTTCATGGCTATTCCTGAATGTTTACTTGTAATGAATTTGTTATCATACATACCACGTGCTCACATGAGTCACAACTACGACGCAAGTAAACACTGTTTTTGTCTTTAAAAAACGTTAGACTGATATTAATATAACTATATTAATAAGTACATTTAATGAAATAAAACGATTTATACAAATTGGACTCCTTAACAAGCACACACAATTAAAGTACAGGGTTGTAAGGACTTTTTCGTACTTTAATAAGCTGGATGTCAACCTTAGCGTCATTTTCTAGTTCTTTTGTTTTCTGTTCATAAACTACAGCTGATTTTATATCGTTTATTCGGTCCTTGTTACCGTTCTTACTAACTATTAACGTTGTGTCAATATTTCCATATCAATGCAATGTACGTATTTGCTATGTAAGTCAGTCAAGCGGTTCGTCAGCGTAAATAAGTTTCTTCTAGACGAATATGTGCTCTTCGTCTTGTGGAAATATGATATCATCAATTATTTGGCACACATTTATTCCACCAGTCTGGTTTCGCAGGTTAGTATGATTTTATAGTCGACCTTGTGAAACTCACAATGTTTTGTTTTGCTCTCAAGCATTGGTGGATATCTTCATCCTAAAAACTCCCAGTTCTTTACATATTTGATGAGAGCAAATAAAATAAATATTCGTCACTGCTCCCTTATTCGTTATAATTTTGCAAAATAAATAAAATCCGTTTGCCGCTTTCGTAATTTAGTTACACGCTTGTCATTTAAAATTACAAATTTGCAATTTACAATTATTAAAGAAAGAAAATAGTCATCTCTCCTGTTCCAAAGAAATAAAGAAAATTATGTCCCTTTACTCCCAAAGTTTCAGCGTGCTTTATATAAAAATAGGAGAACAAAAAAACAGCTGGGTCAAATATTTACTCTGCTGCATCATATTTTGGCGGGGAACTAAATTTACACGCCTTAAAACCCTACTTGGACTACACATAAATTGAAGTGGTTTAGTATTGACATATAAGACCATATTGTTCAAGGTTATAGTCAAACCTTTGTTATGTATCTTTCTCTCCTCCCACGACAGGAAATTAAAAAAAATTGTAACTCTCTTAATGTTCAAAAAATAATTTTCTGAATCACATGTGTTTTTTCTTTCTTACCAAATAGAATAATAGATACAGAAGTGTTTTTGTAACTACTTGATTTGTCATATCTTTGCCATCCTATGGAAGCAAAAGTCTGAAAAAAGAGAGACAACTCTCCCATTCTTTATCTCATGGAGGAGAAAGTAAGATAACTATCTTCCTCTTAAATTACTTAAGAGCGGATTATTGTATGAGAATAAATATAAAAATATATTTTAAACATTTTTATTAGGTTATAAATATAGGAAATTTGTATATCTTCATAATTGATTTATGCAATTTGTCTGCAAAGGAAAGACCAATGCAGTCATTGATATCTCTTTTTAACAATTCGATTATAAGACATAGGAGACGTAAACACATTTTTTCTTCATCTCCACTCATCAATATCTATCTATCTATCTATCTATCTATCTATCTATCTATCTATCTATCTATCTATCTATCTATCTATCTATCTATCTATCTATCTATCTATCTATCTATCTATCTATCTATCTATCTATCTATCTATCTATGCAAACACACACACACACATACACACACACACACATATATATATATATACATATATATATATATATATATATATATATATATATATATATATATATATATATATATATATATATATATATATATATATATATATATATATATATATATATACAAAAACTCTTTTTTAATTTGTTATAAATGAGTTGTAAACTGAATTGAAGATGACCAGTGGAAAATAACGATGAAAAACCTTTGTATAGAAGGTCTATTTTATAAACAAAATATTTGTAAATAAATTTATCAATATTTTTTATGGAAAATATGATTTCATATGTCTTCAAATTAGTGTATGATATAAAGCTAGAACAAATAAATTCCACATGACGACTACGTTGACCTTAATGCTGATGCTGATGCAGTGGCAAACGAAGATGATGATTTCTATGATGATAGTTGCAATAAATTATTTTTCATTCGGTGAAGAATTATGATACTCATATTTCCAAAAACAAGTAGAAACATAATGAAGACATTTATAACTTTGCAACAAACTGTGACTAGGTTAGACGGGTTTAGATATAGGCCTTTTTCTTAATATCTAAAAATTCAATTATTTACTTTATTTACCCTCTATATCACATTTACCCAAGTGTTGTATTGAAATTAAATATTTGAACTGTTAATGAGTTGCAAAAGTGTCAGTTTAAGATTGACTTCCAGCTTGATAAAGTGTATCTAATACTAAAATTTCTTTTTAATGATGTGCTGCATGTTCAGACTGAGAAGGTTACTAATTACTCGTTCTTTTCAGCACTTGTATGTTCCGTTTGTAACTAAATTCAGATTATGTATAATTATATCAATTATATAATAAATAAAATTATAATATCGGTCAATGAAATAATGTTTGAGGGATCAGAAAGAAAGTACCTTGATGTAATGATTTAATAGTTTATACTTTTTATCAGCATAATGTTTGCTGATATACAGACTCTCTTAAGTGTTCATTCCCTTTTTGTATCAAAACTGATCTATAATTTCAATAATTTGTTTGAAATTCTACTGCTTAAGTACCGTATTAAAAGGTGTGAAGTACGTTGAAGCTAAATGCAACAAAAACATGCTTATATTATCTGAAATCTGCATTTGCTTCCACAACAAATATGAAGAGGCATTTGCTCCTGTACAGTCATAACGTCAATCGAAAGCAACAGGTTTGTTGTTCATTTTGAAAATGTTACTAAATATTTTCCAAATAAAATTTCATGCGTTGTTCAGAATGAAAAATAAATAAATCACTTGATAAAAGTAATAATACTGGATTTAATATAACGTTTCCTACAGACCAGACATTCGTCAATTATGCTCCAAAGTTTGCTTTTTTAGTACATAGCTTTCTTTTAGTCAAAGTTTTACCATCGGCTAAATGTAGACATTACTTAATAGGGACTGGTAGCACGGCCACATTCCATGACTGCTTTGCACTTCGTGTTCAGTTCAGTACATTTTATCTGAACAAACAAACATTGGGAAAACCTAAATTTTAGACCTGCAATCTATGACATTTTCAAGAGTCGATATCCATTCTACTCTATGGTAGCATAAACGTTTAGCCAATCAAATGTTAGCTCAGCCAAGATAATAAGCACCTTCTATAGATCATTAACAAACAGCTGCCGAAGGGAAAAGAATTTAATGCATATATGTGTAGTTATACCCGTTGAAGAAATATGCGTTCGTTGCATCGTTTAAGTCTGTCGTTCTAAATAAACTTATAAAGACAATCATGGCCTAATAATCGAATTTAGTCATCTCGCTTCAACATCTCAAATCAAGAGCTGTCAAAAAGATTTTGCTATCGTTAGCCATATATAGAAAATTGCTATATTATCCTGAAAGAACGAAAATGTTGCAGAATACCTACTAGGGTTATTCATTGCTTTGATGCATGTCTTAATGAGGAAATTGGCATCATTTATTCATGCATGCGAATAAAGAATGTTCAAAAAGCAACATGTAATATGGTATTCCCTTTAATGTTTGTACGTGTTTGTGTTTCTTTTAATGTGTGTATGTGCAAAGAGAATGCAATACAAATATATTATGAAACAAAATATGTTTATCAAGCTTAAAGTTACTTTTCAAAGCTATGTTCACATTCTTGAAACGGGCATAAGATATAAGTGTGTGTGTGTTTGTGTATGTGTGTGTGTGTTACAGAGACCTAGGTGTTTTACTTAATTTGCAGTTTACATAGATACGTTGATTGTTTGCCAGTTTAGTTATTCGTGTGCTCGATGCACAAAATCCTATTGAACCAATCTACAGCGGAATGAAACGTATATATATATATATATATATATATATATATATATATATATATATATATATATATATATATATAATCTTGGGGCATACTTCTTAAATATTCTCCGTCTTGAGTACAGGAATACGGTGGAAAGTTATGGCAGCATTTCAGTAAAAGCTATATTGGGGACCTTTACTCTTAGTAAAATGCCAAGAAAACAAGTACAAATATTTAAGTGATAAGGAACTGTCGCTGTCTTTGGGGTCAATATGAGCTGTCATATAATATTGATAGTGAGATGTGTATTTTGTTGTTGTTACTTATTATGTCGTCAGAATAGCGTAACGTTAAATACTTTTTGCATAAAAAACATAACATCATGTTCCGTCTAATTACATTCACTCAGTTTCCACTACGTTGATAAAAATTAGTGTCAATTATATTAATCAACTAGGTGATTATGGTGACTTGGATGATGATGATGAGGAGAACGAGGAGTATGATAGACGGATAAATATTCAAATAACATAAATCATGCAGATAGAGAGGATGATGAGAAAAAAAAGTGGTAAAAATAAATATTCAACCTGTTCTTTTGCTTTCCCTTTCGGACGTCTAATGCACATGGGCTCGTATCTTATTTTCTTACCAATCGGAAATTTCTCTGAAGTGCCAGGTATATCTATAAATCAAAAAATCTCATTAGTGAGTAAGTTTCAACTCATGTGCGTTCAAACGACATTATAAGATACAAACAGCTAAAACCAAATGGCGCAGTCAATTATTAGATAGTATACTCAACTTTATGACAATGCTTACTATTGTTGTGAATTATTATAAATAAATTGGCCATACATTTCTAAAAACAGATACCAAATGTTCTAAAACAACGAGCAAAACACTACTAATCAGTGTCAAAATTGATGCCCTGAACTGGTTTCCTAATTTAGCAGTGTATAATGGAAACATGTATACGTTTTCAGCCACTTTTGAGTACACAAAGCTAGATGGTACAGAGCCAACCCCGATGTTTGCTACAAAATCGATACTTATGGCACATTTATTTAACAATGTGTGGGAAATGATTCACTACAACCAACAATTCATGATTATACGAAACAAGGATCCAGTTGGATGTTATCCGTATCAACAGCGCTGAGTTCATCATTTCCAGGCACAGTCTGTAATACGGCCAATGAGACGTGGAGTAACTAGTGCCGATAAAGAGCAACGAAGGCTACTTAAAAGCAAAGGACAACAATAATAACTGTTTCATGTGGTTTGTCCTATTAAATTAATTACAAGCAGTTCTAGCACACATTTAATTTCAACGGAATGGAAGTTCAGGTGCTGATGGACAAGATAATCGTTGTAAGCAGTTTAATAATATTTCCATGAATTTGTTTTGCAAGGACATAATTATAACGTTTGTCCTTTATTGACATCAAAATAGACATGCTGATGATATACAAATTTAACTATTCGGTTCATTAAAATTCAATACCGAAACAGAGGAAATTTATGGACAAGGATAGTCTCCGTTGTGTGGTAAAGAAGACACATTTGAAAGCAGATATATATGGAGCACGAGAGCTAATTTAATTTTTGAATTATATATTAAACAATGAATACCATGATGCGGTCAATAAGATGGTTATTGGAAAGTTTAAGGACAAGACATCGTCAGTGCTCATGAAATAATTTATCTGACTCCGAGGTAAATGCACCCGGTCAAACTTGCCGATGTTAGAATCAAAACGTGTCAAGGGAAATAAAGATATCAAAGAAAATGTCTTCAAGGAACGAGTAACGAATGATGATTGTTTAACAGTGTTGCAGGGTTGGTTGCATAGTATCTATATGAACACTATGATATCAATAAGACACGCAGTGAATACGTGCGTGTTGAACAAAGTTGGGTTGAGCTGTTATGACAATAATTGCCATGATGAAACTTGCCTATTAAGAATTCAATTTATTTATTATTATATCATGTGAAAAGTATTTACTACTTTACGACAGTCTCTTATCATCAAACTCCGATGACTCAACTTTATCAATATTGTTTCTTTTTAACTTGTACTTCTTAGATCACATAACTGTCTTTTCTACTCAAGAGTTATCTCATGCAGAAGCTTCTTTGTAACCATCCCAGGTAACAACCTTACTGACTATAATAAATTTTGTTTTCTTTGACATGCTTTTTTTACCACGACGTCTAATATGACTAGCAAGCACATGTTACTTCTAATTTCGATGAACTCTCTTATTTGAAAACAGTTTTATCAGCTTTAAGTTTCCAAATGGGTCATTTGGAAACTTAAAGATGATAAAACTATGTTTATCTTTTTATCTGACCAAACTCCATTGGCGTAAGGATTATCGAAACCATCGTAAAATTCCTTAGATGCAAATATGTCAATTTTGTAACAGAGCAAGTCTGTCTCAGAAAGATCTGCTGTTTAGTATTTCGCTTTAATAACGTCTTAATGTCTTAATGGGAGCTGTACATATCATGCTTCGCAAAACCTACATTAGCAGCACTGTTATAAATTGATTTGTTCAACTTTAGATTAATTTATCCATAAATAGGAACTAAATGTTCATTAGATCAAAACCATCAAAGATGTTAACAAGTTTTGCCTTGTTCATCAGCTGAGAAGTTTGGCTTTTTCAAAGGCTGTTTTAGCTTCGATTCTTTTACTCGTTTTAAAACTCAATATAACATTTAAAGCCAATGTCTACGTTTAAACTTCAAAATGCGATGAACATTTGATAATATCATACCATGCTTCAGATAATGAAACACTGCTACAGACTTTTCATGGGAAGCGCATATAATTGTACATCTTTTTTTCCATTTGCCAGTGATATTTTCAAATCATTTTATCTGGCATTAGCATGTTGTCTCCTGTGGAAAAGGGGGAATCATCATGTTCATTAATTACATTCACCGGATTTTCGAGAGCACGCTTTGATTCTTTTTACTACTCCTTGTGACATTTCTTGAGTTTAATCCACGAAATTTGCAGTATGGTAATGGAAGTAACATAGCATGACCATGCAAATGATTAAAGACAAAAGTATACGAAGATGCTTTTAAAGGTTTATAGTCTGAAAAATAATATTATTAGTATACCTGCGCTTTGATGTTGATACTTCACCTGTTTCCTTTTTAACATAAACAAACATTTTGTGATATGTAATAGCTAAATGTTATATTTGCAGCAGATGTAACATATGATAGCAGTGGAAATTCTTTATTTGCTCTGTCAGTGGTAGCATTAGAACTGTTGTCCAATTGGAAATATTCGTCCATAATAATATATAAGTTGCACTGTTTATTGTTTTAGATATTACCACATGGTGTGATTTTTATACAGAAAAAATATTTTGTGTGAGTGCTGATTATATGCGAGTAATTGTTTTGTATCCAATTTTGTTGTCATTTCAGTTGTTAAGGTATTTAAATCGGTGTGACAGTCGTACTTAAATATGTAACTGAAAACACATTTGACAGTAAGAAAGTCTTTATAGGAATTACTTCAGAGCTAAATTTGGATTTGTAGCAGGTTGTTATTTTGTGTAATAGTACATACACAATATTTAAAGAAAATTTTGTGAGTATGAAACGAAACAATAGGATCAAAAGTTTTGGGTCGTATTGATTATCACACAGAAGACAAATAAAATACTTTAATCAGAAACACTGGCCTTAAATATATATTCATACGTTTTCAAAGTGGAGATTAGTTCGTGAAGACCTGATTTTGATGCTGTTAATATACTAATCGTGGTTAGTAACGATCTAAATTATGCTCTTATTTAAGCAATATCTATTTTAGTGAGGGCGGCAAAAGAAGAATATAAACACTATTTTACAAGTCAGGAATTTACACTGTTATTAAAATTCCTCATCAAATATAATGTATTGCTGATGAAAGGTTAAAAGCCCGAAAATAACAATTGTAAAAGGATATCAGTGGAAACTTGCAAATGAACGAAAACATAACATAGGGTACTGCGTGAATCGTTGCTAGTATGATGACTATGACAAACATTCAACATTTTACATTAAAATACATTACCAATCTAAAATGCGATTCTTAAAGTAAGCCAATAGCCGAAATATCATTGACATTGGCTCTTTCTGAAGTTAGTGATGAAATCAAAGAAGAAAAACACTAGCTGCTTTTTCAGCAGCGAATGCGATATTGTCAAAATAGTTTGCTAGTAGCATGATGCCACTGGATCACGTGGAAAGGCTGCTAACTTTATGGGTAAATAATAATAAACAATGCTAATGATTCTTAGTACAAGAACATAGGATATAGAAAGTGAACGAGAAACTTGTGTGTGTGTATTGAGTGATTCTGTAAGTACTGCACTTGGTCATGAGGAGATTAGCAATGACAAACATGCCAGCTGACAAAATGATCATCAAATGCGAGAAGATGGACACAAAAAGTTTTAGAAAAGTATCATGTCCTCCAATTACACAAATTACCTGTTGCTGTTAGTTTGAAAAGACACGTATGACTACTTGATTACTGAATTATTTCAATATAAACTGGAATATCACAACAAAATTAAGGACTATGTATACAGCTGTTAATATCATGTAATGTTTTCAACGTTTATTTGACTAGCCATGTATTATCAAAGAACATTGTAAAAGTTTTGACTCCTATCAGTATAAATCGTGCATGTGGGGTGGTTAGTAAAGCCGTTTTGGAAAACTTTGCTGTGTTGAGCATAATGAGAATAGAGAGGAATCAGTCATTCAATTTGCTTGTCCCTGTGAAGTATAGTTGTGAATTTTCTGAGCCTAATCCTATTCCTCATTTTCACATTCTGGAAGTAACTCGCCATAGCAACAAAAATGTTGTCTTGTTTCCTCGATTACTATGGCGATGAAATCATCCATACTAAGCAGACAACCACGAGCAACATACTATTACTTTATTTTGTAAACATCAGGAACATTCTAGAAGGTTAATTTCTATTAGGTAATAGTTCACTTTAGAAAATGCTAATAGAGACCTTATGTTATGTAGAGAACAATATAATCTTGCTACTGAAAGATTTTTGTCAGTCTTACTTCAAGATATAGTACTTTCAAATTACATTATGTAATGTGTCCAGCATTTCAGTTTTGAGCTGGATATTTTATTTCTTCAAATTATTAGGTTTCAGTGAATATCTTTTCCGGAAATATATGTGTCTCGATAAAATGTATGGACATGTATATATTTATTGTAATGTTTAGTGAATTTAACCCTAAAATTATGTTACTATGATTCAATTAAAGACTATTGACACCTTAACACTCTATAGACTATCTCAGACAAATCAACGCGTTTAGTATTTAAATTAATCTAGACTTCTGCTAAAGTTTGTTCCGGACTTTTCAATTGTTAACACTTGTGTATGCGATTCTCGGAATTATTTTGCAATTGAACTCACGATAACGTAAGTTCGTTCTACTTTTAACTTTGTATTCAAGGGAAATAAATTATTAGTTCATATTTTTAAAGCGTGTTTCCTTCCACTTTTTTCTGTTTCTTTTTGAGAGCATTGACTAATAACAGTTTGTAGCCAGTTAAATACCAATAGTCATTAGGAGTAGAGCCAGGTACTTATAGCAGTAAACACGTTGGTTCAAGACCAGCAGAATGTCTCACAAAATGCTTGGGTGCCACATGTTATGTTCAATCTTTAAAGAGAACAATGTTTTTTTTTTTCAAAATTATCACCTAGGGAAATGGTTTGAGTTTCACTATGAGCATTAAGTGTTCTCAAACAAGGACTTCGGAAATGAAAAATACATAAATAGTTTTTGGTGTACGGTACATCAACCTTTTATTTAATGACTTGTCTGGTCCAGTAAATGCTATTCTTATGTCTTGCTTTTGTTATGTATATGTAATCGAATTACTTGTTCGTTAGTTTTAAATGAATTTTATTTTATTTTATTCCATTACATTCTAAGGTAATGAGAACTTGTCTATTAGATTCTTTATCTTTTCAGAAATTCATTTCAGTTATGTTGAACCTGATAAACAACCGGTAGTTGAAACATTATATCCAGTTTCTGAACATTTTACATGTTGTATTCATTGTAAGAGTAAGATTCAGTTCCAGTGCATAGAGTACATTACAATTAGCAATAACAAATATCTTACGTTGTTTTAGATGTTTACCACGTGACCCTTATACGCGAATCTGCTTTGCGTCTTAACATATTGTTTAACCTTTTTCTTGAGAAGAAATAGCCACTTGGGCTATTTAGAGACTTATAAGTGTCTTGTTGTGACTAGTTTGCACTAATTTCTACGTTATAGAATTATTTGATTCTTTCTTTGGAAAGCTCTAGTGCTCATAAAAAAATTCTTGGACAAATACATTTCTCGAAATTTATTCAAAATTCCAAACGGTAATATTACTTTTTTCATACAACAATGAACTGTTTACACGGAAACACTTTCAATGTTATCAAAGATGTCATCTTCATCACTCTTCATTCTCATCCGGATTCGAACTGTGATTCATTTAGGACTCTTCATTGATAGGACTTCTATAGCTTTATATTCCTGGGTCACGTTTGGGATTTGATTCGTGAACAGTAGGTAGTTTTTCTCATTATTAACTTTTCTTTTCTAGGAAAATAAATTATTTTACGACGAATGTTATCTTCACTCTTTTCATTTTACTATTGTACGAGCCAAGAAACGTAAAACTTTATTAAACCTATAAAAACATGGATCTTTCTTCCTAAATTATGTAATTTAATTTTTATGAATATTTATATTAGGCAGGTAAGTGTATGTAACATTATTTATGTGCATAAAAACTGTCCCTTCCACTGTAGTTACATGTATTGAAAAAAAGTTGAAAAAAACAGGGCTCGAAATCGATGCCATACATTATACACCATTATGTTCTAAAGTCAATACGTTATGATAATTGTTGCTTTGAGAAAATGGACAATAATAATAATAATAATAATAATAATAATAATAATAATAATAATAATAATAATAATAATAATAATAATAATAATAATAATAATAATAATAAAATATAATAAAATCATTGAAAAATGCAATTATTGCACTAGATATTAGCACACAATCTGTATCTTGTGCACAATTAATAAATGGCTATAGTTTTGTCAAGACTAAAATTGGAATGTGTGATTATTTCATTTTGTGCCGAAATCCAAATGCGGTTTCAATTTTAGTATCTTGTAACATTCCTTTCGTGTTCGGTCCATGTCTGTCCATCCCAGATTAGATGCAGTCATCAAATGTCGAGCAAGTCGACTGAATATGAATTCGATTTGTTGTGGTTGGCTACTTTAGCGTTGCTTTTGTTGAGAATGTGGTTTTTGTGATTATTGATTCGATTTATGACGCAAATTGTTTCGCCAACCTATTGACTGGCACATATATTGCATGATAGAAGATACATTGTATTATTGGCTCTATGTCTTAAATTTTGATGAATCGAGTAGTTCACTGCTTTTGTTGAACGTCTTAAAGACTTGGATTCTGCTATATGTTTGGAAATTAGGCAGACCTTGTCTTTGCAATGGAATCTATCTGAACCTGTGAACTTGTTTGACGTCTTCCTGTCATGTTCCTAATCTTCCTTTGAGTGTTTAGGTCTATGGTACTCAATTTTAACAGATTATTAAAATATGTTCTTGAGATACTCGGACAATTGAATATGGTTTCAATCGTTTAGTGTAATCTTTCGTGCGTTTTTGGCATCGGGATGGAATGGAAAACTGGCATGAAATGAACTCGCCTGTTGATTTTCTTAGTTTTATATTCCAGGAGGGTTCCTCTACCAGGAGTATAGCTTTATTACTCGCTTCCGTAATGTAGTTTGTTATGTGTCCCCTCCTTTTAACGTGCAGCTTGAGCGGGATTAAAACATATTCATTTGGTTTGAACGCACATACCGTAAGGTAAGTATTTTATTACATGCTGAGGTTTTAATCATCGTGAGATATGATAGTGACCTTTGCTCATGATCACTTTCTCTCAGCATTTGTATGTGAATTGTATCCAGATATCCCCCTGCGGGTCCGGGGTTGTAGAATTGGTCCGCCGGGCCTCGCTACGTGTCGTAAAAGGCGACTAAGTAGAGGCAACCTGTTTGCCGTGTGTTGCGACCCGTAACGGAGGAGGAAAGCATCCTGGTTGTTGCAACACACTACTTTGGCCTCTACTTCTCTTAAGACGGGTGGTTGGGATGGGCCCGGTCTCGACAAATCGGCTGGTCATGCCGAGCCCTAAAAAGTTTTTATTACTCTCTCACCTCCTTTATCTTTATTCTTGTATCTCGCTTGATACCACCGTTGCCCCTATATTCTAATCCTATATCTTTCCCTTTCCTAAATCTTAGAAGACTTCCTAGAAGGCGGTGGCTTAACGGGTCAATCAGGGGGTAATTTTACTGACCTTCGAAATTGGCGACTTCAGGGTCAACCAAAGGTAATGTTACCAACTGAGTATGGTGTTTGTGTATCCCTGGCACTTGAAAAGTGTCCCCTTGTTGGGCTCCTTGGTGGGTGGGGAGCACGGGTGCTGAATCTGTCAAACTGCCATCATGGAGAATTTAAAAAAAACTCCAAAACGTACCAAAACTGTGTTATCAGAGTCGGATGATGAACCATGTAGTGTGGAATCCTCGCTTCATGGTCATCCATTCAAAAGACGAAGCTAAACAACTTGCCACATTGTCACCATTTATAGTCGAAAAGACTATACTTGGATTAGTCGGCAAGCCGAAAAGTGTGAAGAAGCTAAGATCAGGTGACCTACTTGTAGAGTGTAAGCGCAAAGCTCAAACTGAAATATATACTGAAAATTAAGACCTTTCACGATATTCCAGTAACCTGCTCCGCCCACTCTACACTTAATTCATCAAAAGGCATCATTCGTTGCCTTGACCTTGCTGGAGTCTGCGACAAGGACATCGTCGAGGGCATGAAAACTGAAGGTGTCATTACAGTCCGTAGAATTCGTATCAAACGAAACAACAATCTGCAGGACACCAACACTATTATACTCACCTTTAATAAGCCCATATTACCTAAAGTGGTCAAGGTTGGCTTCTTACAAGTTAAGGTTGAGGTATATATACCAAATCCCCTCCGTTGTTACAAATGCCAAAAATACGGCCATCATGAAGACAGATGCTCTAGAAGCCAAATCTGTGGCCGGTGTGGCGACTCCTTCCACCGGGAATCAGAGTGCAAGGCCACTCCGCACTGCGTAAACTGCGGAAGAAGAACATCATGCTAGTTCCAAGGAATGCGACACTTGGAGACAGGAGATGGCAATCCAGAGGATTAAATACACTAATAATATTCCCTATCCAGAGGCCAGGAAGCTTGTTCAAGCTAGATCATTCCCCGGCCCATCCTTCTCAACTGTAGTAAAGAGCAGCCAGAAAGCAACGAAAGACGCACAAACTCAAACAAACCCGCCTGAACCCGATGCTGACTCAAACATCCCACACTATAGACTGGAGAAAAACTCTACATCGACGCAAACAACATTCAACATTACCTCACCACCAAAATCACCAAATAGCAAGAAAAGGCTTCAAACAAATAGGCATAAAAAGGGGTCTGATGACCCTATAAAAACACACAACCGGTTTGAAGACCTAGAGGACATGGATGCGGAGGAATCTGCTTCATGTCCTCAGGGTAACTCCAGATCCAATAACAAAAGATACACCCCAGTACTTCCTCCAGATAAATAACCAAATTATTTGCCACTCGAAAGGTCTAATATACAGCTGAAATGAAGAACACCATTTTACAATGGAATTGTAGAGGACTTAAAGCCAACTACCATGATATTCTTCTGCTTTTAGATGAACATGATCCTGCAGTACTATGTCTTCAGAAAACATTTTTGAAAAATACAGACAACATCACACTTAAAAACTACTCCCTGTTTAACCACTACTCTCAGAATGTTGACAGGACCTCAGGGGGAGTCTCTGTTATTGTGATCAATAGAGCCCCTCATAAGGTCATTCCTCTAAACACGAATTTACAAGCCATTGCTGTAAGCGTCAGTCACTCTTCAGCGAGTGATTACATTTTACTCTATTTACTTACCACCAAACACTAACATAGTTTTAAACGAATTAGATACCCTTCGTCAACAACTTCCTGCACCATTTGTTTTACTCGGAGATTTTAATGCCCATAATATTTTATGTGGATCAAATCATATAAGTGATAGAAGTCACAATATTGAAGACTTTATTTCTAGACACGATCTGTGTCTCTATAATACCAAAACACCTATATACCTACACCCAGGCACGAGTACATACACATGCATCGATTTGACAATTTGTTCTCCCTCGCTGCTTTTGGACTATGAATGGAAGGTCGCTGATGATCTTCACAGTAGCGATCACTTCCCAATCTCCCTTGTAAATCTTAACTCTACAATTTACAATTGATGAAGTAATTCCACAATGGAATCTAAAGAAGGCTGACTGGGATAAGTTCGAAATACTCTGCAAAACTAGGTTGAATGAGGACACAGATTTCAATGTCAACGATCCCATTCAGCTGTTTACATCTATTTTAATAGAAATTGCAGAAGTCTCTATTCCCAAGTCCTCTACCAACTGTAAAAGAATCCTAAAACCTTGGGTCACTAAGGAATGTACGGAAGCCATTAGACTACGTCGAAAAGCATTAAACAAATTTAATAATCATCCGACGCCCGAAAACTTAAATATATATCGTATTGCCCGAGCCAAAGCTCGTCGCACAATCAGGGAAAGTAAACGAGCATCATGGAAGAAATATGTTTCTTCTTTAAACTCTCGTTCCTCTGTTCAGAAGGTTTGGGATACTGTACGCAAAATAAACGGAAAGAACAAACAAAACCCTCTTCGACACCTGCAACTAAACAATAACAACTTTAATTCAAAACGTGACATTGCAAATACTCTTGCTGACAGTTTCTCCAAAAATTCATCATCTAATTATACCGAAGCCTTCCAAAAACTTAAAGCTCAAAAAGAAAAGTCACGTTTAAAATTCACATCCAACAACTTGGAAACTTATAATCAGTTGTTCTCATTATTGGAGCTTAGGGAGGCTTTAGATAAGGCCCATGATACATCCACTGGGCCTGATGAAATACATTACCAGTTTTTGAAACACCTTCCAGAATCATCATTAACAACTCTTTTGAAACTCTTTAATGATTTATGGCTTACTGGTAATATACCAAAAAACTGGAAAGAAGCAACTGTAATACCAGTTCCCAAACCCGGTAAAGATAGCAAAGACCCCAACAGCTACCGACCAATTGCACTGACAAGCTGTGTGCTCAAAACAATGGAACGAATGATCAATTCTCGACTTCTCTGGTACTTGGAAACTAACAATTTAATATCTCCTTTCCAAAGTGGCTTTCGATATGGACGGAGTACTAATGATCATCTAGTTAGACTAGAAACATTCATTCGTGATACCTTTATTAAAAAAGAACATTTAATAGGGGTTTTTTTTTTTAGAAAAGGCTTATGGCACAACATGGAAGTACGGGATACTAAAAGACCTGCACGATCTGGGACTCAAAGGCCGTCTGCCCTCATTTATCTCCAATTTTCTCTCTGACAGGGAATTCAAAGTTCGAGTAAGCTCTACCTTCTCCGATACGCACCAGCAAGAGATCGATGTGCCCCAGGGCAGTATTTTATCTGTGACGCTTTTTAACATCAAAATCAATAGTATCACCAAATGCTTAGCTCCCGGTGTTGATTGCTCATTATATGTTGACGACTTTTTAATTTGTTATCGATCAAAGCACATGTATACAATTGAGAGGCAACTCCAGCAAAATATCAATAAGATTCAAAGTTGGGCCAGTAATAACGTTTTCAAATTTTCAAAATCAAAAACAGTATGCATGCATTTTTGTCAGTTGCGAAGACATCATGATAACCCTAAACTCACGCTGGATGTAACACTTATACCAGTTGTTGAGGAAACAAAATTCTTGGGTATTCTATTTGACAAAAAGCTGACATTCATACCACATATTAAGAATTTGAAAGCTAAATGCTTAAAAGCTTTAAATTTGATTAAAGTAATTGCTCACACTGATTGGGGTGCTGATAAAAAAGTACTCCTTAATTTGTATAGAACATTTATCCGTTCCATCTTAGACTATGGATGCATTGTTTATGGTTCAGCTAGGAAGTCTTATTTGAAAATGCTTGACCCAATTCATCATCAGGGAATAAGACTTGCTCTAGGAGCATTTAAGACATCTCAGTGTGAAAGCCTTCTCGTGGAAGCGAATGAACCACCTTTATCGCATCGCAGAGAAATGCTTTCTGCACATTATGTTCTTAAGTTACAATCCAACCCTCTGAACCCTGCTTTTTCGGCCGTTTTTCATCCAAATTACAAAATTTTATACGTAAATAAACCAAATGCTATACCTTCATTTGGTTTCAGAATATCACCCTGCTTTGACCAAATCAAATGTAATCTATCTTCAATCTAGAAAACATTTGTCTCGAAAACACCACCTTGGCTCATTAAGCAACCCCAAGTGAATTTTACGTTAAACGATCGGAAAAAATCTGAGACAAACCCTATCCTATTCTTGAAGTCTTATCATGATCTTCTCAATGACTTTACACATTATGCTAGATTTTATACTGATGGATCAAAGGTTGCTGATAAGGCTGCTGCAGCCTTAGTCAGTGGCAAACACATAACCAAAGAGCGTTTGCCAAATGATGCATCCATATTTTCAGCGGAAATCAGAGCAATAGACCTTGCTCTGACATTTATTAAATCTAAACGCATTCTAAATAGTATTATCTTCTGTGACTCATTATCAGTGCTTCAGGCGCTACACAATATCAAACTAGATAATCCACTATTGGTGAATGTTCTGGTCAAAAACTCTGAGCTTAGCGCCTCATGCAATATAGTATACTGTTGGCTACCTAGCCATATTGATATTAGAGGCAACGAAGAAGCAGACCGGGCTGCTAAGATGGATCTATCTTTAGAACCATCGGATTTTAAATTACCATATTCTGATTGTAAACCTTGTATCAAAAAGAATCTACGTCAAAAGTGGCAGGTATCATGGGATGATGCAATCAATAACAAACTTCATGCCATCAAACCAATCTTGGGAGAATGGACTCCTTCCTACAGAACTATTCGTAGGGAGGAGGTTGTCATTGCAAGAATCAGAATCGGTCATACATACATTACCCACTCACACGTACTAAAAGGTGAAGATCCACCAGAGTGCGTTCCTTGCAATGTACCACTTACTGTTAAACACTTTATGACCACGTGTTCCGACCTGCAACCTACGCGCGATAAATACTATAATGTACACGACATGCAGGAACTTTTTGATACTATTCAAATCACTAGTATTTTAGATTTCCTAAAGGAAGAAAATCTTTATTTTAAACTGTAACTGTATGATCTTACCCAAACTAATTTTTAACTAATGCAAATACCAACTATTACTTACATCGTTCATCAAGATACATCATTTACATTTCCGGTTGATCGGGAACCAATATCTTTAACTGTTACCAACATTTACCATTTTATATTTAACTACTATGGATTTTTTACTATATCGCTGGTCGATATTGAACTTTTCTTTTTACAAATATGACCTACTGTATGGCGCTAAATAGCCTAAAAGTGCTGGTGCGCCGTTAAAATTAAATCAATCAATCAATCAATCATGTATCCAGATAAGCTATGGATAAAATAAGTCATATACGTTTGATATTTTTAATTAAATTATTGACATTTTGCACTGGAGGTCTTTAAGTATGAATAAGATTATCTTGATATCTAAATGTATTTTTCTTAACATATTGCTATAAAAAATCTCTTTTGTAAACCTATAGTTGATGTTGATATATATAGCCAATCATTTTCATAGCTACTTCTGAGATATATATATATATATATATATATATATATATATATATATATATATATATATATATATATATATATATATATATATATATTAAGTCCACGTTATGATGTAATAAATCTATCTATGAGGCTTCGTAAAATTTTTAATTTCTTGCTTAATTTATATTATTATACTTCATCATTCTTTATTAACTTCGATTAAGTCATTCCAATGAGAAGCTCACTTGCCTGCTTGATTATATATATATATATATATATATATATATATATATATATATATATATATATATATATATATAGGTTCATTTGAAATATATAATGAAAATAAATTGCTGCAGATCGATGCATTGTATAAGAAACTAAACTGATCCGAAATCAGCGCAGATGGATTATAATTCTATAAAAGATATTGTAAACATTTCAAATAGAAGTTTGTGCCGATATTGACAACTACTACATAAAGAAACCTATTTTGATTTCATGTAATATTTTGAGCAATGTATTACTGAGTGTATGAATAATAATAGAGATTATATAGCACTTTATTTTCTTTGCGACCGATCTCATCTTTGATGTGAGTTTGAAACTAAATAAGGTAAAATTGGAAAGGATTGATTTAAACTTTTTTATAGCAGTTTTTCAGTACATGATAGGCCATACGTTGAGGCCAGTATATATGGTGGAGAAAAACTACATTGCAGAACCATGGACCCACTGAAGTCACTATCGAGCTTTCTCAATTTCTCATATTTTTCTAGCCGGGAATCAAACTCACTCACTCAGAAAAAGGTGCGATGATTGAGAGATCTCTGAACGTGAGTCCACGAATTAGAAGAGGAATACGAAAGTTGACTAATAGACAAATTAAAGCAAATCGTAAATATTATAACAAAGTATTCAATATTAGGGCATATGATTTATCGACTACTTAATACAAATAATTTCCACATCTGGGCTTTAAGCAATATAATGAATTTTAAAATCTTTAAAAGGTGAATCAAAGATGAAATTAAATAAATTATGTCTTCAAATAAGTGTCATAAATTTATCTAGAAGTTAATTTAGAAGTACCATCATATTTCTACTACTGTGTTGAAGATCATCTTTATCCTAGTGAAGATAAAACGTGCATAAACTCTTCATAACCTCAGATATTACGCACTTTGCAAGATACTTAATGGGACTTTCGAAATTTCAACGGGAGTAATCAGGCAGGAATACAATTAAGTACGATTCTTATAAAAGTAATATTTGATCAGAGCCATGGTTAAAATCATTGGATGAACTTAGCAACATCTTTGTCCTGAATATTTTCATGTGTGTCTGATAGAATATAAATGTACATTTTATTTCTTCTAAATAGTTTTTGCTGTAGGTTTACTCCATGCGGACCATTTGTTAACTTACATGCACTTATGGAGCAAAAATAAACATTGGTGATCGTAATGCAAACTATATACACTAATACTACTAAAATGTCTTTATTTTTTGTGGTTCCTCTCATTGCAATATAACAGCTCTATAAATTGATAATCCAACATAAACCCCAATTTATACCTTATAAATATATCTTACGTAATCTTTTGACATTAACATTGCTTTATCCATTGCTCGCATGAAGTATTTCATGGCATCAATTTATCGGTTCTCTTCGCTTTATATAAAGGACCTCTCAGATTCACTCTTAGTTAATCAAGATCTACCATTGTGAATATCCCATTAGCTGCAACATCAGAAACTCTTATCTTTTGTTGATACAATCATAAACAAAAACAATTTCATTTATGTACGTATCTAATGCAGTATTAGCCAAACGGTCAAAAATAACGTAATCGTATTTGGGGGAAATCTTCTCGTCATAATTTTGATTGGCATCTTATACGGGTTCTGATGTTTTCATTAAAGTAATTATAAATGCCAAACCATTAGATAGGGCATGATGATGTTTTGGGCACTTAGCGTTTAGCAACTAACATCGACTGTGGTTTTTAGTTGACTCAATAAATATTTTTTTTTAATTCATATTTAGTCACAGTTGCTAAAACAAATATTTGTACCACAGAAATAAGATTTGATGACATTTAAATTGTTATTATTATTGATAGTTTCTAAACTATTTTCAGGCAAAAAAGATTTAATATATTTATTTATCAGGAATTTTTCTGGTAAAGTCTTGAAGGCCTCTTAGCATATCATTTTCTCCAACAGTATGATAATTTTGTACCAGGGAAGGATAGAAAATAGTATCAGTAGTTGCTACATCATATACAGAAAGTAATATATCTTCACATGGTTTAGTTATAAGCTGCATAGTATTGTTCATCTTACCTTTATTAAAAACAGCATCTTTGATATTTTTAATTCAAGAGCACACACCTTTTAATGTATAGTTTAATATAGAAGTAACATTTATACCTTGATTCTAATGTTGTTTCATCCGGTGTTTTATTTGCCTTCTTCATTTTACTTACTAAATGTTAGTCATATTTATGTTTTTATTAAACGTTGTTTCCTCTGCTCTCTGCTAGACGTTCTTGTGAGCAAAACGTTTAATTTATAGTTGGACTATCATCCAGAGGTTTGTGTATTTTGAGGTCAATATGTCTCTGTAAAAACAGTCAAATAGATGCATAACTTATGCCGTATGTGTACTTGTTGACAATACGGTTTTATTTGAATGAAGTTTTCAGTTTAAACTATTACTATCATCTTATTATACGTTGCTGAGTATTTAAAAGTTAGATGCACTTCCTAAAGTAATTCTGCATTGAAAACCTAGAATTAATATTCGTGACATTCTATGTTGTAGACTTATGTGAGTATGTTAAGGATCATTTGTGATTTAATTCACAATACTGTAAGATTCTTTTAAATGTTCGCCCTGTGCTCTAGGAAAATACATTATTCGTTGAATTGTACAAAGATTATTGACTCTCCTTTTTCTGTTACTTAGTTTAAGATCGTAGAGTCGTGACAAGGAAGTATGTACAGCCTATGTTCTCTCTTTGTACTAACAGAGTATTACAACTATTCTACCTTTGAATAGTATATATATATATATAAATGGTAACTATGTAACATCATAACAAGATAAAAATTATGTTTATTCTGTTGCAAATTAATTTAAATTTCTCTCTCTCTGTATATATATATATATATATATATATATATATATATATATATATATATATATATATATATATATATATATTTATATATATATATATACATATATATATATATATATATATATATATATATATATATATATATATATATATATATATAGTTTCCTGTTGTTTTAATGGTTTAAGTGCTTTATTTGATGGTATTGAGAATATATATTGGATGTATATTTTGCTTGAATATATATTTGAAACGTAGATGATGATGCTAGTAATTCATCTATCCGACACGAATTCTTACAATATACTGCACATCTTGCTCCTTCACACGATAGTGCCAAGTTTGACTCTAGACAGACAAAATTGGAGTGCATTTTAAGTGTGAAAGTCAATAAATTTATTTTCAACTCTGTAATGAAAATAATTGAAATGATGACTAAGCAATACCAAGGCACGAAAGTAATATAAAGCATTTTTCGTTTTATGTTTAGACAGTAGTTTCTGGAATGTTGAATATATAGCAATAATAGCTAAGTAGAATCTGCAGCATGGGCGATAATTCCATTCAACTTCCGCTTTAACAGACGTAAATACTAATATTTCAACAAAAATATGCTTTTTAGTGTTTAATATAAACATCCTAATGCCACTTCATCAAATGCAATATTACACGTTTTAAGAGCAAAGCTGAATAAATTTATTCTCAACTATAAATTGTAGACACTTATCAAGAAGAAATTTGGATACATGTTTGCTCTAATTACATTTGTTATTTGATCGTAAATTCATACACTGACACAGTCATTGGCAGTACACATAAACTATTTTATTTGGCAAAAGGAAGACCACACATTATTTATGATTAGATATTGTGTTCACCAACAAGAGCACCTGAATTTCATATATCATATTAAAAGTATAAATCACTATGAAGCTAGTTCACGAGAACTTGATGACCAGATACTCAATTGTGTGCCTTAGTCTGGATTCGATTAAAAACCCTCCAAAGACCTAGTCGGTGGATGTGTCTGTCCAATCAGAACTGTATCAAAGATCCAGCATCTAGTTATCCACTATTCAATAATATACTGTACATCACACACTTTTGCAATGCACAACATCCAGTTATATACTATTCGGCATCTCAATATCTACTGTCCATCACCAAATAATCTACTATACCTTTACAGTTAGCAACACCCACTCATCTGCTTACCACACAGTGTATGATGCAAACCAAAGAGTATGAAAAATAAAAGTGAACTCCCTTATAAACAAATCCATTTTCGTTTCCCCATAATATTCAATTTATCCTGAAAGTACAAAGCCAAACTATGTCTTATTACCCCGTTTTATAACACTTAGCACGTACTACCACTTTTGTAATCAATAGTAAGCTACCAGTGAAGTTCAAGAAGAGACAAAAGGATAAACTGGTGAACGCTTTACATGCAGATATACGAATCCAATTTTATTAATGACGTTAATTAATTTAAAAATAAAACATATTCAAAACTGATATTGATCCTTTACAAATCCAGGTAGGGTATATTTGTAATATTACATTCCGTTTTGAATCTTTTGATAAATAATGTTGTTATTGTCGCTTGTGGCTTGGAAAGTTTTTTTGTGTGAAGTTTCCAAAATATTTCAAAAACTCTATTTACCAAACAGTATAACCAAACATCCATTGTAAGGAGGGTTTGCAAATTCGAAGAATATAGTGACCAATAGTCGACGGGCTCATTCACCCTGGAGTTCATAACTTCGAAGTATAGGTTTAAACGCTTAACAATACCGAATGTGTTTTGTAACAAGGAAGAATATTTTTGGTTCAAACGTATTTGCATGTAAGTTTATTGGTTCCAACACATGATATTTCCAGTATATTTGTATTTGTCTGAAGGTTATAAATTTAAATACAATTGAAAGAGAGATCATTTGTCCAACGATTTAATTTATCTGAATATATTAATGTGCAGTATAAATGTTTAAATTCATTCGAACATAACTTAAAAAGACTCTCAAATGAATTGAATAAATGATTATTAAACCTATAAGTGCTTCAGAGGCTTAGCTAGGGTGGAGCAGGGGTACATATATCCCGGGCGCCAAGGTACAGGGCGCCAAAATGAGGCTTACAAGGCTACATTATAATACGTAAAAAAGAAAAATGTGATTAAACGGGAAGGGGGCTGGGGCGCCAATTTTATAGTTCGTCCCCAGGCGTAAAATATCATAGCTACGCCTCTGAAGTCCTTCATCGTATTTAATATACAATTCGAATGAAATTATTTTATTTAACCTGATTATTCTCCTTTTCTAACCCATTGGATTAATGTACGGGCAAATAATCAAACTACAAGATAAGATTCCGTCAATAAATGGACACAGCAACGGAAGTGCGCATATTTACAAAACTGCGCATATTAGTTTATAATAATATCAATTTCCAGTTTGTGCAAATTAACAGATTACTTTCTAAAATAAACTAGACTCACGCGAATATCATAACGTGCCATTACGACTCCATCTATTATCTTAACATTGCACAATGGGACATGATCACAATATTTTTCTCTCACATGTACACATTTGTCCGCTGCTGTATTCACAAAAAGGCATTGATCTTGAACAATGTCTTCTAACTTGACGAGGATGCGTTTGAAGAGCAACACAGTGTATAATTGACATATATATTATATCTCTCAAATATTTTACATTTCGTGTATTCTAAATATCTGAAAGAAAGCAATGAAAACATTATTTACCAAGCATCATTAGACATTTAAGAACACCTTAGGAAATTGTAAGCACTAGTTAAATACAACACAGATTCAGCTGTGAATATTGACATAAAATTATTTTTTCTCTTTGACTATGTCTCGCCGAGTATACTCTTCAGTCTCTAAACATTAAATGGAATCTAGTATGTAACAATATTCATTGTCTCAAAATTATATAAAGTCAAGTGCAGATTAAAATGTGCAGGTCTGGTAATATTATGGTCAGTACCACATGCATTTACCCGTGAATCACAGGGTGGCGAAAGTCAAGTTTATATTACTGATTGTGACCATGCTACGCTATAAGGTTAGAATACTACTGCTAAATTCATACTTAATGAACGTGAGTAATGGATATATTTTCTAACGTAAATAATTATGTTATGAAAGAACTAGAACAGATATGTAATGGACTGCCACATACCAGTGAATGTTTCATAGACTGACACATACAATCTGCTTGGGCACATTCCACGTTAACTTTTGTAATACAATTTTTTTTAATATTTAGGCTAGCTAAAGAAGCCATGCAGGATTCTCACAATAACAAGAAAGTTATGACATATATTGTCTTCTTTAGCTGGTAATAAAAATGGGAAAAGATACACTTACAATTTTTCATCCTTAATTTCCTCAAAAATATACATTCGAAGTTCTGCAAATCCGAATTACATGAGATATGTCATGGGTTCTCAAGGTTGATTACATACTTTGAAATTTAGCTGTAATTTTGAAATTTGTATTCCATGTGCAGTTACATCCTCCGTACTGCACTCGAAATGAAATAAACATTAAGTTCCACAGCATCGTTTTGATAATTGCAATTGAAGTACTTCATATTTTTCCCACATTATGATCTCAATCATTCACTGATAGAACAGAAACACGCATGCTGATGTTCGCACACTTCAGTAAGATTAAATTGGCAGACGATGCTGGAATCCAATGAAAGTTACTTCATGTAGATAAATCCAGACCATAATCACAAGAATTGACAAAAATACCAAAACGTGTTCATTCCATATCAAATGGAACAGTTGTTGCAATGCGTATTCATTAACAATATTACTCCAAATAGCAATTTTAAGTAGACCAAACACCATTTTCTTTCGAAACTTATACCTGGGCGGAGTTACGCGCTCATTAATAAAGTGGTTGTGTAATAATCTATAAAAGCTATTTGGAATACTGCACAGAATTAGTTACCTTGTTTCTTGTAGTGTATTTTTGTTTATATATTTAAGCCTTGGAAAGAATAGGAAAATGAGCATATATTAAAACAGTTACTGCATTTGTATGGGAAAATATGAACTCATTGTGTAGGTTGGATATACTGCACTTCCAAGATGGTGCAGTATTAGATTAGCAGGGCATTGTAGTGCATGTATCGTTTGAGAAGAGATTAAATCACTGTTTCATTTAGATGTGTATTGTAGGTTTGTCTTTAGTTTAGCAGGGCAATGTAGTGCATGTATTGTTTGAGAAGAGATTAAATCACTAATTTATTTAGATGCGTCTTGTAGGTTTCTCATAGATGCTCAAATATGTTGAATTAGTGTTCAAATACACAACCGAAATTTCGGGATAAAGTAATCAACTTAGGAATTATTTTTTACGAAAACTAACATTACGCAATCAATCATTTACGGATTGTTTATATTAGGTACTAATCGGTTTGCAGTGATTTGCTGGTTGGTTTACCACTCATTGCATACAATTTTAAAATTTCTTTGCAGGTAAAAAGTAATTTATTGCGAATGGTCGGGTATTACAATTAAATATAATACAACCATCGTTATTCGGTGAGGATTAGATACGCCTGAAGTTTTGTACACCATCGAAAGCAACATCAATGATTGTTTTATTATTTACGATTTATTATACAATTCATTCTGCATATATAAGACTTTCAATATCATTGTGATGGAATCAATGCAAAGCTGCATGCCTTACACGATATGAACTCTTTATCAGAGCTTGCCGCTACGAGGAAGGATAATCGAATTAACTTGCGTTACTTGTTGGTCTAAGTGTTTGACCATGCCCTAAATGTGGCATCAGAGTAAAATCCTCGGAATCGCCTTAGCGTATATTATCTGGAGCATGGCAATATTTTCCAAGGCAAAAATTATAGAACCGACTGTTGAAACACCCTGCAACGCCAATGCTGTTGTGAAAAATATACTGAATTTAATTAAAGAATAACTAGGATAGAAGCGATATCTGAGTGATTGGATTAAGTTTTGCCAAATCTCATATACCACGTAATGACACATTTCATTTGTCATTGCCTCGGAAACAATATGAAACATTGGCGTCTATCATCATCTGTAATTAAGAATGCACGTGTTATATTTAAGACTTTTCGTTATAATATCATGCAAGTTGATAAACTTGATCCTATGATTTTTTTGTGTCGCTGGGAATATTCTGTTAAACGCTGTTGTCATAAACCAAGGGGGAGTTAGCAATGTTCACCGTATTGACCAGTATATGATTATCGAGCGTGGATTTTGACAGATTATTTGCTTGCTCCAGAAATCATGAGGTTAAAATCGGGTGGTTGTCATGGTATCAGTATAGATATGTGGAGAAATCCAAGCGCAATTTTTAGAATGTACAGGCCTTTCCGAATATGTCATATACATATCGTTTACTTGCAAATACGGCTCAGAATGCACACAAGGAAAATCAAACTGGTCATAGTTTTCACCAGCTTGAATTTATGTCGCAGTATATACAATTGAATACAGACACTGTACGACAGCCGCGAACTAAATCGTGAGAGACTTATTGAAATTGCTGAACAAGGCTATAATTAAAAAGCTAAAGAGAATACTTTCCGTAACAATAAACACGACAATCTCAACCGGTTTGTTGCAGGACCAGCTTTTGAGTCAGGCAAAAAAAACTTGACGGCTAATTCGTGGCTGTCTAAAACAAGAGAGAAGTCAAACTGAAGTTTGAAAAGACCATCTTTTCGCGTCGGTACTTGAATTGTCAACTTTTTTGTACGTGATCGACTACGCCAAGATTAAACCTAATAACGGTGATAACATCTCGATCTTGTATATGGATACATATTCACGTTTGATGCATATTTCAATCAAATTCATGTATGATTACATAGCCAAAAAAGTTTAGTAAATACGTTTGATACCAAAAGAGGATATAAAATATCCTACAAAAAAGGATATAAAATATCCTACACTGTTTCGTGACTCCCGCAAAAAGTCATCGGAAAATTCAAAGATAATGATAATAAACATTTATCGAAGAATATATGTAATTGCACCAGAAAATGCAGTTGGTTTCATTTAAAAACATTTAGGCAAAGAAAGGAGATCTGAAAGATGATCTTGTAGAAAGATCTCGGACACTTCTTGGTTGTGTAACGTATGCAGCGTTGATCTGACTTGGTCAGTGAACCTGATCTGATCAATTAATCATCGTAGAGTTGTTCATTGCAGCAGCATTGTGATTGTGACACTGTATGTCACCAAGCGATGAATATTCACTGATGTAATTACAGCATAAATGGATAGGTAATCAACTTACGAGTGATGTGCTGTCGCACTAAATTAGGCTTTCATGGCAGTTCCCTTTTTTAGAAATGGACTTAAATTTCATCTCTGTCAAATGTTCTACATTTTGGCTGTTTTGCTTGTTTGCCAGTTGGTGTTATTTATTTTGTCATTTGTTCCTGAACATCAATCCGGTACCTCGAATTTGTTCATGTTCCAAGTCTCATAATGCATACAGATACAAGGCGAAATTTTTCCAAATGGGTCTCATACACGCGACACACACGATTCATGCAGAACATTGACAGTCTTGAGCCTAATCACCTCAGCCTATCTTGACCAAATCGCGCGCGCGATTTCATTATTTATTACCGCTATCAATGATCGTTAGGTGTGTGATACATTCGCAAGATCGTTGTTTACGAAACATTGCCAATTGATGTGCGTACTGATATCTGAATAATCCTTCTGCAGGTTTACGTTTAAACCGCACCACAATGGCTTGATCACGGGGTGTGGTAATTTCTACAGCTATTAATTTATATTTTGTTAACAACGCATCAACGGGTCAGATAAATTGTTTATATGTCAACTACAATATCTAACGCCTAATTGTATGTGTACAAACAAATATGTTGTAAACCACTGTATGATCCACGCACCTGATCAAGGGGATGATATAAAAGATGCGCATGTTGGACTTTTTTGGGTGTTCTCAGATCTAATCATATAGGGGTGTCTTTCTTGGCGCTAGTAAGTATATTGGCCTAAACCCTTGTTTGGCCAGTCATGCACGAGCAATCCCATGGGTGACGTTTGCAGCGTTTGCTTTGTTTTCAGTTTCCGCGTCAATTTTCAATAAACTCGAGATAGTATATTTTAGTCAGTTTTTCATCCAGGTTTGCTTGTTATATAAGTAGTTTTTCCACCAATAAAAATCATTATTCCTTTGATGGTCTATCTGAGGATTCCTTCCCAGAGTCATGGTTGAGATCAGTGTCAGGAGGTCTCGTTAAACCATGACTGTTGCATGATTCTCCAGGCTTAGGTCAATTTCTGATATCAAGTCGATTATCAGGTCATGTTTTAGGATCACAGTAATTATATCCATGGATGTGCTTTCCACTAGGCTATTTGCTGCACAGTGTTCCCGGTAGCATCACCAAAATAGCAACCAGTTCTCCTGGAAGACTTTATTTAATTCGTATGAGCTTCTTTACTCCATTAACAATACTCTTCATCTCTACCAATACGTGTTTCTATTCGCGTTGTATTTGTGTAATCATGCGGCATTGAATATAATATGCAAAAATAATTATTTTATAAGTGATATTCAACATGGCATCACGAAAAAAAACTATGATTTTACTGTCCTTGACTTATCAATGAAGTGAAAGCCTAGGGTATACAAGCAACGTGATTTTGAACTAAGTGCTAGAGTTGACTTCTGGCTTTACTTAATAATTGAGAATAAAATTATATTAATATTGTTTTGAGATGGTCAGCGTAGCGTCGGTTGTACAAAATTATGCCGTTATCTGTTAGTAAAGTTATGATATTATCATGAATGATATTTTAGTGCTTCAGTCGCCACTTAGAGGTAAATCGTCTATATTTTATTTTCAAAGATGATTAAGCTGTAATCATTGACGACAATAAATGACGATGTCATATATGCAATGGAAAGATACACGTAGGTGCCTACAGTAATTATGGGAGACTGTATCGTCCTAATGATTTTTAGTTTTATTAAAGCCCGTGTTCTAGCAAAATGAATTATAATTCGTGCGCTATTGATTAATCATAATTTTCTTCACTATTGACGTGGTCAATGGAACGGCCTCCAGAGAAAAATATTATACTGGTCTAAAAATAAATGTGTCCCGCGAAAACTTAATAACTGCCATAAACATATACAATGAAGAACTTCTCAGCCATAGGAGGAAATGTTCAATGACGCAGCTGAGCTGTACAGAAATAATTGGAACTTCCATGCGAGTACATGGAAGCACTCCAACTTTTTCAAAGATACATTATATTCTTAATAATATGCAGAAAAATCATCACAGATTATTTCGAACAGACAGTTGCAACGCTTATCAAACCAACAAAGAAACAATTGATGCCAAGTCTGGAATCCGCGAAATAGGTAAATAATGTCTTAGAAATAAATGAGACAAATATTTCTCATTTCACACGATTACCCAGACGCATTTGAAGCTAAAGTTCAACGGTTTTCATGGTAAATACATACACAACGAACATTCGTGCACTAAGACATACGTTCAATGCGTTTATAGATTTATTTCATGTAAAAGGTGGACAGTTCACTAGTAAAGTATATCTGACTTGGGGTGTCTGACATTTCTCTGCGATTAAATTAGTTGATTGATTATCCTGGGAAGATAGTTTCCTTGACTTCACGAACAAGTATGTAGCGCGTGAATATCACAAGCTGTGGTCAGACAAGCATTGACATTTAAACGTTAACAGAAGCCTGTAAATTATTCAGTATCACTTTCGTACGTTTTACCCGATTTAATAGTTTTCTTTGGAACACGAGCGCATGGTTAAACGGTGACAATTAGCTTAAAACCTTATCTAGCAATGAGACCGCATTTTGTCTTAGCGCTGTTTCCTCCTTTATCATGTTGACTCTTTAGTTCGGATATGGGAGGTGGCGGGTTCGAACCCCGGCGGAGTCATGCTAAAGACTTATAAAAATGTTACTAACGGTCGCCTCAGTATTAAGAGGTTAGTGTTAAGACAGGTCCGATTGGTGTCAGGATAATGTGACTGGGTCGTACATCATGTTAAATGTCTGCGGCATGATATCCCAGATCTCTCTCTCACACACACACACACACACACACACACAACCCACCCATACATACACACAAATACACACAAACTCACTACTAGATTTCTGATGTTCTGTAACAAAATTCTAGGGTATCTTGAAAATGACCTTTAGCGGAAATGATCACTATATCTTAACATCACACCAGCTACTGCAGACGTTACATAGCATTCGATTCAATCATAACACACGTTGATTTTTGTTATTATAGGGATCAACGCCATTTTTCAGCACAAGATAGGCTATACATGGCGGCGGTATTAATGGTGGAGAAAGAACCTTGTAAATTCCAGGGAAGAACCACCGACCCACGAGAAGCTACTGGCAGGCTTTCTCTTTTACCTACGTTAGCCGAATCTTGATTCGAACTCACGCGAAGATAGGTGAGATGGTAGTTATCCGTAAACAGTCAGCGCTTTAGACCACTCAGCCACTCAGGGCTCACGAACATACGTTGATAAGATGGACATTATCTATTAGCCAGTCTCGAATCTCTGTGTATTTAATACGAATGGCTGTGTCATAATTCAACAGCATGTGAATGCAAGATGATTTTGATATTTGAGTGCATAGAGAATGTATCCGCTTTGAATGTCAATCACATGCAGGTAAACTTTGAAAGTGTTTGACGTTATGATTAAGTTAATAGAGTATACAAGTCGTTATAGCGGCCAAAAAGCCTCTATATTTGGTACTATTCAGATTATATATTTCCATTTGGTTGTTAGGCTAAAGTGAGATGAAACCTTTCGTCTCCTCAATATACCCCTTCTCATTGTCGTAAAGATTTATGATTCATTTGAAAATATGAAAAATATGAAAATAAATATCTGAAAGCTAGCTAATAAATTATTTTCCACTGTTATAGTTTGGTCTAGAAATATTCAAATGCCATCATTATGACAACGTTGAATCAATGAACCTAACTGATTAACTAGCTTCGCTAACCAATTAACTGATTGTGCCACAGAATTTCCCAACAAAAGTGCGTTTAAATGACAAAAATAAACTTCACACAAATGTGTAAACTGTTCAACAGGTTGACAGATGTAATGATTCCTAATTAATTGGAAACGTAAATATCTCATAATGTTCTTTACTAATTATTATAGAAATTCCATTATGTCTTTATGTATACTCAGAAAACTTTCCAGCTTCGGGTGTTTGTTTGACTACAACATCAAATTATTCACATAAGCATTCAAAAATGTTTAGGAATATTCCACGAGTATTGTCATTGCTTTGAGATAAACCAGATAAATTAGTTCAGCAACTCTTAATAAAGAAAAGGTGAACCCTTTTGAAAGGGACACATAAATAATTTACCTCTTATCCTGATGCTTTTGTAATGATGCCCATTCAGATTTAGCGTAACAGAAACTATCTTGTCATTATGTAACTTACAAGTCTGGGCGACCGTGCATCATACTTGTTGAGTAGAGCGTGTTTTCGAAACTGCATGATCATGACAAATTATAAATAACCAATACAAGTAACACGTCCCGTCGTTTAAATTTGCCAATAATACATATTCACTGCAAGTATACTTTTCGTTGTTGCTGACTGTCCAGAACATAATGACAGTATTTGACTGAGAAGAGAGGAAATGAACACTTGCAATGCTTGTAACTAGCAGGGATTTCGCAACGCCATCCTTCTCTGCAGAGATGTCTAAAATATGTAATTTCCATATTCAATAAATCTAGGAATTTAATGTAGAATCTTGTTTCAAGTCAGATGTGAAAAGCGAAATAAAAAATAACCTGTGATCAAACATTATGTGAAAGCAAACTAATTATCCTTAAATCCAAATAACATTTAGGTTGTTCTCACCAACATATATGGAAAAGACTTTATATTATATTCCAGATAAAGTCTGACTCAGCTCTAAGGTAATTAAATGAATCTGTATAAATAAAACGCAATGATGAATCACCATTTGCCATATTTAAATATCATTTAAACGTGATGGAGGCATATATGCATTTTTTCAAGCTATCACATATGAAGTACAAAGTCAATATGCCTAATTCTTACATTCAAAGCATCCTGTTTAAGTGTCGAATTCAACATTCTGTTAAAAGTACGGACGTCCTTTATTGGGACTGTAAATAATAATAAATGAAATACAATATGAGAACAACTTTATTCATCAAACATGTTGGTTAACTAGTCTAATAGTACCACACCAAACAATCGAACAATTTTGTCCTAACAACCTTGAATTCAGCTTTCATTGAATTAAATAACATCTGAATTTCTCACAATCTCAGCTTATACATAAGACGATAATGCGTGTGCTAGTATATGTGACAAAGATATATATATATATATATATATATATATATATATATATATATATATATATATATATAGAGAGAGAGAGAGAGAGAGAGAGAGAGAGAGAGAGAGAGAGAGAGAGAGAGACAGAGACAAAAAGGGACACGGGCAGAGATAAAGAAAGACAGAGACAGAGATAATAATAATAATAATAATATTCGGAATACACTTGCATATTTTAGCCTTGGATGCAATTGTCAGAAAACAGAAAATACACTGCTGCATCTATTGAAAATGAAACATTGAGGTTCTCTGAATAGAAATACACGCACAAAATATACGAAGTTCGTTCAATTTAGCAGCAGTGAGGGTGAACATACAACTTTGCCTGAGACGTTTATTTAAAAAAATAAAGGTTCTTGCAGAGGCTGAGTAAAAAAACCCGTCAACAACGCTAAACCAAAGTCTCTAACTTTTCTATTTCCACACGATTATTTTTTTAATCGTATAATAAAATCTTTGGTTACCTTTTTTTTGTTATGCGATTGTTGACTTATTTTCTATGATTTTGTAAGGCGATTTTGTTTACTCGTAAAGCGACTCAGTTGTTGTCCTTCACACTTTCTGCTGCTATTGATAGTGAAGGGGAATTTAACCAAAGATTTTATCTTGACCTACACGATATATTGGTCTTGGATCATGCAAATTTATCGCTATAATTCCAAACGGAACAGATTGTGCTTTAGAAAAGAAATTTTTAAATTTATTCATATCCATGACCCCTGAACACCAGGTATAATAAATATTCTGCAGGGTATAATTATCTACTCCATTAAACACAACCAAAATATTACAGTTATCTCTGATCACTTTAGGTATTTGTGTATATCTTTGAGTAGCATAAATCAAGTCTGTGTTTTTGTGTCTACTCCGAGAAAATATTCTAGCTGGATTAGATTGTTTGTCTAGCATCACATCATCATATACTACGAGATTATTAATGAATCCATCTAAATCATCTACAGACAGGGCTGCATCTATATCTGTGAAAAAGTGAATAATATCGTCACCGTCTTTATTATTTGATTTTGCTTTCTCGTTAAAATCCTTAAGTACTTCGTAACATTGTTGATCATCTACAGACGGTGCTATTAAATAAAGTTTGTTCCATCTCAACCCCCTCATTATTAAAGTTAATAATATTTGTGTTTTACCTGATCCAGATGGACCTATTATGATCATTTGTATCGAATTTGGTAATGCTGGATGGTGCTTCACTGGTTAATGTTTTTGTGTAGCCGAAAAGTCAATTATTGCATCCACATTATTAATAACATGAGACTACATTGTGTTCGATGTAAATCATCTACACCCACCACTAGACTGACAACAGTAATAACAAAAATAAACGACATGCATTAACAGGTAAATGTGTAAAATGTGGTACACGAAAATATAAATTTATCTCAGGGACAACAAAGATAGGTGGGGATATTACTGCTTCTTTAGGAAAATTACCTGGATTACCATGGTCTATGTGTGCTGGTGAGAAACACCTTCCTGGATATAATTACTATGTTCCTGGAACTAGACTCGATATCCGACTCGATAACCAAGATCAACCAAGACAATGAGAGTATCCAGTAAATAAGATCGATCAAGCATGTCACATTCATGACGTTGCTTATAGAAATCCTGATTGGCAACAACGGCATCTCGCAGATGTGAAATTGATTCATGCATTAAATTCTATACCTAATAAATCTGTCAGAGAGAAACTCGCACGTTTTCTAATAAACTCCGATATGAAAAGTAAAATATTGTTAGGGGATGGTAATTAATTGTATAATTATTATAATGGAATCTACTTATTATAGCCCAAGAGGGTATTGGAAAGGTAAAGTAGCGATCACTAAACTTGCTGAGGCAGCAAAAGTTTCACGTTCTGTTGCTGCAGCGTGGTTAGTACAACAGGAAATATGGCAAATTTATCTACCACCACCAAAAAATTCAATGCGCTTATTTTGATGTCGGTGTTTCTAACGAAGTTAAGCAAGCAGATATTTTGTTTTACCCAATGATACTATTAAAACACGTGGACGAAAGTCACGCACGTATAAATATGCATTGACTATTGTTGACGTTGCAAGTAGATATAAAGAAGCTGAACAATTATCAACAAAAACATCATCTGAAGTTGCGTCTGCGTTCGAACGAATTTATCAGCGAATACCATTACAATGGCCAAAACTACTACAGGTTGATCTTGGCAAATAATTTATTGGTGCAGTATCACCGTTGATGAAGAAGTACAACGTTAAAATCAGACGAGGATATACGGAGATTCATCTTGATCAGGCAATCGTTGAACGATTTAATCGAACACTTGCTGAACGGTTATTCGGGTATCAATTTACAAAGGAAATATTTCTGAACAAAGTGCAGGCAGATATAAGATCTCATGCATGGGTTGCGAGGTTACCGAATGTGATAGCTGAGCTGAATAAAGAAGTTACTAGTGCAACTTCTATGAAAACGTATGATGCGATCACAAAAATATATCTACCGATTAAACGTAAATCCATTTCTCAGCCAGTACTAGGCAATGTTACTGTTAGATATTTATACGAACCTGGCGAACTCGAAGGAGGCATAAAAAGGGCAACTGATCCTATTTGGAGTGTGACCACACACAAAATATCCAGAGTGGTAAGGTCAACAGGTAGACCAGCAATCTACAGATTAGATTCACGTGCTCCTCAACGTGGATTTGTTCGTGAACATTTACAAATAATTCCTGAGGATACGCAATTACCACCGAGTATTCTTTTATAAACTTGCAGATCCTCGACGTCGATTACACTCCAAACAGGTCAGCATCACATTTTCACGCGTGTGACTAAGACTACTATTAATTCTATCAACGGTAAGTTGTCTTAGGTTATTGCTCGAATACTGCCACAACATTATTGCGTTGCGATTTGCGCAATGATTATTTTTGTCTTTGTTTTAACATCATAATAATATCCACATCTATATCAAACTCGCGATTATTTTTTATCACACTGCTTATAGCTGCATAATTTTTATTGAAATCGACATTATTAGTAATTTCTTCGGTTATTACGCAATCCATAATAACTCGTTTTAGTTGTGATATTCTTCTAACTCGAGATACTGCGAGATAGACTAAATTTGACCACTCAGTACGATCATCGACTATCCAAACTTTAGTATCAGTGATATTTAATCTCTGCGACGAATGAATCGTTATAGCATACCCTAAGGTCCAAGACGATTTATTCATGTTTAACGCGCTCTCGACAACATCAACAGCGACAAGGACAATCTCATTTAACACAAGATTTTGTATACGGACACTCTCAGTATCTGCACTAGGAATCTTAACATCAACCTTTTGTTGTCTTATATCTGCAGGGCGATAACACAACGGTAAGGTGACTTTGGGAATTTTCCTTGTGTAACGCATATAATTTCTTTTATAGATCGTCACGAACTATTTTTCTACTGGCAACTATCAAATCAGCAGGTTTTCATAGTGTCCAAAAATCATTCATGGATGTTTCTTCAATTATCTCACGCATTACTTCACACCGTATTTTATCTGGTTGTAGTCGTATTAATCTTTTGAATTCTTTCAGCGACTCATCAACAGCGCTATGATCATCAGATATTTCTTCATAGTAATCTACATTGTTCTTTGGCCACTCATGTGGAGACTGTCCAATAAAGGGTGGTGGTTGACCATGATCACCACACATAATCACAGCAGTATTCTTTAGTAACAACCAATCAAGAAATATTTGTAATACTTCCAGAGGCATCGTGCATATGTCGTCCCATATGATAATTTTAGGTATATATTTTTCACCCATTCTTGATGGGGTCCATGTATTTCCGCACCATCTAAATAAACTATGATATGTACACGAATTTACATTCCGTTGCTTTATTTCCTTGGCAAGGTTGTGCGTTGGTGTTAAGACAGTCATATCTAAACTCATGAATAAATGAATCGCGCGTGTTGTTTTACCTGAACCTCTACACCCATTAACATAAACGTTCTTATGTCTACATACAGGATCATAGACGGATGGCGCAGATGATTTTGATACTTGATTATTTCTGTAATAAGTTTCCTCAATTTCAACATTGGCAGATGCACAATAACTAAGAATATTTTCTTGTTTTATCCTCCACGTTCCCCTCTACATTCCATATTGGTATTAGATGTAAAGAAGAAGCAGACCGGGCTGCTAAGGTGGCTCTATCTTTAGAACCATCGGATTTTAAATTACCATATTCTGATTTTTAACCTTGTATCAAAAAGTATCTACGTCAAAAGTGGCAGTTATCATGGGATTATGCAATCAATAACAAACTTCATGCCATCAAACCAATCTTGGGAGAATGGACTCCTTCCTACAGAACTATTCGTAGGGAGGAGGTTGTCATTGCAAGAATCAGAATCGGTCATACATACATTACCCACTCACACATACTAAAAGGTGAAGATCCACCAGAGTGCATTCCTTGCAATGTACCATTTACTGTTAAACACTTTATGACCACGTGTCCCGACCTGCAACCTACGCGTGATAAATACTATAATGTACACGACATGCAGGAACTTTTTGATACTATTCAAATCACTAGTATTTTAGATTTCCTAAAGGAAGTAAATCTTTATTTTAAACTGTAACTTGTATGACCTTACCCAAACTAATTTTTAACTAATGCAAATACCAACTATTATTTACATCTTTTCATCAAGATACATCATTTACATTTCCCGTTGATTGGGAACCGACATCTTTAACTATTAACAACATTTACCATTTTATATTTAACTACTATGGATATTTTACCCTATCTGGTCGATATTGAACCTTTCTTTTTACACATATGACCTACTGTATGGCGCTAAATAGCCTAAAAGTGCTGGTTCGCCGTTAAAACTAAATCATTCAATCAATCAACCCCTCCACGTTCCCTATTCACAATTACCGAGATTTAATGAATCTTTATATTTTTTTGTGTATATAAATAGAATCTATCGCAACTCTAACAGCGTAACGAGAAAATCTGTTATCATCGATAATAGATTTATCGAAACATAAGCTAGCATCGAAGATCTTAGATGAGTAAACTGCGGTGACTTGCCATCAGTATAGCTCACAATGGTACCTACTTTTGTTTTATCTGATAAACAAGCATTATATCGACTAACAAATGTGTTTTTCTCCATCGTATCAGCGAGTATAAAATCGAATTCAGCATTGTCCATGATCAATCTTGTACAAGTTCGTGTATGATCATGTTATCATTCTTGTGTAAACTTACCGATTATTTTTTCTGCCAAGATCTTTTGCAAATTTTTCATCGTGTTTAGCAGGTTCTATTAACCAAACTTGCTTTTGCACGCGATATTATATAATAGCTTCAGATACTTTCAACGATATTAAAACTTCAGCATCGAGCATATATCTTAGCAGAACTGTTGGAGCCCAACATTCTTCAGTGACATGTTTTCCAAACCACGCATAAACAATCATATGGAGACCTTCTCTAAACTCAAACGATTATACGTAAGCTAATCCTGTTAAATCAAATTCTGGTAAGGATCCATTTATCGCAACTCTGGTCATGTCATGTGTAGGATGTCCACATCTATGGAAGTATTCAGAACCCTCTCCATATCCAAATAAACTCTCAGTATAACACGCTACCATATCAACTGAGATAACGTTATTGTAATTATATTTAGTATTCCACAGTGCACCGTGCCCGTATTCTATACAACTTCTCACGACATCTTCAAGACATTCTGATCGTGTGGGTTTCCACGAGTTTTTCTCTTGAGCGAAATGAGCAGCAACCGATGGTACGGTAAACAATTACTTAGAAATTGTCTAACTTTGACATCGTCAGAAGTATATTTCAGCGCAAGGTTTTCCATTTCTTTATAAAGAGATTCTGTACGATAAATATCACCGTTAGACCACAAAAACTGATCATATTAATCATATTCAGAACTCTAAAATAACCCTACAGAAACAGGATCATATTTACTAATATCACTGATAGCATCGAATACATCATTGTGGTAAAATTTAACCGTTCTTCCTCATGGAAATACAGGTACAGCATCAGTCCATGCATGCGCGTTATGAACAATAATATTTATAGGAGCTCCTCTAGATTTATATTTTGTTTTGTGCAAAATCTCTCCTGGTAACGTCTTCACTGTTATTAGAAATCTTAATAACTTTTCTAGCTCAGCAACGTCGTTAATAGACGCTCCAGTGTCTTTAACCTTTTCAACCCACATATTTATTTTTTTACGCCTTGAATCTGTTAAACCGTTTCCTCGAATTTCGTTTATGAAGTGTTCTACAATTCGCTCTGCTACACAGTTTCTTCTTGACAGTTTCATTTTCTTGAGATCATTTATGTCATGTTTATCATTTAACGGATAAGCGCGTACACAACAGCAATTACTGGATAAGATCGCTCATAATACGGCTTGTCTATTCCAGTCAGTATTCCTGGTTTGGAATTTTTACCAAGGATAATATTATTCCCTGATTTCTGGACTGATTCGCGTTTGTCTCGGTTGATCCAAATATCATTCTCTGTATTTACAATATATTTTACTAAAATAATATATTTCCGAACATCGAGGTAATCAATTATTTCTCTTGCTCGTTTGTCATTCATAACATAGATATCATTTCCAATCCTGAATGTGGACCACACATGAACTGCACTATCTTGACGAAACTCCTTCTTGGCTTCACTAATGCGTTTAGTTTTATCCGCATTTGTTAAAGATAGATCTTTCATCGAGAAACTAAATTTGTGTAACCTGTCAAGGTCAAATATAGAAGCGGGAGGCTCAGTTGCGGATAATTCCTGCATATTATAATTAAGGCAAATATGTATCTAAGTTGAAGTATTAATTATTTATATATGATTCAACCAAATCACATTTGCCGCTGGCTTAAGATTGGTCATACGTCTCCGTGTAACAAAAATTGTGTAAACGACTTCTGCAGTTATCACATGCAATGCGTTAGAAATAGGAGTCTAGGACCCAAACCGTGTATACGGTGTGGTGTTGGTGTGCGAGGAAAGACTCACCTTTGTCCGCAATGTGGTGGTAAAATATACAGGGAGTTAAAAAGTTATTACGATAAAAAAATATAACTCTGAATCTATTATAAAGCACGAAGAAGATTATCTAGCTAGATTTTCAAAACAATGATTTAAATAAATAGTATATGGTATATAAATGGAACAAAATGAGTTTGTGCCTCATCCAATCCTAGCCAATTATGAAGCTAATCGTAATAGTATCATTTAATTTTAATTTAATGATAGTATCATTTAATTTTAATTTTCACTTTCCTACACCTTAGAAGACTTCCAATAGGGCGGTGGCTCAACGGGTCAATCTGGGGGTAATTTTACCGGCTGAGTATGTCTCACGGAAAGGTGATTTTATTAAAGGAGTATGACACCTACTTATCCATGGCACTTTTAAAGTGTCCCCTTGTTGGACTCCTTGGTGGGTGGGGAGCGCGGAGGTTGAACTTTGACACACACCAGCATGGAAACTTTAAAAACAAGTCAGTTAAAACGAACCAAACCAGGATCTGACACAGATGATGATCCACGTGGCGTGGATTCATTTCCACGCTTCATGGTAATACAATCCAAAGATGCCACAAAAGCGTTTACTACACTTTCTCCTTTCCTTATAGAAAAGACAATAACCGGATTGATTGGATCGCCAAAAAGTTTTGAAAAGTTGAAATCCGGTTGTCTACTTGTTGAATGTCAGCGACGAGGTCAAACAGAAAACCTTAAAAAATTAACAACATTCTGCGATATTCCTGCGTTGTCGTTCGCCCACACAACACTGAATACCTCCAAAGGTGTTATTCGCTGTCGTGACTTGGGTGGAGTCACCGACACAGATATCATTGAAGGAATGAAAACTGAAGGTGTCACTGCAGTCCGCAGAATACGTATCAGACGTAATAACAATCTGCAGGATACCAACACCATTATACTCACCTTCAATAAACCAACAGTACCCAAAGTGGTCAAAGTTGTTTGTTTTGCAAATGAAGGTTGACATATATATGCCCAACCCATTTCAATGCTACAAGTGTCAAAAATTTGGACACCATGAAACCCGCTGTTCAAGAAACCAAATATGTGGCCGATGCGGAGACAACTCTCACCAGGAATGTGAATGCAAAGTAACTCCACATTGTATCAACTGTGGAAAAGAGCACCACGCCAATTCCAAGGATTGTGAAACCTGGAAACAAGAGAAGGAAATTCAGAGGATCTAATATACATCCAACATTCCCTACCAAGAGGCTAGAAAGCTATTACAGTCAAAACATCTCTTTCTGGCCCTTCCTTCTCTACTATAGTGAAAAACAATCCTAAGACATCGAATGACGCTCAAACTCAAACAGATACACCCGATTCAACATTTAAACATAACACCCCACATTAATAAGCACAAAACGCCAATGCATATACCCAAACGACCTTTAACAACACTCAGCAAACTAAGTTACCAAAGAAAAGCAAATCCCATGGAAATAGACAACAAAAATGGTCAGATGACCCCATCAAACTATTCAACAGGTTTGGGGACATTGAGAGCATGGATGCAGAAGATACTGCTCCGTGTTCTCAAAGTAGCTCAAAACCTAATAAAAGAATCACACACGTACTTCCCCCAGATAAATAACCCTATAGATGTTCCCCTCGAAAAGTCTAACCTAAATTCAAAACTTCCATTCTAAATTTATAATGAAGAACACAATATTACAATGGAACTGTCGAGGACTTAAAGCTAATTTCAATGAGATTCTTCTGCTTTTAAATAAATATGATCCAGCTTTGTTATGTCTTCAGGAAACCTTTTTAAAAGATACAGACAATATCACATTCAAAAACTACTCCCTGTTTAACACCTACCTACAAAACGTTGACAGGGCCTCAGGAGGAGTGTCTATTGTTGTGAGCAATAGAGCCCCACATGGAAACATCCCTTTGAATACAAATTTACAAGCCATTGCTGTGTGTCCCTCTACATCGAGTGATTACATTTTGTTCTGTCTACATACCACCAAATACTAAATTATCACCAAACGAATTAGACATATTTGTTCAACAGCTTCCCACGCCATTTGTTTTACGTGGTGATTTTAATGCCCATAACATTTTATGGGGATCAAATTACATAAGTGACAGAGGGAAAAAGTTGACGATTTTGTTGCTAGATACGACTTGTGTCTATTTAATAACAAGTCTCCAACTTATCTGCACCCAGGAACGGGTATATACACTTGCATTGACTTAACAATATGTACTCCTTCACTTCTGTTGGTCGCTGATAACCTTCATAGAGGTGATCATTTTCCAATATATCTTACGAACACCAGTGCCAAAATTGATGACACAATTCCACAGTGGAACTTAAAGAAAGCTGACTGGGCCAAATTTGAAACACTTTGTACAATGAGACTTAACAGGAATACCATACTAATTGATGATGATCCAATTCGACAATTTACATCTATCGTAACTGAGATTACAGAGGAGTCCATTCCTAAGTCCTCGACAAATGCTCAAAAAAGCCCAAATCATGGTTTACTAAAGAATGTAAAGAAGTCATTAAACAACGCCGAGAAGCACTTAACAAATTCAATAATCGTCCAACGCCCGAAAATCTAGCTCAATAACGTATTACTCGGGCTAAAACGCGCCGCACGATTAAAGAAAGTAAACGAACATCATGAAAAAAATATGTTTCAACTTTAAACTCTCGTTCCTCAATAAACAAAGTTTGGGAGACGATCCGCAAAATAAATGGAAAAGAAAAATACAATTGCCTCCAACACCTGAAGCTAAATAACATCAATTATAAAAGCAAGCATGAAATAGCTAATATACTTGCTGATTGTTTCTCCAAAAATTCCTCATCGTCAAATTATTCCGAAGCTTTCCGAAGACTTAAAACTCAAAAAGACAAAATACGGTTGAAATTCACATCAAATAACTTAGAGAGTTATAACCAACCGTTTTCTTTGTCGGAACTTATGGAATCCTTGAATAAGGCCAATAATACTTCCGCTGGGCCTGACGATATACATTACCAGTTTTTAAAACACCTTCCAGAACCATCCTTGACAGTTTTCTGGAAATATTCAATGATTTATGGATCACTGGTAATGTACCAAACATTTGGAAAGAAGCAATAATAATACCAATTCCCAAACCAGGCAAAGATAACGCAGATCCTACCAACTATAGACCTATATCATTAACTAGCTCTGTATGTAAAACAATGGAACAAATGATCAATTCTCGGCTTGTATGGTATATGGAAAGCAACAATTTAATTTCTCTTTCCCAAAGTGGCTATCGTCATGGTCGTAGTACCAACGATCATCTGGTTAGACTCGAAACATTTGTTCGTGATGCTTTCATAAAGAGGAAACATTTAGTAGCGGTTTTGGTTGATTTGGAAAAGGCTTATGTCACAACATGGAAGTACGGAATTCTAAGTGACCTGCACGATCTGGGTCTAAAAGGCCAACTGCCATCATTCATATCAAACTTCCTCTCAGACAGGGAATTCAAAGTACGAGTGGGCTCCACCCTCTCTGATATACACTATCAAGAGACGGGTGTACCCCAGGGCAGTATTTTATCGGTGACGCTTTTCAACATAAAGATTAATAGCATCACCAAGTGTCTGATGCCAGGTGTGAATTGCTCACTATATGTTGATGACTCTATAATAACTTGCCGATCAAAACACATGCATATAATTGAAAGACAATTACAACAAAATATAAAAAAATTCAAAATTGGGCCAATACTAATGGCTTTAAATTCCTTAAATCAAAAACTGTCTGTATGCATTTCTGTCAGTTACGAAGACATCACGATGGACCTAAACTCATGCTGGAAGGACCACCTATTCCAATTGTTGAGGAAACAAAATTTTTAGGCATTATCTTCGATAGAAGACTGAATTTTATTCCACTGACTGGGGTGCTGATAGGAGAGTCATACTCAATTTATACAGAACGTTTATACGTTCCAAATTAGACTATGGTTGCGTTGTTTATGGTTCAGCAAGGAAATTCTATTTAAAGATGCTTGACCCAATCCATCATCAGGGAATAAGACTTGCCCTGGGAGCATTTAAAACATCCCCGTGTGAAAGTCTCCTCGTCGAAGCGGATGAACCACCCTTATCACAACGTAGAGATATGCTCTCCGCACAATATGCTATCAAATTAAAATCCAGCCCTCTGAATCCAGCTTTTTCGGCAGTTTTTGAACCAAGATATAAATCCTTATATGACAATAAACCAAATGTCATACCTACATTTGGCATTAGAATATCACAATTTCTAGAAAGTACTCAAATTGATTTTCAATACCAGTTTTTGAAACACCTTCCAGAACCATCATTAAAAACTCTTTTAAAACTCTTCAATGATGTATGGATTATTGGTAATGTACCCAAAACTGGAAAGAAGCAATTGTAATACCAGTTCCCAAACCCGGTAAAGATAGCGAAGACCCCAACAGCTACCGACCAATTGCACTGACAAGCTGTGTGTGCAAAACAATGGAACGAATGATCAATTCTCGACTACTCTGGTACTTAGAAGCTAACAATTTAATATCTCCTTTCCAAAGTGGCTTTCGATATGGACGGAGTACTAATGATCATCTAGTTAGACTAGAAACATTTCATTCGTGATACCTTTATCAAAAAAGAACATTTAGTAGCGGTATTTTTTGATTTAGAAAAGGCCTTGATTTAAAAGGCCTATGACAACATGGAAGTACGGGATACTAAAAGACCTGCACGATCTGGGTCTCAAAGGCCGTCTGCCCTCATTTATCTCTAATTTTCTCTCTGACAGGGAATTCAAAGTTCGAGTGGGCTCTACCTTCTCCGATACACACCAGCAAGAGATGGGTGTGCCCCAGGGCAGTATTTTATCTGTGACGCTTTTTAACATCAAAATCAATAGTATCACCAAATGCTTAGCTCCCGGTGTTGACTGCTCATTATATGTTGACGATTTTTTAATTTTGTTATCGCTCAAAACACATGCATACAATTGAGAGGCAACTACAGCAAAATATCAATAAGATTCAAAGTTGGGCCAGTAATAACGGTTTCAAATTTTCAAAATCAAAAACAGTATGCATGCATTTTTGTCAGTTGCGAAAACATCATGATAACCCTAAACTCACGCTGGATGGAACACTTATTCCAGTTGTTGAGGAAACAAAATTCTTGGGTGTTCTTTTTGACAAGAAGCTGACATTCATACCACACATTAAGAATTTGAGCTAAATGCTTAAAAGCCTTAAATTTGATTAAAGTAATTGCTCACACTGATTGGGGTGCTGATAAAAAAAAGTCCTCCTTAATTTGTATAGAACATTTATCCGTTCCATCTTAGACTATGGATGCATTGTTTATGGTTCAGCTAGGAAGTCTTATTTGAAAATGCTTGACCCAATTCATCATCAGGGAATAAGACTTGCTCTAGGAGCATTTAAGACATCTCCGTGTGAAAGCCTTTCTCGCGGAAGCGAATGAACCACCTTTATCGCATCGCAGAGAAATGCTTTCTGCACATTATGCTCTTAAGTTACGATCCAACCCTCTGAACCCTGCTTTTTCGGCCGTTTTTCATCCAAATTACAAAGCTTTATACGTAAATAAACCAAATGCTATACCTTCATTTGGTATTAGAATATCATCCTGCTTTGACCAAATCAAATGTAATCTATCTTTAATCCAGAAAACCTTTGTCTCGAAAAACACCACCTTGGCTCATTAAGCAACCCCAAGTGAATTTTACGTTACACGATCGGAAAAAATCTGAGACAAACCCTATCCTATTCTTGAATTCTTATCATGATCTACTCGATGAATTTACACATTATGCTAGATTTTATACTGATGGATCAAAGGTTGCTGATAAGGCTGCTGCAGCCTTCGTCAGTGGCAAACACATAACCAAAGAGCGTTTGCCAAATGATGCATCCATATTTACAGCGGAAATCAGAGCAATAGACCTTGCTCTGACATTTATCGAAACTAATCATATTCTAAATAGTATTATCTTCTGTGACTCATTATCAGTGCTCCAGGCGCTACACAATATCAAACTAGATAATCCACTATTGGTGAATGTTTTGATCAAAAACTCTGAGCTTAGTGCCTCATGCAATATAGTATACTGTTGGCTACCTAGCCATATTGGTATTAGGGTAACGAAGAAGCAGACCGGGCTGCTAAGATGGCCCTATCTTTAGAACCATCGGATTTTAAATTACCATATTCTGATTTTAAACCTTGTATCAAAAAGTATCTACGTCAAAAGTGGCAGGTATCATGGGATGATGCAATCAATAACAAACTTCATGCCATCAAACCAATCTTGGGAGAATGGACTCCTTCCTACAGAACTATTCGTAGGGAGGAGGTTGTCATTGCAAGAATCAGAATCGGTCATACATACATTACCCACTCACACATACTAAAAGGTGAAGATCCACCAGAGTGCGTTCCTTGCAATGTACCATTTACTGTTGAACACTTTATGACCACGTGTTCCGACCTGCAACCTACGCGTGATAAATACTATAATGTACACGACATGCAGGAACTTTTTGATACTATTCAAATCACTAGTATTTTAGATTTCCTAAAGGAAGTAAATCTTTTTTTTTAACTGTTACTTGTTATGACCTTACCCAAACTAATTTTTAACTAATACCAATACCAACTATTATTTACATCTTTTCATTAAGATACATCATTTACATCTCCCGTTGATCGTGAACCAATATCTTTAACTGTTACCAACATTTACCATTTTATATTTATCTACTATGGATTTTTTACTATATCGCTGGTCGATATTGAACCTTTTTACAAATATGACCTACTGTATGGCGCTAAATAGCCTAAAAGTGCTGGTGCGCCGTTAAAATTTAACAATCAATCAATCAACCAAAAAGTGTGAAAAAGCTAAGATCAGGTGACCTACTTGTATAGTGTGAGCGCAAAGCTCAAACTGAAAATATAATGAAAATTAAATCGTTTCACGATATTCCAGTAACCTGCTCCGCCCACTCTACACTTAATACATCAAAAGGCATCATTCGTTGCCGTGACCTTGCTGGAGTCTGCGACAAGGACATCGTCGAGGGCATGAAAACTGAAGGTGTCACTGCAGTCCGTAGAATTCGTATCAAACGAAACAACAATCTGCAGGACACCAACACTATTATACTCACCTTTAATAAGCCGATATTACCTAAAGTGGTCAAGGTTGGCTTCTTACAAGTTAAGGTTGAGGTATATATACCAAATCCCCTCCGATGTTACAAATGCCAAAAATACGGCCATCATGAAGACAGATGCTCTCGAAGCCAAATCTGTGGCCGGTGTGGCGACTCCTCCCACCGGGAATCAGAGTGCAAGGCCACTCCGCACTGCGTAAACTGCGGCAAAGAACATCATGCTAATTCCAAGGAATGCGACACTTGGAGACAGGAGAAGGAAATCCAGAGGATTAAATATACTAATAATATTCCCTATCCAGAGGCCAGGAAGCTTGTTCAAGCTAGATCATTCCCCGGCCCATCCTTCTCAACTGTAGTAAAGAGCAGCCAGAAAGCAACGAAAGATGCACAAACTCAAACAAACCCGCCTGAACCCATGCTGACTCAAACATCCCACACTATAAACCGCAGAAAAATCTACATCGACGCAAACAACATTCAACATTACCTCACCACCAAAATCACCAAATAGCAAGAAAAGGCTTCAAACAAATAGACATAAAAAAGGGTCTGATGACCCTATAAAAATACACAACAGGTTTGAAGACTAGAGGACATGGATGCGGAGGAATTTGCTTCATGTCCTCAGGGTAACTCCAGATCCAATAACAAAAGATACACCCCCGTACTTCCTCCAGAAAAATAACCAAATTATTTGCCACTCGAAAGGTCTAATATACAGCTGAAATGAAGAACACCATTTTACAATGGAATTGTAGAGGACTTAAAGCCAACTACCATGATATTCTTCTGCTTTTAGATGAACATGATCCTGCAGTACTATGTCTTCAGGAAACATTTTTGAAAACTACAGACAACATCACACTTAAAAAGTACTCCCTGTTTAACCACTACTCTCAGAATGTTGACAGGGCCTCAGGGGGAGTCTCTGTTATTGTGAACAATAGAGCCCCTCATAAGGTCATTCCTCTAAACACAAATTTACAAGCCATTGCTGTAAGCGTCACTCTTCAGCGAGTGATTACATTTTGTTCTATTTACTTACCACCAAACACTAACCTAGTCCCAAACGAATTAGATACCCTTGTGCAACAACTTCCTGCACCATTTGTTTTACTCGGAGATTTTAATGCCCATAATATTCTATGGGGATCAAATCATATAAGTGATAGAGGTCACAAAATTGAAGACTTTATTTCTAGACACGATCTGTGTCTCTATAATACCAAAATACCTACATACCTACACCCAGGCACGGGTACATACACATGCATCGATTTGACAATTTGTTCTCCCTCGCTGCTTTTGAACTATGAATGGAAGGTCACTGATGATCTCCACAGTAGCGATCACTTCCCAATCTCACTTGTAAATCTTAACTCTACAATTGATGAAGTAATTCCACAATGGAATTTAAAGAAGGCCGACTGGGTCAAGTTCGAAATACTCTACAAAACTAGGCTGAATGAGGACACATTTTTCAATGTTAGCGATCCCATTCAGCTTTTTACATCTATTCTAATAGCAATTGCAGAAGACTCTATTCCCAAGTCCTCTACCAACTGTAAAAGAATCTTAAAACCTTGGGTCACTAAGGAATGTACGGAAGCCATTAGACTACGTTGAAAAGCATTAAACAAATTTAATAATCATCCGACGCCCGAAAACTTAGCTGTATATCGCATTGCCAGAGCCAAAGCTCGTCGCACAATCAGGGAAAGTAAACGAGCATCATGGAAGAAATATGTTTCTTCTTTAAACTCTCGTTCCTCTGTTCAGAAGGTTTGGGATACTGTACGCAAAATAAACGGAAAGAACAAACAAAACCCTCTCCGACAACTGCAACTAAACAATAACAACTTTAATTCAAAACGTGACATTGCAAATACTCTTGCTGACAGTTTCTCCAAAAATTCATCATCATCTAATTATACCGAAGCCTTCCAAAAACTTAAAGCTCAAAAAGAAAAGTCACGTTTAAAATTCACATCCAAGAACTCGGAAAATTATAATCAGTTGTTCTCATTATCAGAGCTTAGGGAGGCTTTAGATAAGGCCCATGATACATCCACTGGGCCTGATGAAATACATTACCAGTTTTTGAAACACCTTCCAGAACCATCATTAAAAACTCTTTAAAAACTCTTCAATGATGTATGGATTATTGGTAATGTACCCAAAAACTGGAAAGAAGCAATTGTAATACCAGTTCCCAAACCCGGTAAAGATAGCGAAGACCCCAACAGCTACCGACCAATTGCACTGACAAGCTGTGTGTGCAAAACAATGGAACGAATGATCAATACTCGACTACTCTGGTACTTAGAAGCTAACAATTTAATATCTCCTTTCCAAAGTGGCTTTCGATATGGACGGAGTACTAATGATCATCTAGTTAGACTAGAAACATTCATTCGTGATACCTTTATCAAAAAAGAACATTTAGTAGCGGTATTTTTTGATTTAGAAAAGGCCTATGACACAACATGGAAGTACGGGATACTAAAAGACCTGCACGATCTGGGTCTCAAAGGCCGTCTGCCCTCATTTATCTCTAATTTTCTCTCTGACAGGGAATTCAAAGTTCGAGTGGGCTCTACCCTCTCCGATACACACCAGCAAGAGATGGGTGTGCCCCAGGGCAGTATTTTATCTGTGACGCTTTTTAACATCAAAATCAATAGTATCACCAAATGCTTAGCTCCCGGTGTTGACTGCTCATTATATGTTGACGATTTTTTAATTTGTTATCGCTCAAAACACATGCATACAATTGAGAGGCAACTACAGCAAAATATCAATAAGATTCAAAGTTGGGCCAGTAATAACGGTTTCAAATTTTCAAAATCAAAAACAGTATGCATGCATTTTTGTCAGTTGCGAAGACATCATGATAACCCTAAACTCACGCTGGATGGAACACTGATTCCAGTTGTTGAGGAAACAAAATTCTTGGGTGTTCTTTTTGACAAAAAGCTGACATTCATACCACACATTAAGAATTTGAAAGCTAAATGCTTAAAAGCCTTAAATTTTGATTAAAGTAATTGCTCACACTGATGGGGGGTGCTGATAAAAAAGTCCTCCTTAATTTGTATAGAACATTTATCCGTTCCATCTTAGACTATGGATGCATTGTTTATGGTTCAGCTAGGAAGTCTTATTTGAAAATGCTTGACCCAATTCATCATCAGGGAATAAGACTTGCTCTAGGAGCATTTAAGACATCTCCGTGTGAAAGCCTTCTCGCGGAAGCGAATGAACCACCTTTATCGCATCGCAGAGAAATGAAATGCTTTCTGCACATTATGCTCTTAAATTACGATCCAACCCTCTGAACCCAGCTTTTTCGGCCGTTTTTCATCCAAATTACAAAGCTTTATACGTAAATATACCAAATGCTACCTTCATTTGGTATTAGAATATCATCCTGCTTTGACCAAATCAAATGTAATCTATCTTTAATCCAGAAAACTTTTGTCTCGAAAACACCACCTTGGCTCATTAAGCAACCCCAAGTGAATTTTACGTTACACACGATCGGAAAAAATCTGAGACAAACCCTATTCTATTTCTTGAATTCTTATCATGATCTACCAATAAATTTACACATTATGCTAGATTTTTATACTGATGGATCAAAGGTTGCTGATAAGGCTGCTGCAGCCTTCGTCAGTGGCAAACACATAACCAAAGAGCGTTTGCCAAATGATGCATCCATATTTACAGCGGAAATCAGAGCAATAGACCTTGCTCTGACATTTATCGAAACTAATCATATTCTAAATAGTATTATCTTCTGTGACTCATTATCAGTGCTTCAGGCGCTACACAATATCAAACTAGATAATCCACTATTGGTGAATGTTTTGATAAAAAACTCTCTGAACTTAGTGCCTCATGCAATATAGTATACTGTTGGCTACCTAGCCATATTGGTATTAGAGGTAACGAAGAAGCAGACCGGGCTGCTAAGATGGCCCTATCTTTAGAACCATCGGATTTTAAATTACCATATTCTGATTTTTAAACCTTGTATCAAAAAGTATCTACGTCAAAAGTGGCAGGTATCATGGGATGATGCAATCAATAACAAACTTCATGCCATCAAACCAATCTTGGGAGAATGGACTCCTTCCTACAGAACTATTCGTAGGGAGGAGGTTGTCATTGCAAGAATCAGAATCGGTCATACATACATTACCCACTCACACATACTAAAAGGTGAAGATCCACCAGAGTGCGTTCCTTGCAATGTACCATTTACTGTTGAACACTTTATGACCACGTGTTCCGACCTGCAACCTACGCGTGATAAATACTATAATGTACACGACATGCAGGAACTTTTTGATACTATTCAAATCACTAGTATTTTAGAGTTCCTAAAGGAAGTAAATCTTTATTTTAAACTGTAACTTTTTATGACCTTACCCAAACTAATTTTTAACTAATACCAATACCAACTATTATTTACATCTTTTCATCAAGATACATTATTTACATCTCCCGTTGATCGGGAACCAATATCTTTAACTGTTACCAACATTTACCATTTTATATTTATCTACTATGGATTTTTTACTATATCGCTGGTCAATATTGAACTTTTTTTACAAATATGACCTACTGTATGGCGCTAAATAGCCTAAAAGTGCTGGTGCGCCCGTTAAAATTTAATTAATCAATCAATCAATCGTTCCTCTGTTCAGAAGGTTTGGGATACTGTACGCAAAATAAACGGAAAGAACAAACACAACCCTCTCCGACAACTGCAACTAAACAATAACAATTTTAATTCAAAACGTGACATTGCAAATACTCTTGCTGACAGTTTCTCCAAAAATTCATCATCATCTAATTATACCGAAGCCTTCCAAAAACTTAAAGCTCAAAAAGAAAAGTCACGTTTAAAATTCACATCCAAGAACTCGGAAAGTTATAATCAGTTGTTCTCATTATCCGAGCTTAGGGAGGCTTTAGATAAGGCCCATGATATATCCACTGGGCCTGATGAAATACATTACCAGTTTTTGAAACACCTTCCAGAACCATCATTAAAAACTCTTTTGAAACTCTTCAATGATGTATGGATTATTGGTAATGTACCCAACAACTGGAAAGAAGCAATTGTAATACCAGTTCCCAAACCCGGTAAAGATAGCGAAGACCCCAACAGCTACCGACCAATTGCACTGACAAGCTGTGTGTGCAAAACAATGGAACGAATGATCAATTCCCGACTACTCTGGTACTTAGAAGCTAACAATTTAATATCTCCTTTCCAAAGTGGCTTTCGATATGGACGGAGTACTAATGATCATCTAGTTAGACTAGAAACATTCATTCGTGATACCTTTATCAAAAAGAACATTTAGTAGCGGTATTTTTTGATTTAGAAAAGGCCTATGACACAACATGGAAGTACGGGATACTAAAAGACCTGCACGATCTGGGTCTCAAAGGCCGTCTGCCCTCATTTATCTCTAATTTTCTCTCTGACAGGGAATTCAAAGTTCGAGTGGGCTCTACCCTCTCCGATACACACCAGCAAGAGATGGGTGTGCCCCAGGGCAGTATTTTATCTGTGACGCTTTTTAACATCAAAATCAATAGTATCACCAAATGCTTAGCTCCCGGTGTTGACTGCTCATTATATGTTGACGATTTTTTAATTTGTTATCGCTCAAAACACATGCATACAATTGAGAGGCAACTACAGCAAAATATCAATAAGATTCAAAGTTGGGCCAGTAATAACGGTTTCAAATTTTCAAAATCAAAAACAGTATGCATGCATTTTTGTCAGTTGCGAAAACATCATGATAACCCTAAACTCACGCTGGATGGAACACTTATTCCAGTTGTTGAGGAAACAAAATTCTTGGGTGTTCTTTTTTGACAAGAAGCTGACATTCATACCACACATTAAGAATTTGAAAGCTAAATGCTTAAAAGCCTTAAATTTGATTAAAGTAATTGCTCACACTGATTGGGGTGCTGATAAAAAAGTCCTCCTTAATTTGTATAGAACATTTATCCGTTCCATCTTAGACTATGGATGCATTGTTTATGGTTCAGCTAGGAAGTCTTATTTGAAAATGCTTGACCCAATTCATCATCAGGGAATAAGACTTGCTCTAGGAGCATTTAAGACATCTCCGTGTGAAAGCCTTCTCGCGGAGGCGAATGAACCACCTTTATCGCATCGCAGAGAAATGCTTTTTGCACATTATGCTCTTAAGTTACGATCCAACCCTCTGAACCCTGCTTTTTCGGCCGTTTTTCATCCAAATTACAAAGCTTTATACGTAAATAAACCAAATGCTATACCTTCATTTGGTATTAGAATATCATCCTGCTTTGACCAAATCAAATGTAATCTATCTTTAATCCAGAAAACTTTTGTCTCGAAAAACTACCTTGGCTCATTAAGCAACCCCAAGTGAATTTTACGTTACACGATCGGAAAAAATCTGAGACAAACCCTATCCTATTCTTGAATTCTTATCATGATCTACTCAATGAATTTACACATTATGCTAGATTTTTATACTGATGGATCAAAGGTTGCTGATAAGGCTGCTGCAGCCTTCGTCAGTGGCAAACACATAACCAAAGAGCGTTTGCCAAATGATGCATCCATATTTACAGCGGAAATCAGAGCAATAGACCTTGCTCTGACATTTATCGAAACTAAACATATTCTAAATAGTATTATCTTCTGTGACTCATTATCAGTGCTTCAGGCGCTACACAATATCAAACTAGATAATCCACTATTGGTGAATGTTTTGATAAAAAACTCTGAACTTAGTGCCTCATGCAATATAGTATACTGTTGGCTACCTAGCCATATTGGTATTAGAGGTAACGAAGAAGCAGACCGGGCTGCTAAGATGGCCCTATCTTTAGAACCATCGGATTTTAAATTACCATATTCTGATTTTAAACCTTGTATCAAAAAATATCTACGTCAAAAGTGGCAGGTATCATGGGATGATGCAATCAATAACAAACTTCATGCCATCAAACCAATCTTGGGAGAATGGACTCCTTCCTACAGAACTATTCGTAGGGAGGAGGTAGTCATTGCAAGAATCAGAATCGGTCATACATACATTACCCACTCACACATACTAAAAGGTGAAGATCCACCAGAGTGCGTTCCTTGCAATGTACCATTTACTGTTGAACACTTTATGACCACGTGTTCCGACCTGCAACCTACGCGTGATAAATACTATAATGTACACGACATGCAGGAACTTTTTGATACTATTCAAATCACTAGTATTTTAGAGTACCTAAAGGAAGTAAATCTTTATTTTAAACTGTAACTTTTTATGACCTTACCCAAACTAATTTTTAACTAATACCAATACCAACTATTATTTACATCTTTTCATCAAGATACATCATTTACATCTCCCGTTGATCGTGAACCAATATCTTTAACTGTTACCAACATTTACCATTTTATATTTATCTACTATGGATTTTTTACTATATCGCTGGTCGATATTAAACCTTTTTACAAATATGACCTACTGTATGGCGCTAAATAGCCTAAAAGTGCTGGTGCGCCGTTAAAATTTAATCAATCAATCAATCAATCAATCCCTATCCAGAGGCCAGGAAGCTTGTTCAAGCTAGATCATTCCCCGGCCCATCCTTCTCAACTGTAGTAAAGAGCAGCCAGAAAGCAACGAAAGATGCACAAACTCAAACAAACCCGCCTGAACCCCATGCTGACTCAAACATCCCACACTATAAACCGCAGAAAAACTCTACATCGACGCAAACAACATTCAACATTACCTCACCACCAAAATCACCAAATAGCAAGAAAAGGCTTCAAACAAATAGACATAAAAAAGGGTCTGATGACCCTATAAAAATACACAACAGGTTTGAAGACCTAGACGACATGGATGCGGAGGAATTTGCTTCATGTCCTCAGGGTAACTCCAGATCCAATAACAAAAGATACACCCCCGTACTTCCTCCAGAAAAATAACCAAATTATTTGCCACTCGAAAGGTCTAATATACAGCTGAAATGAAGAACACCATTTTACAATGGAATTGTAGAGGACTTAAAGCCAACTACCATGATATTCTTCTGCTTTTAGATGAACATGATCCTGCAGTACTATGTCTTCAGGAAACATTTTTGAAAACTACAGACAACATCACACTTAAAAAGTACTCCCTGTTTAACCACTACTCTCAGAATGTTGACTCCCCCTGCGGGTTCGGGGTTGTAGAATTGGCCCGACGTGCCTCGCCACGTGTCGTAAAAGGCGACTAAGTAGAGGCAACCTGTTTGCCGTGGGTTGCGACCCGTAATGGAGGAGGAAAGGATCCTGGTAGTTGCAACACACTACTTTGGCCTCTACTTCTCTTAAGACGGGTGGTTGAGATGGGCCCGGTCTCGACAAATCGGCTGGTCACGCCGAGCCCTAGGAAGTCTTAATTAACTCTCTCACCTCCTTTTACTTTATTCTTGTATCTCGCTTGATACCACCGTTGCCCCTATATTCTATTCCTATATCTTTCCCTTTCTTAAATCTTAGAAGACTTCCTAGAAGGCGGTGGCTTAACGGGTCAATCGAAGGGTAAATTTACTGACCTTCGAAATTGGCAACTTCAGGGTCAACTAAAGGTAATTTTGCCAACTGAGTATGGTGTTTGTGTATCCCTGGCACTTTCAAAGTGTCCCCTTGTTGGGCTCCTTGGTGGGTGGGGAGCACGGGTGCTGAATCTTTCAAACTGCCATCATGGAGAATTTAAAAAAAACTCCCAAACGTACCAAAACTGTGTCATCAGAGTCGGATGATGAACCATGTAGTGTGGAATCCTTTCCTCGCTTCATGGTCATCCATTCAAAAGACGAAACTAAACAACTTGCCACATTGTCACCATTTATAGTCGAAAAGACTATACTTGGATTAGTCGGCAAGCCAAAAAGTGTGAAAAAGCTAAGATCAGGTGACCTACTTGTAGAGTGTGAGCGCAAAGCTCAAACTGAAAATATACTGAAAATTAAATCGTTTCACGATATTCCAGTAACCTGCTCAGCCCACTCTACACTTACACTTAATATCAAAAGGCATCATTCGTTGCCGTGACCTTGCCGTGACAGAGTCTGCGACAAGGACATCGTCGAGGGCATGAAAACTGAAGGTGTCACTGCAGTCCGTAGAATTCGTATCAAACGAAACAACAATCTGCAGGACACCAACACTATTATACTCACCTTTAATAAGCCCATACTACCTAAAGTGGTCAAGGTTGGCTTCTTACAAGTTAGGTTGAGGTATATATACCAAATCCCCTCCGATGTTACAAATGCCAAAAATACGGCCATCATGAAGACAGATGCTCTCGAAGCCAAATCTGTGTGCCGGTGTGGCGACTCCTCCCACCGTGAATCAGAGTGCAAGGCCACCGCACTGCGTAAAACTGCGGCAAAGAACATCATGCTGGTTCCAAGGAATGCGACACTTGGAGACAGGAGAAGGAAATCCAGAGGATTAAATATACTAATAATATTCCCTATCCAGAGGCCAGGAAGCTTGTTCAAGCTAGATCATTCCCCGGCCCATCCTTCTCAACTGTAGTAAAGAGCAGCCAGAAAGCAACGAAAGATGCACAAACTCAAACAAACCCGCCTGAACCCCATGCTGACTCAAACATCCCACACTATAAACCGCAGAAAAACTCTACATCGACGCAAACAACATTCAACATTACCTCACCACCAAAATCACCAAATAGCAAGAAAAGGCTTCAAACAAATAGACATAAAAAAGGGTCTGATGACCCTATAAAAATACACAACAGGTTTGAAGACCTAGAGGACATGGATGCGGAGGAATTTGCTTCATGTCCTCAGGGTAACTCCAGATCCAATAACAAAAGATACACCCCCGTACTTCCTCAGAAAAATAACCAAATTATTTGCCACTCGAAAGGTCTAATACATACAGCTGAAATGAAGAACACACATTTTACAATGGAATTGTAGAGGACTTAAAGCCAACTACCATGATATTCTTCTGCTTTTAGATGAACATGATCCTGCAGTACTATGTCTTCAGGAAACATTTTTGAAAACTACAGACAACATCACACTTAAAAAGTACTCCCTGTTTAACCACTACTCTCAGAATGTTGACAGGGCCTCAGGGGGAGTCTCTGTTATTGTGAACAATAGAGCCCCTCATAAGGTCATTCCTCTAAACACAAATGTACAAGCCATTGCTGTAAGCGTCACTCTTCAGCGAGTGATTACATTTTGTTCTATTTACTTACCACCAAACACTAACCTAGTCCCAAACGAATTAGATACCCTTGTGCAACAACTTCCTGCACCATTTGTTTTACTCGGATTTTAATGCCCATAATATTCTATGGGGATCAAATCATATAAGTGATAGAGGTCACAAAATTGAAGACTTTATTTCTAGACACGATCTGTGTCTCTATAATACCAAAATACCTACATACCTACACCCAGGCACGGGTACATACACATGCATCGATTTGACAATTTGTTCTCCCTCGCTGCTTTTGGACTATGAATGGAAGGTCGCTGATGATCTCCACAGAGCGATCACTTCCCAATCTCACTTGTAAATCTTAACTCTACAATTGATGAAGTAATTCCACAATGGAATTTAAAGAAGGCCGACTGGGTCAAGTTCGAAATACTCTGCAAAACTAGGCTGAATGAGGACACAGTTTTCAATGTTAGCGATCCCATTCAGCTTTTACATCTATTCTAATAGCAATTGCAGAAGACTATTCCCAAGTCCTCTACCAACTGTAAAAGAATCTTAAAACCTTGGGTCACTAAGGAATGTACGGAAGCCATTAGACTACGTCGAAAAGCATTAAACAAATTTAATAATCATCCGACGCCCGAAAACTTAGCTGTATATCGCATTGCCAGAGCCAAAGCTCGTCGCACAATCAGGGAAAGTAAACGAGCATCATGGAAGAAATATGTTTCTTCTTTAAACTCTCGTTCCTCTGTTCAGAAGGTTTGGGATACTGTACGCAAAATAAACGGAAAGAACAAACACAACCCTCTCCGACAACTGCAACTAAACAATAACAACTTTAATTCAAAACGTGACATTGCAAATACTCTTGCTGACAGTTTCTCCAAAAATTCATCATCATCTAATTATACCGAAGCCTTCCAAAAACTTAAAGCTCAAAAAGAAAAGTCACGTTTAAAATTCACATCCAAGAACTCGGAAAATTATAATCAGTTGTTCTCATTATCGGAGCTTAGGGAGGCTTTAGATAAGGCCCATGATACATCCACTGGGCTGATGAAATACATTACCAGTTTTTGAAACACCTTCCAGAACCATCATTAAAAACTCTTTTTAAAACTCTTCAATGATGTATGGATTATTGGTAATGTACCCAAAAACTGGAAAGAAGCAATTGTAATACCAGTTCCCAAACCCGGTAAAGATAGCGAAGACCCCAACAGCTACCGACCAATTGCACTGACAAGCTGTGTGTGCAAAACAATGGAACGAATGATCAATTCTCGACTACTCTGGTACTTAGAAGCTAACAATTTAATATCTCCTTTCCAAAGTGGCTTTCGATATGGACGGAGTACTAATGATCATCTAGTTAGACTAGAAACATTCATTCGTGATACCTTTATCAAAAAAGAACATTTAGTAGCGGTATTTTTTGATTTAGAAAAGGCCTATGACACAACATGGAAGTACGGGATACTAAAAGACCTGCACGATCTGGGTCTCAAAGGCCGTCTGCCCTCATTTATCTCTAATTTTCTCTCTGACAGGGAATTCAAAGTTCGAGTGGGCTCTACCCTCTCCGATACACACCAGCAAGAGATGGGTGTGCCCCAGGGCAGTATTTTATCTGTGACGCTTTTTAACATCAAAATCAATAGTATCACCAAATGCTTAGCTCCCGGTGTTGACTGCTCATTATATGTTGACGATTTTTTAATTTGTTATCGCTCAAAACACATGCATACAATTGAGAGGCAACTACAGCAAAATATCAATAAGATTCAAAGTTGGGCCAGTAATAACGGTTTCAAATTTTCAAAATCAAAAACAGTATGCATGCATTTTTGTCAGTTGCGAGACATCATGATAACCCTAAACTCACGCTGGATGGAACACTTATTCCAGTTGTTGAGGAAACAAAATTCTTGGGTGTTCTTTTTGACAAAAGCTGACATTCATACCACACATTAAGAATTTGAAAGCTAAATGCTTAAAAGCCTTAAATTTGATTAAAGTAATTGCTCACACTGATTGGGGTGCTGATAAAAAAGTCCTCCTTAATTTGTATAGAACATTTATCCGTTCCATCTTAGACTATGGATGCATTGTTTATGGTTCAGCTAGGAAGTCTTATTTGAAAATGCTTGACCCAATTCATCATCAGGGAATAAGACTTGCTCTAGGAGCATTTAAGACATCTCCGTGTGAAAGCCTTCTCGCAGAGCGAATGAGCCACCTTTATCGCATCGCAGAGAAATGCTTTCTGCACATTATGCTCTTAAGTTACGATCCAACCCTCTGAACCCTGCTTTTTCGGCCGTTTTTCATCCAAATTACAAAGCTTTATACGTAAATAAACCAAATGCTATACCTTCATTTGGTATTAGAATATCATCCTGCTTTGACCAAATCAAATGTAATCTATCTTTAATCCAGAAAACTTTTGTCTCGAAAACACCACCTGGCTCATTAAGCAACCCCAAGTGAATTTTACGTTACACGATCGGAAAAAATCTGAGACAAACCCTATCCTATTCTTGAATTCTTATCATGATCTACTCAATGAATTTACACATTATGCTAGATTTTATACTGATGGATCAAAGGTTGCTGATAAGGCTGCTGCAGCCTTCGTCAGTGGCAAACACATAACCAAAGAGCGTTTGCCAAATGATGCATCCATATTTACAGCGGAAATCAGAGCAATAGACCTTGCTCTGACATTTATCGAAACTAATCATATTCTAAATAGTATTATCTTCTGTGACTCATTATCAGTGCTTCAGGCGCTACACAATATCAAACTAGATAATCCACTATTGGTGAATGTTTTGATCAAAAAACTCTGGCTTAGTGCCTCATGCAATATAGTATACTGTTGGCTACCTAGCCATATTGGTATTAGAGGTAACGAAGAAGCAGACCGGGCTGCTAAGATGGCCCTATCTTTAGAACCATCGGATTTTAAATTACCATATTCTGATTTTAAACCTTGTATCAAAAAGTATCTACGTCAAAAGTGTGGCAGGTATCATGGGATGATGCAATCAATAACAAACTTCATGCCATCAAACCAATCTTGGGAGAATGGACTCCTTCCTACAGAACTATTCGTAGGGAGGAGGTTGTCATTGCAAGAATCAGAATCGGTCATACATACATTACCCACTCACACATACTAAAAGGTGAAGATCCACCAGAGTGCATTCCTTGCAATGTACCATTTACTGTTGAACACTTTATGACCACGTGTTCCGACCTGCAACCTACGCGTGATAAATACTATAATGTACACGACATGCAGGAACTTTTTGATACTATTCAAATCACTAGTATTTTAGAGTACCTAAAGGAAGTAAATCTTTTTTTAAACTGTAACTTTTTATGACCTTACCCAAACTAATTTTTAACTAATACCAATACCAACTATTATTTACATCTTTTCATTAAGATACATCATTTACATCTCCCGTTGATCGTGAACCAATATCTTTAACTGTTACCAACATTTACCATTTTATATTTATCTACTATGGATTTTTTACTATATCGCTGGTCGATATTGAACCTTTTTACAAATATGACCTACTGTATGGCGCTAAATAGCCTAAAAGTGCTGGTGCGCCGTTAAAATTTAATCAATCAATCAATCAGAATGTTGACAGGGCCTCAGGGGGAGTCTCTGTTATTGTGAACAATAGAGCCCCTCATAAGGTCATTCCTCTAAACACAAATTTACAAGCCATTGCTGTAAGCGTCACTCTTCAGCGAGTGATTACATTTTGTTCTATTTACTTACCACCAAACACTAACCTAGTCCCAAACGAATTAGATACCCTTGTGCAACAACTTCCTGCACCATTTGTTTTACTCGGAGATTTTAATGCCCATAATATTCTATGGGGATCAAATCATATAAGTGATAGAGGTCACAAAATTGAAGACTTTATTTCTAGACACGATCTGTGTCTCTATAATACCAAAATACCTACATACCTACACCCAGGCACGGGTACATACACATGCATCGATTTGACAATTTGTTCTCCCTCGCTGCTTTTGGACTATGAATGGAAGGTCGCTGATGATCTCCACAGTAGCGATCACTTCCCAATCTCACTTGTAAATCTTAACTCTACAATTGATGAAGTAATTCCACAATGGAATTTAAAGAAGGCCGACTGGGTCAAGTTCGAAATACTCTGCAAAACTAGGCTGAATGAGGACACAGTTTTCAATGTTAGCGATCCCATTCAGCTTTTTACATCTATTCTAATAGCAATTGCAGAAGACTCTATTCCCAAGTCCTCTACCAACTGTAAAAGAATCTTAAAACCTTGGGTCACTAAGGAATGTACGGAAGCCATTAGACTACGTCGAAAAGCATTAAACAAATTTAATAATCATCCGACGCCCGAAAACTTAGCTGTATATCGCATTGCCAGAGCCAAAGCTCGTCGCACAATCAGGGAAAGTAAACGCATCATGGAAGAAATATGTTTCTTCTTTAAACTCTCGTTCCACTGTTCAGAAGGTTTGGGATACTGTACGCAAAATAAACGGAAGAACAAACAAAACCCTCTCCGACAACTGCAACTAAACAATAACAACTTTAATTCAAAACGTGACATTGCAAATACTCTTGCTGACAGTTTCTCCAAAATTCATCATCATCTAATTATACCGAAGCCTTCCAAAAACTTAAAGCTCAAAAAGAAAAGTCACGTTTAAAATTCACATCCAAGAACTCGGAAAGTTATAATCAGTTGTTCTCATTATCGGAGCTTAGGGAGGCTTTAGATAAGGCCCATGATACATCCACTGGGCCTGATGAAATACATTACCAGTTTTTGAAACACCTTCCAGAATCATCTTTAAAAACTCTTTTGAAACTCTTCAATGATGTATGGATTATTGGTAATGTACCCAAAAACTGGAAAGAAGCAACTGTAATACCAGTTCCCAAACCCGGTAAAGATAGCGAAGACCCCAACAGCTACCGACCAATTGCACTGACAAGCTGTGTGTGCAAAACAATGGAACGAATGATCAATTCCCGACTACTCTGGTACTTAGAAGCTAACAATTTAATATCTCCTTTCCAAAGTGGCTTTCGATATGGACGAAGTACTAATGATCATCTAATTAGACTAGAAACATTCATTCGTGATACCTTTATCAAAAAAGAACATTTAGTAGCGGTATTTTTTGATTTAGAAAAGGCCTATGACACAACATGGAAGTACGGGATACTAAAAGACCTGCACGATCTGGGTCTCAAAGGCCGTCTGCCCTCATTTATCTCTAATTTTCTCTCTGACAGGGAATTCAAAGTTCGAGTGGGCTCTACCCTCTCCGATACACACCAGCAAGAGATGGGTGTGCCCCAGGGCAGTATTTTATCTGTGACGCTTTTTAACATCAAAATCAATAGTATCACCAAATGCTTAGCTCCCGGTGTTGACTGCTCATTATATGTTGACGATTTTTTAATTTGTTATCGCTCAAAACACATGCATACAATTGAGAGGCAACTCCAGCAAAATATCAATAAGATTCAAAGTTGGGCCAGTAATAACGGTTTCAAATTTTCAAAATCAAAAACAGTATGCATGCATTTTTGTCAGTTGCGAAAACATCATGATAACCCTAAACTCACGCTGGATGGAACACTTATTCCAGTTGTTGAGGAAACAAAATTCTTGGGTGTTCTATTTGACAAAAAGCTGACATTCATACCACACATTAAGAATTTGAAAGCTAAATGCTTAAAAGCCTTAAATTTGATTAAAGTAATGCTCACACTGATTGGGGTGCTGATAAAAAAAGTCCTCCTTAATTTGTATAGAACATTTTATCCGTTCCATCTTAGACTATGGATGCATTGTTTATGGTTCAGCTAGGAAGTCTATTTGAAAATGCTTGAAGAACTGTTGTCCAATTGGAAATATTCGTCCATAATAATATATAAGTTGCACTGTTTATTGTTTTAGATATTACCACATGGTGTGATTTTTATACAGAAAAAATATTTTGTGTGAGTGCTGATTATATGCGAGTAATTGTTTTGTATCCAATTTTGTTGTCATTTCAGTTGTTAAGGTATTTAAATCGGTGTGACAGTCGTACTTAAATATGTAACTGAAAACACATTTGACAGTAAGAAAGTCTTTATAGGAATTACTTCAGAGCTAAATTTGGATTTGTAGCAGGTTGTTATTTTGTGTAATAGTACATACACAATATTTAAAGAAAATTTTGTGAGTATGAAACGAAACAATAGGATCAAAAGTTTTGGGTCGTATTGATTATCACACAGAAGACAAATAAAATACTTTAATCAGAAACACTGGCCTTAAATATATATTCATACGTTTTCAAAGTGGAGATTAGTTCGTGAAGACCTGATTTTGATGCTGTTAATATACTAATCGTGGTTAGTAACGATCTAAATTATGCTCTTATTTAAGCAATATCTATTTTAGTGAGGGCGGCAAAAGAAGAATATAAACACTATTTTACAAGTCAGGAATTTACACTGTTATTAAAATTCCTCATCAAATATAATGTATTGCTGATGAAAGGTTAAAAGCCCGAAAATAACAATTGTAAAAGGATATCAGTGGAAACTTGCAAATGAACGAAAACATAACATAGGGTACTGCGTGAATCGTTGCTAGTATGATGACTATGACAAACATTCAACATTTTACATTAAAATACATTACCAATCTAAAATGCGATTCTTAAAGTAAGCCAATAGCCGAAATATCATTGACATTGGCTCTTTCTGAAGTTAGTGATGAAATCAAAGAAGAAAAACACTAGCTGCTTTTTCAGCAGCGAATGCGATATTGTCAAAATAGTTTGCTAGTAGCATGATGCCACTGGATCACGTGGAAAGGCTGCTAACTTTATGGGTAAATAATAATAAACAATGCTAATGATTCTTAGTACAAGAACATAGGATATAGAAAGTGAACGAGAAACTTGTGTGTGTGTATTGAGTGATTCTGTAAGTACTGCACTTGGTCATGAGGAGATTAGCAATGACAAACATGCCAGCTGACAAAATGATCATCAAATGCGAGAAGATGGACACAAAAAGTTTTAGAAAAGTATCATGTCCTCCAATTACACAAATTACCTGTTGCTGTTAGTTTGAAAAGACACGTATGACTACTTGATTACTGAATTATTTCAATATAAACTGGAATATCACAACAAAATTAAGGACTATGTATACAGCTGTTAATATCATGTAATGTTTTCAACGTTTATTTGACTAGCCATGTATTATCAAAGAACATTGTAAAAGTTTTGACTCCTATCAGTATAAATCGTGCATGTGGGGTGGTTAGTAAAGCCGTTTTGGAAAACTTTGCTGTGTTGAGCATAATGAGAATAGAGAGGAATCAGTCATTCAATTTGCTTGTCCCTGTGAAGTATAGTTGTGAATTTTCTGAGCCTAATCCTATTCCTCATTTTCACATTCTGGAAGTAACTCGCCATAGCAACAAAAATGTTGTCTTGTTTCCTCGATTACTATGGCGATGAAATCATCCATACTAAGCAGACAACCACGAGCAACATACTATTACTTTATTTTGTAAACATCAGGAACATTCTAGAAGGTTAATTTCTATTAGGTAATAGTTCACTTTAGAAAATGCTAATAGAGACCTTATGTTATGTAGAGAACAATATAATCTTGCTACTGAAAGATTTTTGTCAGTCTTACTTCAAGATATAGTACTTTCAAATTACATTATGTAATGTGTCCAGCATTTCAGTTTTGAGCTGGATATTTTATTTCTTCAAATTATTAGGTTTCAGTGAATATCTTTTCTGGAAATATATGTGTCTCGATAAAATGTATGGACATGTATATATTTATTGTAATGTTTAGTGAATTTAACCCTAAAATTATGTTACTATGATTCAATTAAAGACTATTGACACCTTAACACTCTATAGACTATCTCAGACAAATCAACGCGTTTAGTATTTAAATTAATCTAGACTTCTGCTAAAGTTTGTTCCGGACTTTTCAATTGTTAACACTTGTGTATGCGATTCTCGGAATTATTTTGCAATTGAACTCACGATAACGTAAGTTCGTTCTACTTTTAACTTTGTATTCAAGGGAAATAAATTATTAGTTCATATTTTTAAAGCGTGTTTCCTTCCACTTTTTTCTGTTTCTTTTTGAGAGCATTGACTAATAACAGTTTGTAGCCAGTTAAATACCAATAGTCATTAGGAGTAGAGCCAGGTACTTATAGCAGTAAACACGTTGGTTCAAGACCAGCAGAATGTCTCACAAAATGCTTGGGTGCCACATGTTATGTTCAATCTTTAAAGAGAACAATGTTTTTTTTTTCAAAATTATCACCTAGGGAAATGGTTTGAGTTTCACTATGAGCATTAAGTGTTCTCAAACAAGGACTTCGGAAATGAAAAATACATAAATAGTTTTTGGTGTACGGTACATCAACCTTTTATTTAATGACTTGTCTGGTCCAGTAAATGCTATTCTTATGTCTTGCTTTTGTTATGTATATGTAATCGAATTACTTGTTCGTTAGTTTTAAATGAATTTTATTTTATTTTATTCCATTACATTCTAAGGTAATGAGAACTTGTCTATTAGATTCTTTATCTTTTCAGAAATTCATTTCAGTTATGTTGAACCTGATAAACAACCGGTAGTTGAAACATTATATCCAGTTTCTGAACATTTTACATGTTGTATTCATTGTAAGAGTAAGATTCAGTTCCAGTGCATAGAGTACATTACAATTAGCAATAACAAATATCTTACGTTGTTTTAGATGTTTACCACGTGACCCTTATACGCGAATCTGCTTTGCGTCTTAACATATTGTTTAACCTTTTTCTTGAGAAGAAATAGCCACTTGGGCTATTTAGAGACTTATAAGTGTCTTGTTGTGACTAGTTTGCACTAATTTCTACGTTATAGAATTATTTGATTCTTTCTTTGGAAAGCTCTAGTGCTCATAAAAAAATTCTTGGACAAATACATTTCTCGAAATTTATTCAAAATTCCAAACGGTAATATTACTTTTTTCATACAACAATGAACTGTTTACACGGAAACACTTTCAATGTTATCAAAGATGTCATCTTCATCACTCTTCATTCTCATCCGGATTCGAACTGTGATTCATTTAGGACTCTTCATTGATAGGACTTCTATAGCTTTATATTCCTGGGTCACGTTTGGGATTTGATTCGTGAACAGTAGGTAGTTTTTCTCATTATTAACTTTTCTTTTCTAGGAAAATAAATTATTTTACGACGAATGTTATCTTCACTCTTTTCATTTTACTATTGTACGAGCCAAGAAACGTAAAACTTTATTAAACCTATAAAAACATGGATCTTTCTTCCTAAATTATGTAATTTAATTTTTATGAATATTTATATTAGGCAGGTAAGTGTATGTAACATTATTTATGTGCATAAAAACTGTCCCTTCCACTGTAGTTACATGTATTGAAAAAAAGTTGAAAAAAACAGGGCTCGAAATCGATGCCATACATTATACACCATTATGTTCTAAAGTCAATACGTTATGATAATTGTTGCTTTGAGAAAATGGATAATAATAATAATAATAATAATAATAATAATAATAATAATAATAATAATAATAATAATAATAATAATAATAATAATAATAATAATAATAAAATATAATAAAATCATTGAAAAATGCAATTATTGCACTAGATATTAGCACACAATCTGTATCTTGTGCACAATTAATAAATGGCTATAGTTTTGTCAAGACTAAAATTGGAATGTGTGATTATTTCATTTTGTGCCGAAATCCAAATGCGGTTTCAATTTTAGTATCTTGTAACATTCCTTTCGTGTTCGGTCCATGTCTGTCCATCCCAGATTAGATGCAGTCATCAAATGTCGAGCAAGTCGACTGAATATGAATTCGATTTGTTGTGGTTGGCTACTTTAGCGTTGCTTTTGTTGAGAATGTGGTTTTTGTGATTATTGATTCGATTTATGACGCAAATTGTTTCGCCAACCTATTGACTGGCACATATATTGCATGATAGAAGATACATTGTATTATTGGCTCTATGTCTTAAATTTTGATGAATCGAGTAGTTCACTGCTTTTGTTGAACGTCTTAAAGACTTGGATTCTGCTATATGTTTGGAAATTAGGCAGACCTTGTCTTTGCAATGGAATCTATCTGAACCTGTGAACTTGTTTGACGTCTTCCTGTCATGTTCCTAATCTTCCTTTGAGTGTTTAGGTCTATGGTACTCAATTTTAACAGATTATTAAAATATGTTCTTGAGATACTCGGACAATTGAATATGGTTTCAATCGTTTAGTGTAATCTTTCGTGCGTTTTTGGCATCGGGATGGAATGGAAAACTGGCATGAAATGAACTCGCCTGTTGATTTTCTTAGTTTTATATTCCAGGAGGGTTCCTCTACCAGGAGTATAGCTTTATTACTCGCTTCCGTAATGTAGTTTGTTATGTGTCCCCTCCTTTTAACGTGCAGCTTGAGCGGGATTAAAACATATTCATTTGGTTTGAACGCACATACCGTAAGGTAAGTATTTTATTACATGCTGAGGTTTTAATCATCGTGAGATATGATAGTGACCTTTGCTCATGATCACTTTCTCTCAGCATTTGTATGTGAATTGTATCCAGATATCCCCCTGCGGGTCCGGGGTTGTAGAATTGGTCCGCCGGGCCTCGCTACGTGTCGTAAAAGGCGACTAAGTAGAGGCAACCTGTTTGCCGTGTGTTGCGACCCGTAACGGAGGAGGAAAGCATCCTGGTTGTTGCAACACACTACTTTGGCCTCTACTTCTCTTAAGACGGGTGGTTGGGATGGGCCCGGTCTCGACAAATCGGCTGGTCATGCCGAGCCCTAAAAAGTTTTTATTACTCTCTCACCTCCTTTATCTTTATTCTTGTATCTCGCTTGATACCACCGTTGCCCCTATATTCTAATCCTATATCTTTCCCTTTCCTAAATCTTAGAAGACTTCCTAGAAGGCGGTGGCTTAACGGGTCAATCAGGGGGTAATTTTACTGACCTTCGAAATTGGCGACTTCAGGGTCAACCAAAGGTAATGTTACCAACTGAGTATGGTGTTTGTGTATCCCTGGCACTTGAAAAGTGTCCCCTTGTTGGGCTCCTTGGTGGGTGGGGAGCACGGGTGCTGAATCTGTCAAACTGCCATCATGGAGAATTTAAAAAAAACTCCAAAACGTACCAAAACTGTGTTATCAGAGTCGGATGATGAACCATGTAGTGTGGAATCCTCGCTTCATGGTCATCCATTCAAAAGACGAAGCTAAACAACTTGCCACATTGTCACCATTTATAGTCGAAAAGACTATACTTGGATTAGTCGGCAAGCCGAAAAGTGTGAAGAAGCTAAGATCAGGTGACCTACTTGTAGAGTGTAAGCGCAAAGCTCAAACTGAAATATATACTGAAAATTAAGACCTTTCACGATATTCCAGTAACCTGCTCCGCCCACTCTACACTTAATTCATCAAAAGGCATCATTCGTTGCCTTGACCTTGCTGGAGTCTGCGACAAGGACATCGTCGAGGGCATGAAAACTGAAGGTGTCATTACAGTCCGTAGAATTCGTATCAAACGAAACAACAATCTGCAGGACACCAACACTATTATACTCACCTTTAATAAGCCCATATTACCTAAAGTGGTCAAGGTTGGCTTCTTACAAGTTAAGGTTGAGGTATATATACCAAATCCCCTCCGTTGTTACAAATGCCAAAAATACGGCCATCATGAAGACAGATGCTCTAGAAGCCAAATCTGTGGCCGGTGTGGCGACTCCTTCCACCGGGAATCAGAGTGCAAGGCCACTCCGCACTGCGTAAACTGCGGAAGAAGAACATCATGCTAGTTCCAAGGAATGCGACACTTGGAGACAGGAGATGGCAATCCAGAGGATTAAATACACTAATAATATTCCCTATCCAGAGGCCAGGAAGCTTGTTCAAGCTAGATCATTCCCCGGCCCATCCTTCTCAACTGTAGTAAAGAGCAGCCAGAAAGCAACGAAAGACGCACAAACTCAAACAAACCCGCCTGAACCCGATGCTGACTCAAACATCCCACACTATAGACTGGAGAAAAACTCTACATCGACGCAAACAACATTCAACATTACCTCACCACCAAAATCACCAAATAGCAAGAAAAGGCTTCAAACAAATAGGCATAAAAAGGGGTCTGATGACCCTATAAAAACACACAACCGGTTTGAAGACCTAGAGGACATGGATGCGGAGGAATCTGCTTCATGTCCTCAGGGTAACTCCAGATCCAATAACAAAAGATACACCCCAGTACTTCCTCCAGATAAATAACCAAATTATTTGCCACTCGAAAGGTCTAATATACAGCTGAAATGAAGAACACCATTTTACAATGGAATTGTAGAGGACTTAAAGCCAACTACCATGATATTCTTCTGCTTTTAGATGAACATGATCCTGCAGTACTATGTCTTCAGAAAACATTTTTGAAAAATACAGACAACATCACACTTAAAAACTACTCCCTGTTTAACCACTACTCTCAGAATGTTGACAGGACCTCAGGGGGAGTCTCTGTTATTGTGATCAATAGAGCCCCTCATAAGGTCATTCCTCTAAACACGAATTTACAAGCCATTGCTGTAAGCGTCAGTCACTCTTCAGCGAGTGATTACATTTTACTCTATTTACTTACCACCAAACACTAACATAGTTTTAAACGAATTAGATACCCTTCGTCAACAACTTCCTGCACCATTTGTTTTACTCGGAGATTTTAATGCCCATAATATTTTATGTGGATCAAATCATATAAGTGATAGAAGTCACAATATTGAAGACTTTATTTCTAGACACGATCTGTGTCTCTATAATACCAAAACACCTATATACCTACACCCAGGCACGAGTACATACACATGCATCGATTTGACAATTTGTTCTCCCTCGCTGCTTTTGGACTATGAATGGAAGGTCGCTGATGATCTTCACAGTAGCGATCACTTCCCAATCTCCCTTGTAAATCTTAACTCTACAATTTACAATTGATGAAGTAATTCCACAATGGAATCTAAAGAAGGCTGACTGGGATAAGTTCGAAATACTCTGCAAAACTAGGTTGAATGAGGACACAGATTTCAATGTCAACGATCCCATTCAGCTGTTTACATCTATTTTAATAGAAATTGCAGAAGTCTCTATTCCCAAGTCCTCTACCAACTGTAAAAGAATCCTAAAACCTTGGGTCACTAAGGAATGTACGGAAGCCATTAGACTACGTCGAAAAGCATTAAACAAATTTAATAATCATCCGACGCCCGAAAACTTAAATATATATCGCATTGCCCGAGCCAAAGCTCGTCGCACAATCAGGGAAAGTAAACGAGCATCATGGAAGAAATATGTTTCTTCTTTAAACTCTCGTTCCTCTGTTCAGAAGGTTTGGGATACTGTACGCAAAATAAACGGAAAGAACAAACAAAACCCTCTCCGACACCTGCAACTAAACAATAACAACTTTAATTCAAAACGTGACATTGCAAATACTCTTGCTGACAGTTTCTCCAAAAATTCATCATCTAATTATACCGAAGCCTTCCAAAAACTTAAAGCTCAAAAAGAAAAGTCACGTTTAAAATTCACATCCAACAACTCGGAAAGTTATAATCAGTTGTTCTCATTATCGGAGCTTAGGGAGGCTTTAGATAAGGCCCATGATACATCCACTGGGCCTGATGAAATACATTACCAGTTTTTGAAACACCTTCCAGAATCATCATTAACAACTCTTTTGAAACTCTTCAATGATGTATGGATTATTGGTAATGTACCCAAAAACTGGAAAGAAGCAACTGTAATACCAGTTCCCAAACCCGGTAAAGATAGCGAAGACCCCAACAGCTACCGACCAATTGCACTGACAAGCTGTGTGTGCAAAACAATGGAACGAATGATCAATTCTCGACTACTCTGGTACTTAGAAGCTAACAATTTAATATCTCCTTTCCAAAGTGGCTTTCGATATGGACGGAGTACTAATGATCATCTAGTTAGACTAGAAACATTCATTCGTGATACCTTTATCAAAAAAGAACATTTAGTAGCGGTATTTTTTGATTTAGAAAAGGCCTATGACACAACATGGAAGTACGGGATACTAAAAGACCTGCACGATCTGGGTCTCAAAGGCCGTCTGCCCTCATTTATCTCTAATTTTCTCTCTGACAGGGAATTCAAAGTTCGAGTGGGCTCTACCCTCTCCGATACACACCAGCAAGAGATGGGTGTGCCCCAGGGCAGTATTTTATCTGTGACGCTTTTTAACATCAAAATCAATAGTATCACCAAATGCTTAGCTTCCGGTGTTGATTGCTCATTATATCTTGACGATTTTCTAATCTGTTATCGATCAAAGCACATGCATACAATTGAGAGGCAACTCCAGCAAAATATCAATAAGATTCAAAGTTGGGCCAGTAATAACGGTTTCAAATTTTCAAAATCAAAAACAGTATGCATGCATTTTTGTCAGTTGCGAAGACATCATGATAACCCTAAACTCACGCTGGATGGAACACTTATTCCAGTTGTTGAGGAAACAAAATTCTTGGGTGTTCTATTTGACAAAAAGCTGACATTCATACCACACATTAAGAATTTGAAAGCTAAATGCTTAAAAGCCTTAAATTTGATTAAAGTAATTGCTCACACTGATTGGGGTGCTGATAAAAAAGTCCTCCTTAATTTGTATAGAACATTTATCCGTTCCATCTTAGACTATGGATGCATTGTTTATGGTTCAGCTAGGAAGTCTTATTTGAAAATGCTTGACCCAATTCATCATCAGGGAATAAGACTTGCTCTAGGAGCATTTAAGACATCTCCGTGTGAAAGCCTTCTCGCGGAAGCGAATGAACCACCTTTATCGCATCGCAGAGAAATGCTTTCTGCACATTATGCTCTTAAGTTACGATCCAACCCTCTGAACCCTGCTTTTTCGGCCGTTTTTCATCCAAATTACAAAGCTTTATACGTAAATAAACCAAATGCTATACCTTCATTTGGTATTAGAATATCATCCTGCTTTGACCAAATCAAATGTAATCTATCTTAATCCAGAAAACATTTGTCTCGAAAACACCACCTTGGCTCATTAAGCAACCCCAAGTGAATTTTACGTTACACGATCGGAAAAAATCTGAGACAAACCCTATCCTATTCTTGAATTCTTATCATGATCTACTCAATGACTTTACACATTATGCTAGATTTTATACTGATGGATCAAAGGTTGCTGATAAGGCTGCTGCAGCCTTCGTCAGTGGCAAACACATAACCAAAGAGCGTTTGCCAAATGATGCATCCATATTTACAGCGGAAATCAGAGCAATAGACCTTGCTCTGACATTTATCGAAACTAATCATATTCTAAATAGTATTATCTTCTGTGACTCATTATCAGTGCTTCAGGCGCTACACAATATCAAACTAGATAATCCACTATTGGTGAATGTTTTGATCAAAAACTCTGAGCTTAGTGCCTCATGCAATATAGTATACTGTTGGCTACCTAGCCATATTGGTATTAGAGGTAACGAAGAAGCAGACCGGGCTGCTAAGATGGCCCTATCTTTAGAACCATCGGATTTTAAATTACCATATTCTGATTTTAAACCTTGTATCAAAAAGTATCTACGTCAAAAGTGGCAGGTATCATGGGATGATGCAATCAATAACAAACTTCATGCCATCAAACCAATCTTGGGAGAATGGACTCCTTCCTACAGAACTATTCGTAGGGAGGAGGTTGTCATTGCAAGAATCAGAATCGGTCATACATACATTACCCACTCACACATACTAAAAGGTGAAGATCCACCAGAGTGCGTTCCTTGCAATGTACCATTTACTGTTGAACACTTTATGACCACGTGTTCCGACCTGCAACCTACGCGTGATAAATACTATAATGTACACGACATGCAGGAACTTTTTGATACTATTCAAATCACTAGTATTTTAGAGTTCCTAAAGGAAGTAAATCTTTATTTTAAACTGTAACTTTTTATGACCTTACCCAAACTAATTTTTAACTAATACCAATACCAACTATTATTTACATCTTTTCATCAAGATACATCATTTACATCTCCCGTTGATCGTGAACCAATATCTTTAACTGTTACCAACATTTACCATTTTATATTTATCTACTATGGATTTTTTACTATATCGCTGGTCGATATTGAACCTTTTTACAAATATGACCTACTGTATGGCGCTAAATAGCCTAAAAGTGCTGGTGCGCCGTTAAAATTCAATCAATCAATCAATCAATCTCCTAATTCCTACTCTTCCTCACTGACGCCCTCCAAGGCCCTCTCCGCTTTCTTTTCCGACACCTCTACACTACACTCCTTATCTTCCTCTTCTATTTTCTTCTTCCAGACTATTTTTCCTCCTTTTCCACCCACTATCCTTCTTCTTTACACTTTTGTTGTCGACTCCGACTGCCTCATACAGTCTCACTCTTACTCTCCCATCGTGGAACCTCGGGGCTACTGAACTTGATACGGCGTCTTTTTCCCTGAAAAGCTTCCTGTGAAACATGGATGGAACAAATACTTTTTATCACGCTCACATCGCCACACTATACACAGCCTTTCATCAGATAACACTATTCAATTAAATTTCTTTAGTCACGCTTCATTCACCCCAAAATACTCCAACCTCTTGTATGGTAAACACAACGAATAATCCAATAATAATAAAAGCACGTGCCCAATTATACTTTCAATACATACAACAATTAAACTGCTTCAAATCAGTACTACTCAATCCAATTATACAAACTAAATCACATTCTTCAGACGCATAGATTACATTCAATTTCATACAAAATAAACAAATATTCCATATTAGATGATCTATAATATTCAAATATCTATTGTAACTAATCATACATAACTTCAATCACTATTGCAAACTCACAATTAAACCATGGTGAATTCTAACACAAGGGCATTACTAAATGTAATGGTTACAACGAAATTAACCTACCAGCAAATTACAAAATTTAAATTACTGACTACAATGTAACAATCGACATAATTCTTTCCTTAAAATCAAACCGTTACTCGAATACGCCATATAAATGACACCCTGCAAAGGTAATTTTACATACAAAACAATCCACAGTAATTAATTATGCATACATAAAACGTCATACAATTATGTGCCGTAAAGGTCTGTAAAATCGAGCAAATAATCTTGCTGACCTTTCAAAGCTTTTTTATTTTCTTACAACCAGGTTCGAATCTTTACAGCCATATTACGATAGCCTTCTATGAATACCCAAATTCCTTAGCAATCTATCTAGGCGTAACTGAAAATTTTTGGGCTGCGAGTTTTAGCTAAAATTAAGATCCACGTTTTAATAAAACTCTATCTTAATTTTTATTGGATGTCGCTGTGGACGGATCAATTAAACAAATCGGTCAATGTCCTCTGGATGTCTGTTCATGTGGGGAGAGATGAGACACTTATCGCTCATTTTGAGGTCTTTCGTGATCTCTGAACTAATATTTAACATATGAGTGTGAATATTACAAGCCTTGGTCCCTGGTACTTACTATATAGGCTAATATAGGGGGTCACGTTACCCTTGTTTAAACACTAGCCTTCGGCAATGTTTTCACATCAGACGCTGTAATACCCTGGTTTATGCACATCCTGATAGCTCGCTGAGCAAACGTTGCAACCATTTTTTCATATCGGTTAACATCTTTGATCTTGATTGGCCAATGATGTTGCAGATTTTACGAAGGCAAGTATTTTTGACAACGAAGTTACTTTGTTCATGTCTGTTTTTACTACTCTACAACACTTGGGGCAGTACAACAGTACCAACTTTATGCTGCTGTTGTAAAGACTGATCTTTGTCTTGAGGCTATATTGTTTCGATTATGGAAATCGAAATAATATATAATATAGCTCAGGACAAAGATCAGACTTTACAACACAACATAACGTCGTACTGTTGTACGACACCTATGTGGAATAGGGGGTATCTGCTGAAAGCACCTCTGGCTTTATTTAACCCCTCCTTTTGGCACCGTTTTCGGTGCTAATTAGGCGATTCAGGTAGGTGAAGTACTCTACAAACACAAACGTCTCTCCATCAGTGCTAATTGTGGGAGTAGCTGCGGGGTTGGTGCATATCACTTGTTTGTTTGGTTTTTTGTATTGATACACTGGCCAGTCTGTTTAGCGTACTTGCTGAGTCTGTCAGATTTCTTTTAAAGATGATTGTGCCTGGATCAAATGAATGACATACCATCTACAAAGTCCAGATCTTCAAAGAGAGAGAAGAGTGTCCGCGATGTCCTTCTCGCATGGTCAGATGTTGTTTGACGATTATCCTGTTGATGGTGGTGAGAATCACAATGGGAGAGAGAAAGAATGCTTCCTTGCTCAATATCAGACTTCACTATGAATGACTTGTAAAATTATGTTACGGATAACACTGCATTTGAAGTGTCCGCAAAACCCTCCTACATAGTTTACCTTTAATGGGTGGTATTCCATGGGCTCCAACTTCAATGGACTTTCGCGGTGAACACTGTCAAGTGTGTTCTTTAAGTCAATGTAGTTGATGAAAAGGTAGCTATTCAACTCGTGACTGTTCAAAGAAGTTCCGTAGAGCAAATATCTGATATATGCATCTTATTCTCTAGCGGAACCCTGCTTGTTCCTTTCTGAATTTGTTACATGTGGCTATGTACACCTTTAGATAAGAAATACAGCAAAAATCTTGCTTGGAATGGAAAGGAATATTATCCCTTACCAGTTGTCACAATTGCTGAGATCACCGTTTCGTGTTGCTTAACAACGATGCGTTTATAACTGTCCTTTCAGAATGAAATCATTTTCAGATATCTTTCTAAAGAGGCCAGTCAGCACAATTACAGCAGCGGTATGTCAGCTTTCAGCAACTCAGCTTGTAGGTAATTAATCCTAGATGCCTTGCTGATCTTCGTGTATTTGATGGCTATTTTGACCTCTGTATCGACTGATATATATATATATAATATATATATATATATATATTATATATATATATATATATATATATAATATATATATATATATATATATATGCCATTAGGTCGTCTGATGTAAGTGGGTCTGTCGTCTCTACAGGTCCTCACTGGTTTAGAACTTCTTCAAAGTACTGGACCCATCTCACAGAACCTGTTTCCTTTGTATTGTTATCACTCTTCCCTGATTATATTTAACTGGAATTGATTGGTTAGATCCATGTCCACACAGCTGTTTTGAATCTTGTATATCATGTTCAGTTCACATTTCGTTCTTGTTTTTATCTTTCCGGGCGCTCATTTTTACTTCTGTATCATTCATCTTATAATTTGTATGTGATCCTTGAGCAATCATGCAAATTATATATTCTCTTACAGTCTCTGATGTTAACAAATGGGGCTTTAAGATATACATTATTCTACATGGACACTATAACGTATGATTCATTTAGTTGACAAGTAAGTTTAAAAATAAAACATGCATTTTGTGGTCACTTTTTAAGGGTGATCTATATTAAACATGTGAGAATGTCTGTTATACAATAAGTTTCTCTGAAACTTAATATGTTTTTCAGCTGTTGAAATGTTTCCCTATAACGTTAAATCGCGTTTTTGGAACCATTCTTTTTACCGTGTCGATGGTGAGAAACTTCACAAACCAG